>OY992881.1:64878530-65478530 GCA_963921405.1 Cepaea hortensis
ATAAAGATAAATATAAATTGTTCACCCCATAAAATGTTTTGGGTATAAGTTGCCAGATCTATATTTTAGATCAATAGATGTTCGATGGGTGATGTGATAAAACCACCTTGGCTACTTTTAATTATCAGGAAAATTCCTGGTAGCCAAAAGTAAACTACACCTCGTAGATACTTCACCAAAGCTGCTTTGGCCACTCGGTAGTATGTTTCCTATCCTCCACAACTCGGAGGTACAGTCTGGATTTTCCTTTGGACAAATTATGAGATCGCGGTTGCATTTCTCAAACTTTGACAAGTTATGAGATCGCTGTGGCATTCCTCAAACTTCCCAGTAGTTTTTTTGAGTAATTATACTAGAACTCCAACTGTTTTCAGTTATTATTACATGCATTGTCTAGCATCCAATTTATATATGATCATCGTTTTTGCTTGAAATATCAACATGTTTACTTTCGTAATATATCTTACAGCTGCTCTTATCGCATCTATGTGCTTTCATTTCCAAATTTCCTTCAATTTAAATTTATTGCCTATTGGCATTTTGGATGCTTACTCTATCGTTCTTCGAGATACATGTTTTAAATGTGTATTTTGTGGCATTTTACTACAGATGTATCTTAAATGTTCCTGCCAATCTCCAACGAATTCGTGCGTATTATCTTCTTCTTTTTTGCTATCACTCATAACTGAGATAGTTGAAAATGCGTATTGAAGGAGATTACTTTGTCAGCCTACAAAAGTTGTTTGTATGAAATAATAATGTATACAGGCAGATATTTCAATCTGCTAGTATGCGTCTTTATTGCTTCCAGGTGCTTGTATGTGGCTGTTACACATCCATACATTTGAGTCTGTGCTCTGAAATTTCACATTAACTAGATATATTTTGGTTATTATAGAAGACTGAATATAAAGTGGGGAAATAAGCTGTTCACTTCTAGAAGAACTGACCTTGCGAAGTAGCTTTCAATGTGACCAGTCCAGTTACTTTCCACTTCATGTCATCTCATAAACTGGGTTAAAGGTGAGAGGTCGACTTCATTACAAGGACATTTGCCCATCTGGTTCTGGCTCTCTCAGCAGAAAGATTGATTGATTGATTTAGGAATCGAAATCACAGCATTCGGGGCATTCCCATAAGCGCTCCGTCCCCATCCTCAGCAGCCAGCGAAGAGTTCCAACACCAATAGTTCCAGTAGCAATCTGATTATATGTCCGTCTCGCCTTTCCTCTGAGCGTAGAGCGTCGGCCAGATCCCCTCGTCACTCCTCGCTGCCTTATTCTTGCCAGACTATGGTGATCCATAGAAAGATAAACTGCCTGTGGAAAGCATCGCTCAAAGCACAAACTGAATAGCTCCGGCGTAGACTACCGGGTGGAGGGGGGGGGGGACAACTCCTGAAAACTGCTTTCTTGATCTTCTTCTTATTATTATTTCGTTCGCTTGAAATATGTCAATAACTGCAATGTTTTCTCTTGTATGAATTTAAATGTATTTTTTTTTAGATCACTCAGCGGTCCATAGAGTTTATCTTCCACTGTCGTCTCTCTAGGCCAGAAGATTTGCCAACATATGTTGTATTTTAGGCAGTCATGGAGTATGTGCTCTGCTGTCTGCGACGCCAATCCACATGTGCACATGGTTGATTCACCAATCTTGAATTTTGTATACATGTGGTTGCGTAATCTATTGTGTCCTGTTCTGAGGCGCGGAATAATGACTTGTTCTGGTATGTCCATAATGTGGTAGTCGTTTGAGGAGGTTCTGGTGGCTTCCTGACTGATTTGATCATTCTTTTATTTTGGTGGTATGTTACGTGCACATCAGGTTTCGTTTGCTCCTTCCTTAGCCAATCGATCAGCTCTGTCGTTTCCGCGTACTCCACAGTGGGATGGTATCCATTGTATGGTGACCTTATGCTGACTGCTAAGTTAAGAAGTAGTGTCCTTAGTACTGGCAATTTCCCAGACAGGAGCGCCTCGAGTACTGATTTTGCATCTGTCAATAGCACCACAGTTTGTGTACCATGGCTGGTATTTAGTAATTTCTCTGTTGCTATCTTGATTGCCTCAATTTCAGCATCATAGTTATGGCAGTACTTTCCGATTGGTACTCTGGCTGTGTCCCTAGTATTATTTGGGTATTCTTTGTACACTCCCGCTCCTTCATTTCTAACAGCATTTTGTGCTGACCCATCTCTGTAGACTCGGATCCAAAGGTTCGAAATGTTGCCATTATGTAGCCAGGGTGCAGAGTTGGGGTGAGCGCCCAACCTTGTATAAATACCCCATGGCTTTTACATTCATCACCTCTGCAGCAAAAGTCCAACTCCTGGCCTTCACGTTTCGGAACTGTTTTAACTAACAGGAGAAGGGGCGGCGGCGAGTCACTGGCGCCGAGAAATAACCAGAACGCTCTTGGTGTGTATGTAGGTACATGAATGCGCAGACACGTGTGTGTGTGCCTACATACTTAAACTCGAGTAAGACCATAGTCTGCTCTAGTAAAGGAAATGTGCTGAAGACGGAGGAAACCAACCAGGAGGCGCACCACCGAAATCAGGATGCCACCCAATTACGCCATGAAATATGTCGACTTTCTTGGTCTGAACGGAACCGTTTGAATGTGTGTGTGTGTGTGTGTGTGTGTGCGCGTGCGTGCGTGTGCGCGCGCACGTGTGTGTGTGCGTGTGTGTGTGTGCGCGCGCACTGCAGAACTATGCACATGGGGATCTGTTAAACTGGTACTATTCTTCAATGTTCACTCTTGCAATGGACATACATGTATGATCTTTTTTTTCTTGTGTCATAGCAGTACAACACACAGATGTGTGTGTGTGTGTGTGTGTGTCTCTGTGTGTGTGTGCTCGCGCGCGTGTGTGTGTATGCGCGCGCATGTGTGTGTAAATTATTGCCTCTGACAGACTTTGAAGTCAGAACCTGCCTTGGTTACCGCTATCATCTTCTAGGATATGATTAGCTTGCCTGTCAGCCCGGTGGTCATGTGTTCCAACCCCCTCGATGTTTTCATTGACCTCGGCTGCCACGCCCACCCAGCCTAAAATGGCTACCAGGAAATATTCTGGGAAGTAAAGGCCTTCGATTGGTATTGGCTCATCAGCCATTGAGTGTCAATTGCTCCAGAAATGCTGGCTGGTACTATATGCCATGTAAGCCTCATGGAGTGAAAGGGGGTCATTCACTTTCTTACAGGTGAGTAAATGAACTCATTTCGACCGTGCGCGTAAGAGTTCAGTTAGGAGTACAATACTTGGGAACTGAATGTCTGCCATCATAGTGGTGATTTGCTATGAATCTCGTTCAGTGTCGAAGTCTGTTGTAACTTGCAGTCTAGACAGGCTTCATTGCAACTGAAACCGCGAATCTGGAGTCAGCGTGGAGAAATCATCTCCTCCCAACGTGACAACTGTTATGTAACATGTATTGTCAGATCTTCAATTTTACCTTTCTTATAAAACAGTCAAATTAACGTTGTCTAAAACAAAGCTATACAAATTCAATTCCCACCAGGATGCGAGCCAGACAGAGAACAAATAGTAAAGCTCTTCACAAGCAGGTTTACACAACTCCTTCACAAATATATCAGTCGTAATATCCAAGCTGCATGTTTACAAAGATTGCTTAGAATAATCAGAAATAAATGCGAATACCCATTCACATTCAATAACAAGAAAGGAACAATTGAAGATTTACAGTCGAAAAAAAAATGTTTTCCGCTCGTAAAATTTAAAATAAAATCAATGACGCCTAAAAGTGTAAATGCAACATAGCAACGGGTTAAACAAGGCGGATATTATTGTTTTGTCGCTGTCAAATTGAAGTCATTGAAGGAGGCAGGTGAAAAGGAACAAACCGTGGCAGACATAGACATGATGTCTCAAATCAGTCGATGTGGCTAAATGCATAACCAAGCTGCAGAAGCAAAGACCTCAAATTTTAGAGAAAGTTGAAAATCTTCTCTTGATCTGGATCAATGAAAAGCAACTTGCAGGAGACAGTGTTAGTTAGGCAATAATATGTAAAAAGGTGAAGCTGTTGCACAGTGATTTATTGTCAAAATTGCTTGGTACAAGTGCTGAGACTGACGATTTTAAAGCCAGGAAAGGCTGGTTTGAAAAGTTTAAAAAAAAAAAAAGGTGGCATTCATTATGTAATTAGGCTCGGTGAGGCTGCAAGTTCTAACGAGAAAGAAGCAGAAGCGTTCAAAGTATAATGTTATAAGATAATCACAGAGGAAGACCACGTTCCACAAAAAGTCTTTAATTGCGATGAAACGGGCCTCTTCTGGAAGAAAATGCCAAAGAGGACCTTCATCACCCAGGAGGAGAAAGCACTGCCTGGGCACAAACCAATGAAGGAAGGCTAACTCTGCTATTCTGTGCTAATGTAGTGGATGCGATTCTGTCCTTGGGCAAAAATATGGGCCTGGAAGTCGATGCCAACGACTTGGAAGAGCTGATTGAGAACCACAGTGGATAGTTCACTACAGGTGAGCTTTTTGATCTTCAGAACGAACAGCTAAAGACATTAAAGGAGGAGCAGTCATGCGATGATGAAGAGCCAGTGACCGTTTCAACTGCCAGGATTAAAGAAATTTGCAGCAAGTGTGCAGACGTCGAAGACTTCATTGTGAACCATCATCCAAACAAACTTGTTGCTAACAGGGCAGTAAACGTGGTGAATGATAACGTGATGGCCCACTTCAGAAAGATTCTCCAGCAAAGAAAATGACAAATTTTCCTTGATAGTTTCATGGTGTAGAAAGATTCCCAGTCGGCTGCCAAGAAACAACGACAAGAAACTTCTGACTATGATCTTTTTCTTGGTAAGAAAGATAGACTAATTTTTTTTTTTTTTTTTTAATTTTTTTTGTAAATTTTATTTTACATTTAATTTATTTGATTGTTTTCTTTCTCTTTATTTAATACGTGAAGTACACGTTTTCTTTGCATTTTGTCAGGTAAACGACCAGATGTTAATAAAAAAAAAAAAAAAGAACGATTCTTTCATCCTGATACGTATTGTCTCTGTTTAATTGATTTAAATGTTTCGGGTTACGAACGTTTCGGGTTACGAACCGAGTTCTGGAACGAATTAATGTCGTAACCTGAGGTACAACTGTATTATAAAATTCTTAACTCGTTCATTCACCCCAGTTTGGCGTCAACACACGCACGTTACAGTATCTCATGTTAGTATACCGATTTCAATGACATTTCCGTCTTTGTCTGTTGCGTTAGTTATTGTTTCCTGATAAAGGCTTGTCACCATGACTCCCTCCCATTCTTATAATTGTGTTCTTGCAATGCTGACGATCTAAGCTTCTAGCGTCATGTTGTTCTTTACATTCCTCGACTTGACCGTGTTAAACCCCATTACATTCTCGCTGTTTTACTGAAGCTAACCCTATTACATTCTTGCAGCTTTACCGTAGTCTCACACCCCCCCCCCCCCACCTGTGTATTCTAATAGCTTTACCGCATCCACCCCAGTGCATTTTAACAGCTTCACCGTAGCTACCCCTGTGTATTCTAACAGCTTTACCGCATCCACCCCAGTGCATTCTAACAGCTTTACCGTAGCCACCCCCAGTGCATTCTAACTGCTTTACCGCACCCACCCCATTGCATTTTAACTGCTTTACTGTAGCCACCCCGCGTATTCTAACAGCTTTACCTCATCCACTCCCAGTGCATTCTAACAGCTTTATCGTACTCACCCCCATTGCATTCTAACAGCTTTACCGCACCCACCCCCAGTGCATTCTAACAGCTTTACCGTAGCCACCCCCAGTGCATTCTAACAGCTTTACCGTAGCCACCCCCAGTGTATTCTAACAACTTTACTGTAGCTGCTCCCAGGCTATTCTGTCAACTTTACCGTAGCCACCCCAGTGCCTTCTATCAGCTTTACTGAAGTTAACCTAGGTGCATCATTACAGCTTTACCGCAGACAATCCCAAGGCATTCATAAAGCTTTACCGCAGTTGACCCCGTGCATTATCATTGCGTGACCGCAGTTAACCCCATTACATTCTTGCAGATCACTATGATTAATCCCATAGCATTCTCACAGAATTACGGCAGTTTATCGCGTTACATTATGACATACTAGCTGACCCCGCCCGGCTTCGCCCAGTCCTTGGTGGGGAGCATCTCATTTAATTCATATAAGTAGTCATATAAGTTCCCGTTCCCGTTACCGACTATCTGTCTGTCTGTCTGTCTGTCTGTCTGTCTGTCTGTCCGTCCCTCCCTCTCTGTCTGTCTGTCTGCCTGTCTGTCTAATCATTTATTGGTTGCAGTTAGAACAACCTTAGATAAACGAAGACCAACTTACAAAAAGCATTAGAAAGAGCACTTGAAAGATCTTTACATCTTCCCCCAACAATTAACTTGGGTAAATGGAGCGGCGGCAGCAGCATCAGCAGAAGAAGGAAAAGGAGGAGTAGACAACTGCAGCGAAAAGGTGGGTCTGTCTATCTATCTGACCCGGCGTGACTTCGCCCAGCTCCTGGCGGGTAGCGTCTCATTAAATTCATACAACAACAAAAGTAACTTAAAAAAATGCCCTTCCACACACCGTCCATTATTTTTAATGAAAACTCTTTCTAATCACCTGCATGACTACAGTAACTTCTTAAGCAAAAAAAGATGAGTTACAATGTTATGCATTGTGCATCATTTTTATGAAAACTTTGAAAATGCCTTACAGATTGTATCATTATTTATTATAACTCATATGCCGGTACATAACTATGGACAAAGAGTTTATAAATCTTCGAAAACGATGCCACAATATGACTATAAGTTATACAGAAAAGTTATGCCCCTTGAAATAACTTTTACAGAGTTAGGTCCCCTGAGATATATGAAATTATGATGAAAAATGAAAAATGAAATAATACTGGGTAAGCAGGCGATTTCACACTAACAAAATATCACAGTTGGCAGCTCTGGAATGAAAGGAAGGCGTGTAGAAAATTTCATCTCAATCGGATGGGCCGTTCGCGAACGTATAAAGGACATACATAGATACATAAATACGGACGAAGATCGCCTTTTATATATAAGACTAGCTGACCCCGCCCGGCTTCGCCCAGTCCTTGGTGGGGAGCATCTCATTTAATTCATATACGTAGTCATATAAGTTCCCGTTCCCGTTACCGACTATCTGTCTGTCTGTCTGTCTGTCTGTCTGTCTGTCTGTCTGTCTGTCTGTCTGTCTGTCTGTCTGTCTGTCTGTCTGTCTGTCTGTCCGTCCCTCCCTCTCTGTCTGTCTGTCTGCCTGTCTGTCTAATCATTTATTGGTTGCAGTTAGAACAACCTTAGATAAACACACCATCCATTATTTTTAATGAAAACTCTTTCTAATCACCTGCATGACTACAGTAACTTCTTAAGCAAAAAAAGATGAGTTACAATGTTATGCATTGTGCATCATTTTTATGAAAACTTTGAAAATGCCTGACAGATTGTATCATTATTTATTATAACTCATATGCCGGTACATAACTATGGACAAAGAGTTTATAAATCTTTGAAAACGATGCCACAATATGACTATAAGTTATACAGAAAAGTTATGCCCCTTGAAATAACTTTTACAGAGTTAGGTCCCCTGAGATATATGAAATTATGATGAAAAATGAAAAATGAAATAATACTGGGTAAGCAGGCGATTTCACACTAACAAAATATCACAGTTGGCAGCTCTGGAATGAAAGGAAGGCGTGTAGAAAATTTCATCTCAATCGGATGGGCGGTTCGCGAACGAATAAAGGACATACATAGATACAGAGATACGGACGCACATCCTAATTTATATATAAGATTAACAGCTGTTAAACCCAATTACATGATTGCACTTCACCATGATTAATCCCGTAGCCTTCCCACAGCAGTACAGCAGTTTATCGCGTTACATTATGACATCATGAGCGCAGTTAATCCCATGGCATTCTAACAGCTTGACTATAGTTAACCCCATTTCGCATGTGTGAGTTTACCCAGTTTACCCAACAATGACATGAGCTTCCTTTTGGTAATTGCATGTTGGACGTTTTCAACAAACATTCTGTATATCCTTCTGTATCTCCTTCTCTTCTCTCCGTGCCCACATTTCTCCTACAAATAAGTGACATCAACTTTCGTTCGATAATTACATTTTGGACGTTATCAAACCAGTCACCGGAAGAAAAAAAAATATATGGCGGATTTTCTGTTGAGTTCACACCTGAGAAAGTTACACTGGAGCGAAATCTAGACCCTGGCAATTACAATATCCGGTAGAAGGAGTCATATGTTTGGAGAGAGTCTGCGTCAAACAAAGGATGTCGGTGTGTATAAGAGTACACTATGCACTGGATACAAACACACGCTCACGCTCACACTCACACACATCATATATCACAAAGAACATGCTGACGCCGCCCATGTGTCACTCCACTAAAGATCACCTTCTCGGAGCGAAGTGTTGCACCAGTAGTTTACACATCCTTACATTTTGTATATTTACAATATCTTCACTGCGAACACAAAACTGATTTTTTCGTAATATGCAGCAAGTGAAAGCTGTAATCAGATTAGAAGATGAAATGCTTCATGTAAGCTGTACAGATTCTCGTTTTCTCTCCAACGCGAACATCTCATTCGGTTTAGCTTCCTTGTCAACACATGTTAGCAGGGAAAATGGAATTTCAGTATTTTTTGACATCTGATAGTTTATTTTGTCACCACTGTTCAAATAATGTTATTGATTACATATTGTCTTTCTTTTCCGAAAATACTGTTTAAAAAATTCATCGAATCGTTGTAGTTTTTATTTTAATTTTTGCTCTTCAAAATTGTTTCGGTACAATCTCGTATTTCCTGTCATTTTTAATCCCTTCCTTGTTCTTGACTAGATGTCGTTTTTCTTGTTTGAAAAGTTTATTTACAACATTCACTGACTTGTTCGTTTTTATTTAATGTTCTTCAAATTTGTTATCGTCAGTACAATATCATGTTCCCTGAAGTTTTTACTTCATTCCTTGTTCTTAATAAAATGTTCCATATCAGTTTTATGAATTCTCGTTTTCTCTCCAAAATGTACATTTCGCATCTCTTTCGGTATTGTTTCTATATGACCACATGTTTGCAAACAAAACAATTTTAGTTTTCTTTGACCTCTGATGGTTTATTTTGTCACTAACAGTTAGTTGTATATTTGTTATAGGATTTCAAAACTAACCCTAACTTGTTTTGGCTGTTTGTAATATACTAGGACATTTTTAAGTCTAGTAGCTTGCTATTGTTATCTGAACGACCGACGCCTCATATAATCTAAATCAACGCAAGGCGGTCTGCTCCCAAATCAAACCCTCGACTCGGTATGTCGGGAATTTATAAAAAGTCGCTTAAAAGTCGACAGGGTCGACTTCATTGCACCGGGTTTTATCCCGTATGGCTCGGTCTCTTTCCGCAGCACGGAAAGCGTCGCACAAAGCACGAACTCCGTAGCTTTTAGCGACGACCCATGGGAGTCTCCGAAACATTTAACTCGTAAATCGAAGGACGCGGCCCGGAATCGAACCCACAACCTTCGGCTCACGAGTCAAACGTAAAACGGCTTGACCACTTCGCCACAGAGACTCCCAAGTCGGGAATTTATGAAAGCTGTTACTGCCACTGCGCCCGCTCCGTGGCGAAGAGGTTACGGACACAGTTCGTAATTCAGCGTAACCGCGCTCGAAACACAGCTGTGGGCGATTTGGTAGCAGACCGTTTTTCGTTGGTTATTTCCAAAATGGTATCTGTGCCGGTCGTTCAGAAAGCAATGGCAAATTACTGAACGTAAATTTGCCAAAAGATCACAACAGCAAAAACATGCTGGTGTTGACTGCAACGTCCTGTAAAGGATATGCAAGTAACTTTAACTTTACTGCCACTAAGATTTTGTCACTACTGTTCCAAATAATGTTCTTGAATATACATTGTCTTTCTTTTCTGTACAATCTGTTTAAAACATTCATTGACATTTGTTTCCCTCATCACAAATGTTAGCTTCTGTAGAATTTCATGTTCACTTAAAGTTTTAACGCCTGTCCTTGTCCTTGACAAACGGACAATTCCTTGCTGGTTTTTGTGATTTCCAAAACCTTCACCGGGAAGCATGCATCTGTATGTATATATGTTTTAAACCTTCACCGGAAAGCATGCATCTGTATGTATATATGTTTTAAACTTTCACCGGGGAGCATGCATCTGTATGTATATGTTTTAAAATTTCCCCGGGAAGCATGCATCTGTGTGTGTGTGTGTGTGTGTATATATATATATATATATATATATATATATATATATATATATATATATATATATATATATATATATATATGTGTGTGTGTGTGTGTGTTTTAAACCCTCAGCGGGAAGCATGCACCTGTATGTATATGTGTTTTAAACCTTCACTGGGAAGCATGCATCTGTATGTATATATGTTTTAAACCTTCACCGAGAAGCATGCATCTGTATGTATATGTGTTTTAAACCCTCACCGAGAATCATACATCTGTGTATATATATATATATATATATATATATATATATATATATATATATATATATATATATATATATATATATACATGTTTTAAAGCCTCACCGGGAAGCATGCATCTGTATGTATATATGTTTTAAACCTTCACCGGGAAGCATGCATGGCCGAATGGATAAGAGCGCTCGTTCTTAAACATCCGGTGTGCTGATGCCGAAATAAAGGGTTCAACCCCTACACCGGTCAGCTGGACTAAAATTTTGACTTCTCGTCCTTGACTTAGGGACGTAAATTACAAGTACCACAGAAGATGGAGTGGGTTCGCTTGATGGCCAAGTGCACTAGAAGTAGTAGCAAGCATATGGACTACGCATAAATTCAAAGCTAGCGAGCGAGAGATCCAGCGCATAAACAATCTGCATTGAATTTTTTCTTCCCTTCAGGATTGTTATTTTCAATACAATATCACATTTCCTAAAGGTTTAAACTTCCTTCTTTGCTCGTGATAAAAAATACTTCATGTCAGTTTTACAAATTCTCGTTTTTCTCACCAGCGTGCACATTTCACATTTTTGTCAGTATATTTTCTCCCTTTGGGGTTCCTGGAGAGCTTGGAAAGTATCTTTCTGGCTTGTGTGATTCCATGGGCATTTGTTATAACCTCAACATGAACTCCACACCAGTGATTTTGTCATAACAATATATTCCTTGTGTTTTACGCAGTCAACAATTAGAGCGGCTGACCGAGTGGCTAAGAATACAGAGCTCTCCTCTGGGAGACCCGAGTACGAATCTTCGGTAAGGTGTGGATGTTTTCCTGTCGGAGGTAAAAAAAGACAACCCTAACTTGCACAGTTCGCGATGACCGCACTAGCCAGTCAACCTTAATTCTTCAGGCTCAAGTTCCCCCCTCCCCCACCCCCACACACACACCCGTCCTATGCCGCAAGGTACTACAGGCAGCAGATGACTAATTAATAAATGTTTCTAGTTTTTGTTTAATAGGTTTCATTGTTCACTGTCTTCCTGATCCATACAACTGTACCGATTTCATGTTTACAATTGAATATTCACAATTTTGGGCTCAGTTGAATTTCTTTTGACTCCTACAAATTTGCTAACGTTATTAAGTTCCTGTAAAATTCTGTATTCTTATTCTGATGTCTTTATCTGTTCCATCCACTTTATCTACATTGCTGCCTAAGTAAGTATATGATTCAGTGTTGTAATTGAGGTTTCCCATTGGAGATTAGATATCATTTACTTGGTTTATTCTCATTATGTTCCTTAGCTTTATGAATCTTTAAACCTAGTCGTAGTGACCTCCCATCTAGAATTTCTGTTTTGTACCTTCAATGAATTGTTATATCCTTTTGTCCTTCAGAATTGTTATCTTGAGTGCAATCTCTTCCTTTCGTCAGTTTTTTTACTGTCTTCCAGGACGAGTTAGAAAAATGTCCTGCCGGCTTGTGTGATTGCATATCTGCGCTCAAAGACTTGAGGCACGCATCTGTATGTACCCGAGACACCGGAAACAGAGAAAGATCTGAACAAAAATCAATAAATAAACTGCAAAAATCTGGGTCAGAGTTTGTAGCAATGATTTCATGATAAGTTCTAAGCATCGGGGCCACATTTCCACAGCACGACCTACGCGCGAGAGCTGATGCGCGTGCGAACAAGAAAAAGAAAACTTCATGTGGATGGTTAGGTCGGTCTGACATGTCCTCAACCTTGAAATACGTGCCTGCAATTGAACGCACGGCCTTCTTTGATTGCCATGTCAAATATACCTGGTCGGTTTAAAGGCTGTCAGGTGAAAGTTTCAGCTTAACAGAACAAAAGGAAACGAGGAAAAACATGACACGCACGCACGTGTAAACACACAATAATGGGTTGTCATGTTCTCCAAGTTCTTCATAAATAAAGCCGGTAGAACGGGCGTTGTCAATACCAACCGTAAAAATAGATTACGTAAGAATTAATAGACAGACATCAGATGTTGATTGTCATTCAAGCTCAGGACCAGAATGTATGCAGGGTTATCATGGGTGAGCAAATTTCATGAGGAAGAAGATTTAAGAGAGGGTCAAGGCAGAAGGGGAAGTCTTTACATATCATCATCATCAAGTCCTTACCGACTGGCTTTGGCGATCATGCCACATCTTGCTAACTCCAACAGCATATAACATTTCGTCCGCTGACTGTCAAGAATGTTCTTTCATTGTAATCCTCCATTTCTCTTAACACAAATCTTTCCAGTTGTCACAATATGTTCTAGCTGTTGCCTTCTTATTGTGTGGCTAAAAATAATGACTCCTTTTTTCTAATGTTTGTGCGAAGTTGTCTTTGTTGCTTGTTTACTAATTGTCCAGAATGAATCCATATGGTTAAACTTTGCCTGTGTAACATACAGTGATTCTCTTTTTAACCACAAATTACAAGGATTGCCTGCATAAGATGTTCTTCTTCTTTTTATAAAATGCAGTTGTTTTCATGTGCTATTCTTTATTTTGTTTTTTTAAATCTCTGTGTTATGTCTTCTATCTGATGTTATCCATGTGCTCTGATACTTTTATTTCTACACTTGTCCGAAATTACGACAATTTACCTAAGTTGTACATTTACGCCTGATCTGAATCATTGATATTGCCGTTACTTCTGTCTTCCTATTATTCCAGCTGCGGTGAAATTCTGTTTACTTTCTACAACCATTGTTATCTATCAATTTGTATAAATCTTTCTGACTTCTTACTATCACGTCGGCTTCAGCGCAACGTTAAGTTATATCTGTTATAGCCACCAATCGCCATCAAGGGCAATTTTTCTGTACATCTCATTATAGACGGGTTCTAAGAATATCTTGGGTAAAGAAAAGAACAAATACATCCATACGACAAGAGCTGACTATTGAAGAGGGTTGGCTATTAAAGACGATAAGCCAAAGAAAATTTATATATTTTTGTCACTTGAAACGTCATGGGAGTTTGGGGAGAACAATACTGGAAGGGTATATATATATATGCTTGGGAAGAGAGGGAGAAGAAGGCCAAAGAGAAGATGGGCGCAGGATGTGGTGGATGATCTCCAGATGGGTGTATCAGACGCGGGACATCCTGCTTGTGATAGAGAAGTTTTCCGGAAGGTTGTTATGGGAGCTAGGTTCTGCAGAGGCATGCTATTGAAAGAATGAATGAATTATAATGAAAACAAGCGAGGAGAATGTGAACTGCTTCGTCTGACACCTTCCTTTATACACAGAAATATTTATAAATGATTGTTAATTATTACGGCTGCTGTTTGTTGCCAACATCTGTTCTTTATTATTCGCAGATCTTTGCTATCAATATTTAATTATTCTAGCAGTTGTAAAGCATCATCATGTGCTATACCGATAAGCCTTGGTGGCCATGTTCGCCATCTCACACGATCACCAGAGTCGTGGATCAGCACAGTGTTCTTGTCTCGACCAAACCACGTGGCCAAGCCATCCAGGTAGTTACTTCTCTGCCTTCCCCTTGATATTTTCCCCTTGATCTTACCATTTGTCACCAAGTTCTCCAATTTATTTCTTCTCACACTGTGTCTAAAAGATCATGACTGTCTACGCCTAATTTCTCTAATCAGTTTAGTTTAGTTTAGCAAATGTACAAGATAATGACCAGGATTCACCAATACTTGCTGCAGAATTTGAGGATCACTACTTTATATGAAGAAAGGAAAGGCATCCAGAATAGATACCATTCTGTAGGAGACAGATGATGCCTTGCGAGATTTTGGAAAATACATAATAACCAAAATATTAAAATGACATCATTACACATATTACGCTCAGTATTATTTAGCTGCGACAGCGTTGTGATGCTCGAACCCCATCCACATGAGTGTTAGAACAGACTAGTCTCTCAGATTCCTCCAGCCTAAGATGTTTGCCGGGAAATCTATGGGAAATAACATGTTTTATGTAATCAATCACTTTCATTGAATATCAGAAAGAGAGTACTGAATTTTTACAAAGCATCTAAAATGATGCATGGCAATGAAGCATGGAAGCTTAACGAACAAATTAAGGAAGAGCTTGGAGGCAACGGACATGTGGCATCTGAGACGTATGTTGGGACTACCTTCGACTGCTAGAGAAACCAACATAGTGTGTCTGGACCAGGTTTCCAAACGATGCGGAAATGCCTCCGATAATTGCCCGACCGATGCAAGAAGTGTGTGCATTGAAGGGGATAAGGTTGTGTGATCTGCACTTGATCTCTTTATTTCCACCAGGCAAAGATCAGCGATAACTGTATTTACACCAACCAAAGATACGCGATAACTGTATTTTCAGCGATAACTGTTTTTTTTTTTTTTTTCAACATCCAAAGATCAACGATAGCTGTATTTTTAACAGCCAAAGATCAGATGTAAAGATTAAACGTTTATCAGGTGGTGGATGAGATAGATGTCCATATATTGCTTTCAGTGTGATCGATGACACGTAATAGAAGCAAAGCATATTTTTAAGGAGTATCAAGGCGACCAATATTTAGACATACAGACACACAGATATACATACAGTCTGGCAGACAGACCGAACCACACACAGACCACAGAATGACAGACAAACACACAGATATACATACAGTCTGGCAGACAGACCGAACGACACACACACCACAGAATGACAGACAGACACACAGATATACATACAGTCTGGCAGACAGACCGAACGACACACACACCACAGAATGACAGACAGACACACAGATATACATACAGTCTGGCAGACAGACCGAACGACACACACACCACAGAATGACAGACAGACACACAGATATACATACAGTCTGGCAGACAGACCGAACGACACACACACCACAGAATGACAGACAGACACACAGATATACATACAGTCTGGCAGACAGACCGAACGACACACACACCACAGAATGACAGACAGACACACAGATATACATACAGTCTGGCAGACAGACCGAACGACACACACACCACAGAATGACAGACAGACACACAGATATACATACAGTCTGGCAGACAGACCGAACGACACACACACCACAGAATGACAGACAGACACACAGATATACATACAGTCTGGCAGACAGACCGAACGACACACACACCACAGAATGACAGACAGACACACAGATATACATACAGTCTGGCAGACAGACCGAACGACACACACACCACAGAATGACAGACAGACACACAGATATACATACAGTCTGGTAGACAGACCGAACGACACACACACCACAGAATGACAGACAGACACACAGATATACATACAGTGTGGCAGACAGACCGAACCACACACACACCACAGAATGACAGACAGACACACAGATATACATACAGTCTGGTAGACAGACCGAACGACACACACACCACAGAATGACAGACAGACACACAGATATACATACAGTGTGGCAGACAGACCGAACCACACACACACCACAGAATGACAGACAGACAGACAGACAATGGACTGTAGGGCGAAAGGAAGGGCTGACATACAGACATAGAGAAAGACAGACAGGAAGTCGGTTGTCACTAAGTACGTACGTGTATACATACATACATACCGATACAATGCATGAATGGATAGATGGAAGGATGAATGCATGGATGGATGGACGAATACGTTGGTACGCAGACAGACGAGCAGACAGACCGACCAATCGACGGACGGACAGCCAGCAAGATAGCCAGCCAGCCAGACAGACAGACAGACAGACAGACAGACAGACAGACAGACAGACAGACAGACAGACAAATGGACGGACGGACCAACCGATCAACAGACAGACAGATTAGATTAGATAGATAGATAGATAGATGGATAGATACATAGATAGATAGATAGATAGATAGATAGATAGATAGATAGATAGATAGATAGATAGATAGATAGATAGATAGATAGATAGATAGATAGATAGATGGATGGATGGATGGATGGATAGATAGATAGATAGATAGATAGATAGATAGATAGATAGATAGATAGATAGATAGATAGATAGATAGATAGATAGATAGATAGATACGAGAAAACGAAGAACTTAAAGCAAACGGGATACTATCAACACGCGCCAGTCCACTGTCTTCCGGATATGAGAAAGGTTAAAGTTCGAGCATTGTCCTTGCTGGCACGGGCTGTAAAAACATGGGAGTGTGCGTGCTATAAAAAGATGCGCTAAAATGAATGCATCTTAGTAGTCACCTGCATGTTATCACATTCCATGAGTTTATGGTTTTTGCTTTGCACGTTGTAGAACTGGCCTCGTCTCAAGTAGACTGCCGTCTTGGTCTTTCTCATAGAGTTTTAAATATTGTGTTCTTGTCTTTGATGTACATTTGTTGTTGTTGATAGATGTGTACACTATATTTCTACGGTGTAAAACGGGTAAGCGGCATACCAAGATACAATACATCATTATGTTCCTCTTCATGTCTTTCTTTTTTTATTTGTTTCTCTTCTTCTTTATATTCTGCTTTCCTTCCCGCGTCCGGTCCATCCATCCATCCATCCATCCATCCATCCATCCATCCATCCATCCATCCATCCATCCATCCATCCATCCATCCATCCACGCATACATAAATAGTTTCGTCATTTCTTCCTTCTTTCGTGCTTTACTTCCCGCATAAATCAACCTCTTCTACCTTTCTGTCATATTTCCCCTCCCTCCTTCTCTTCATTCTTCCCTTCTTTCGATCTATTCAGTTATGCCTCTATCCTTCCTAATGCTTTCGTTTCTTGCTATCTTGTTTCCTTTATTCCTTCCTTTCTTTCTTTATTCATTCCTTCCACCATAACATAGGAGGTCACTATGCTATCAACCTTTTAAGATTCCTGCGTTTCATATTTAGATCAGTTGCCTTGGTGGGACCAACCCTGTCCAGGCGACAGAACCCAACAATACTGATTACCTACCGTGAGTTGGTTTACATGTAATCAAACATTACCTGCAATCATTACTTACTTCACGCTCTTAAACTTCCGGAACTCTGATTGCGGGGTAGCGAGTTCAGTCCCTACGCCCTATAATTGGACTAAAATGTTGACAGTAGTGATTTATGTTGCGTACTGAGTATAAATGAAGATGCGGCTGATGCTGGAAATTGATGATGCTGGAAATGCTGGGAATTTTTTCGAAAATCTGGGTCGCGTGAAAATCGTGGGAAAGTTGGGAACTTCGTGGCGGGAAAAGTCTGTGAAATATTTTTTGGGAAACTGGTGGCTGTGTGAAAAAAAAATGTGGGGGGAAAAGTCGGGGAGAAAAAAATGTTTTTGAAGTCTATGAGCGTAAAATAGAAGGGGTGGAAAAGTAATTAAGGAATGTGGCGTGAAGTGAGGACTATAGTAGTGGAAATAGTATATAATCTGTATAGGTGTAGGCATATTTTCGCTGTGTATGGATACTGAGTCTGGCGGAATATAGTAGTGGAAATAGTAGTAAATAGTATATGGGTTGTTCATAAATGAAAAGCTTAAACGTGGTCGTGTGTTGTATTGATAAGAGAGTGAGGAATTAGTGGTTAAGTATTGCTTAGAGAGTCTGGGATTCGAACCGGTGTTAGGACAACAACTATTGGTGATGAGCAAGAGGTGGTTGCATTTAGAGAGTCTGGGATTCGAACTGGTGTTAGGACAACAACTATTTGTGATGCGAAAGAGGTGGTTGCGTTTTGAGAGTCTGGGATTCAAACCGGTGTTAGGACAACAACTATTGGGGATGATCAAAGGGTAGTCAAGCAGTGGTCAACCAGTGGTCAAGTAGTGGTCAAGTGGGGAAAATTTAGGGAAAAGTAGGTGTACTGACGTGGTGTGAGCAAGAAATGGTAAAGTAGTGGTCAAGTAGTGGTGAAGCAGTGGTCAAGAAGTCAAATGAGAAAATTTTAGAGGAAAGTAGGTGTAGTGACATGGTGATGATCATAGGGTGGTCAAGTAGTGGTCAAGCAGTGGTCAAGTGGGGACATTTCTGAAGAAAGTAGGTGTAGTGAAAAGGTGATGATCAAAGGGTGGTCAAGTATTGGTCAAGCCGTAGTCAAGTGGTCGAGTGACAACTTAAATTGTGGAGGAAAGTACTGTAGTGACATGGTAGTGGTTAAAGTGGTAGATGATGTAGTAAAGAGGTGGTCAAGTAGTGGTCAAGAAGTGGTCATGTGATCGAGTGACCAATTACATTGTAAGGGATAGTACTGTAGTGACATAGTGTTGATCAAGAGGTGGTCAAGAGGTGGTTAAGTAGTGGTCAAGTGGTCTAGTGAGCTCTTAAATTGTCGAGGAAAGTAGGTGTAGTGACATGGCCATGATCAAAGGGTGGTCAAGCGGTGATCAAGTAGTGGTCAAGTGGTAGTTAAGTAGTCAAGTGACCACTTATATTGTAGGGTAAGGTACGTGTAGTGACATGGTGATGGTTAAAGTGATCGCTGACGTGGTCAAGTAGTGATCAAGTGGTGGTCAAGTGAGGAAATAGTAGAGGAAAGTACGTGTAGTGACATGATCATGGATAAATTGGTAGATGCCGTGGTCATGTGGTGGTCAAGGGTTGGTCAAATAGTGGTCAAGTGGTCAAGTGACCACTTAAATTGTTGGGGAAAGTACGATTAGTGAAATGGTTGTGGGAAAAGGGTAGTGAAACAACAGTAGTAACAGTAGTAGCAATAGTGGTAGTTGTAGCGACAGCAATAGTAGCGGTTGCATTGGTAGAGATACAATTCTCTTTATCGGCTTGTGTAAATGTCACACACACAAGAACAAAGACACAAGTACGGCCGCATCACAAACACTGCAGCATCAAAAACAAGTGGCTTCCTGACACAGGGTCAGTTATCATCATCTAGTACATTACCGAGGGACGCAGAACCAGCAACCTCTATTTTTAACACTGCAGCATCAACAACAAGTGGCTTGCCGACACAGGGTCAGTTGTCATCATCTAGTACATTACCGAGTGACGCAGAACCACCAACCTCTATTTTTAATGTATCATCACGTACCACCGCGAGTGACGTATCACCATCACTAACACCAAATGAGTTGCCGACACATGGTCAGTTATCATCATCTAGTTCATTATCGAGTGACGCAGAACCAGCAACCTCTATTTTTAACGCATCATTACGTACCACAGCGAGTGACGCATCATCATCACCAACACCAAATGAGTTGCCGACACATGGTCAGTTATCATCTAATAACACGGCGAGTGACGCATCATCATCATCAACACCAAGTGCTTTGTCGACAGATGAGCAACTATCATCTAATACCACAACGAGTCTCGCATCAGCTAGTGAATATCTTTCATTGCAGACATTACCCCCGAATGTTCGGCCTGTGTACAATGACCACTGAGACACTATTAGATCATATATACGACACGGTCGCTATCTATCTGGATGGACATTCTTTAACCGACCGGATACTCATACAACGACAGATTGGGGCTCTCGTTTATTCCCGCTCTTCAACGTTCAAAACTCACGCTTCAAAATAATGGCCAGTCTGCACACAGTCTTGAGGCATCGAGAGACACAAGTCCTACGCTTCTACCATGCAAGTCCAAATAACTCGTAATTGTTTACTTTACCATTTTTAGTGAACAATAGGTCTGATTTCGAGGCGTTTGTGACCAAGCTAAATGCTGTTGACTTGGTCAATTCAGCAACACTAACTCGACCATATACTAAATACTATGTTGAAACAATCCCCAGTATCACTTTTTGTGTTTATAAACTGGTAGAGTTGCCTGTTGGTTGTTGTATGACTAATATTCCAAACCATATAACACAAAACAATTTTATTAATACTCTTCAGAGCGACACTATCGGTAAGGCTTATAATATTAATCGGTGTTTGTTCTTCGCGTTGGCCGTGATTAGAACAGGGTCTGTCAGAAATGTTAGAAAACTTAAACGCTCACTGTTCAAAGACTGGGTGCGCTATAAAGCCTTGAAATCAATCAAATCCTTTCCGGGTGTTAGTTTAGTTGATTTACCTGTGGTGGAAATATGTTTTAAAATACAAATAAATGTGTTTGCATTTACAGAGGAGGAACATCTGGTTCCAAAAATCAGAAGTACTAGTTAGCATCCAGATATATTGAATCTCCTTCTACACGAAAACCATTTCATGTACATCGTTGATATTAACAGAGCCGCCCGGTGTTTTTCCTGTGGGAAATGCGGCAAGCTGTTTAAAGTGTATTGGCAGCTGAGACGTCACGAACTTACGTGTAAAGGCGTAGCCACTATCGAAACGTATAAAGGCGGGATTTAACGCCCGACTGAATCCATCTTGGAATTGCTCTGTGAACACGGGTTTGATGTGGACGTACATTTTATATTCCCCTTCAGAGCGTGCTACGACATGGAATCTGTTTTCTCTAATACAAATTTATCAGCTGACTCAAAGTCGACAACCTTCATTGCCAGGCACGTTCCCCTCTCGTGTGCGGTCGTCTCTAATGTCCCTGGGTTCGACACCACTAAATGCTTCATCACCACAGGTGAACCTCGGGTCCTCGTAAACAAAATGTTGGACTATCTGCATGAAATAGCTGATAAATCGTATGAGCTGTTACGACTATCTGACCGATCTCAGTAAGTTAAATGAGACAGCCCCACCACCGCAAGCAGCTTTTTTCTCAAAACTTAAAAACCGTAACATTTCCGAGACAAAATATGCCGTTTGTCAGAAAGCTTGGGCAGACAATAAGATGATTACCTTGAGGGATTTTCTAATTTGGTACAACGTCAAAGACGTGTCTCCCTTTCTTAAAGCACTGGACAAACAAGTAGCCTTTTATGCCGAGTTAATATAGACATGTGTAAGCAGGCCATCTCTGTCCCCGGTATCACTTTACATTACCTATTCAACACCATGAATAAAGATTTTTTTTTTGTTTTGTTTTGTGTTAGAAGAAGGAGGAGAAATTGCACAAGATTAGGAGATAACGTGGTGGGTGGGCCCAGCATCATATTTCATCGCTATCACGAAGCCCACCAGACCCGTATCAGGGGCAATAAGGTGGTAAAAAGTATTAACGGCTTTGATGCGATTGCCTTATACCTTTGGTCTCTGATGAAAGATATGCGAACAGACTTCCCCATATATCGAAGCCGCGAGGATGGTTTTAGATCATACAGATTACACAAATACACACGTCAGAGTCGAGAGTGGTTAACCTGGGTGTCATTTAATAACAACATACATTTAAAAACCCAATTCAATAGTCATGAGATGCAACTCGGCGATAAGCATATTCGAGTAGATGGGTGGGATAAAAAGAATAATAGAGCTTACCAATTCCATGGGTGTTTATTCCATGGGCACAGTTAAGGTTATTTGGGAGTGCGAGTGGCAGAGACTAAAGAGATAAAATACAGCAATCGAATGTTTCCTGAAAGAGAAGTTTCCACCATCAGAGTTTCCTTGGGGATCGTTGAGTGTAAAACAGATCCTCGAGGCTGTAAAAGCCGACACATTTTTCGGGTTGGTTGAGTGCGATATTGAGACCCTGGCTGGTTTACAAGAGTCATTTGCCGAAATGCCCCATATTTTCAAGAACACGGAAGTGTCGAGAGACGATATTGGGGAATTTATGAAAGAATACGCCATAACAAATAAACTGACTACCCCACGACGGACTTTGATCGGTAGTTATTTCGGGAAGAAGATTTTATTAGCCACCCCTCTTTTAAAGTGGTATCTAGCTCATGGGTTGGTAGTTACCAAACATAGAGTATCGATCGGTTAGCTGTTTTAAACAATTTGGGGAAACAGTGTCTAACGCCCGTCGCCAAGAGCACAAAAATCCTGCTGAGACTATTACAGCCGACACTATGAAATTGTTAGGTAACGCCGCTTACAGCAAAACACTAACCAATAAAGCCAAACATACCGATGTCTCCTACTGCCAGGGAAAAGACACTACCAAACTGCTCAATAACCCCAGGTTTAAAAGCATAACTGCTATTACAGATGATCTCTTCGATGTAGAAACACTAAAGAAGAAAACTGTCTGGGATCTACCTCTACAAATTGGATTCTTTGTCTACCCGTATGCCAAGCTGCGCAAGCTAGCTTTCTATTACGACTTTCTTGACAAATTTATCTCTAAAGATGACTACCAACTCACGGAAATGGACACTGATTCTCTCTACTTGGCGCTTAGCTCCGACTCACTCTCTGAGGTGGTTAGACCACACCTACGAGAAGAATATGATAGAGTCTACAATCAGTGATTTCCGTCTGAAGTCTGCCTTGTTCATAGAACTACCCCTAGTACCACTACCTGTCAGGACTGTCTGGATAGCAAAGCCTATGAAAAGAGAACCCCCGGGCTTTTTAAATTAGAGTACGAAGGGGAGCGGATGGTGTCACCGTGTAGTAAGTCATATATTTGTGTCAGAGATTATGATAAAACAAGCACGAAAGGTCTGAGCAAAAACCACAATGTCTTGGACAAAGAACAGTTATTGAATGTCCTCACCACCCAAGAGGCGGGTGGTGGGACCAATGTTTGATTCAAGACACAAGACTCTGATGTCTATACTTATCAACAACATCGCGCTTCCCTGTCATATTTGTATATAAAACGACAGATAGAAAATGATAATTTATCGACCATACAACTACTTATTTAATTGTTTACTGTTCAATATGGATTGTATTGTTTGTCTATATATTTTTTATTAAAATTATAATATACCTTCTTTGAATCGCTTGTTTTCTTTATTGGTATTGTTATTGTTTTATGTTAAATGTCGTATACTAGACGTACCTACAATTTAAGTGGTCACTTGACCACTTGACTACCACGTCTACTTAAAAAAAAACTGAGTTATCGCGCTTTGTGGCGCAGTACTCTACAAGTGTGCCACAAAAAACGAGCGTCTTTCTGATTAACTATACTACTGTTGACTTCTCGTCCTTGACTTGTGGACGTAAATTACAAGTACTTCAGAAATAGGAATGGGTTCGACTGATGGTGAAGGACACTGATACAAGGGAAAGCTAAACCACTCGCATACAAGAGGCCAGTGCACTCCCCAGATGTAACTGCTTTTAGAAGTAGCACGTCTATTGCCTACTCTCTATTTCAAAGCGAGCAAACAAATAAAATGATCTACTCATGAAAATATTTCCAATTGGCGTAATATCTCGTTTTCTGTAACCCGTTTACAATAATACTACATTAAAAAAAAAGAACTGCCATTGAAACTATCCGAGATCAGGTAGGAATGGTGTTAACAGAATGTCAGCGGGTTCAGCGCCTTGTGCTGCATGTATGAAAGATATGAAAGGGCAGAAGATCAAATAGTTCGGACATCTCATTAGAATACAACACCATCAGTTACCAGCAATGCCGCCATATTAAAGATAAACTTATTCGAGAGAAGAAAGTTTATTGCAGACATCAAAAAAATGTGTACAATCAGCGGAATGACATTATCTCGGTTCTGGAACATCAACTATTCCTCCTCACAACGCTTGACGACAACAGCAGAAGATGATGATAGTGAAGATGTCCAATAATATAAGATATCTAATACACTACCAAGCCATCTGAGTCTATGAGGTCACAAGACCAGGAGCAGGTCACGCATTGCCATGACCTAGAGGTAGGCATGTTGGCAGGTTGATTGTCAGTTTCGTAAGTCGAAAGGTAGGTACGTGAGGAGTAGGTATGCTGGGATATATGATTGTGTGTATAAGAGAGAGAGGGGGAGGAGAGGGAGAGGGAGGCTAGAGAGTGGGGGAGAGCGAGGCGGGAGAGAGGGAGAGAGGGGCAGAGAGAGAGTGGTGAGAGAGAGAGAGTGGTGAGAGAGAGGGGGGAGAGGGAGAGGGAGGCTAGAGAGTGGGGGAGAGCGAGGCGGGAGAGAGGGAGAGAGGGGCAGAGAGAGAGTGGTGAGAGAGAGAGGGGGAGAGGGAGAGAGAGGCTAGAGAGTGGGGGAGAGCGAGGCGGGAGAGAGGGAGAGAGGGGCAGAGAGAGAGAGTGGTGAGAGAGAGAGAGGGGGGTGAGAGAGGAGAGAAAGGGGTGAGAGACGGGAGACAGGGGAAAGAGAGGGGAGGGAGAGATGGGAGAGAGATGGAGAGATAGGGGAGAGAGAGTGACAGAGAGAGGGGAGAGATAGAGGGAGAGAGAGGCTAGAGAGAGGAGATGGATGGGAGAGATAGGAGAGAGGGAAGATAGAAGGAGAGAGAGGGGTGATAGGGGAGAGAGAGGGGAGAGGGAGGGGAGATAGAGGGAGAGAGAGGAAACAGAGGAGAGAGTGTGTGTGAGAGAGTGTGAGAGAGTGAAAGAGCGAGAGATGGAGTAGGATGGTATGAGAATGTGTGAGAGTGAGTGTGTGAGAGAGAGTGAGGCAGTGAGAGAGAATCAGAGAAAGTCAGAGAGACAGGCAGACAGAGACAGAGAGAGACCGACAGCACAGACAGAGAGAGGGCGAAAGTGTGATACAGAAAGAGACAGAGAGAGTGAGAGAGAGGGAGAGTAAGAGAGAGGGAGAGTGAGAGAGAGCGAGAGTGAAAGAGACAGCGAGACTGAGAGAGAGAGGGGGATAAAGAGGGAGACACAGAGAGTGTGAGAGAGGTGGGGAATAAGAGGGGCGAAAAGTCAGAGAGACAGAGAAAGACAGAGAGAGAGTGAAAGAGAGGAAGAGTGAGAGAGGAGGAGAGTAAGAGAGACAGTAAGAGACAGAGAGAGTGGAAGAGAGAGGGGGAGTAAGAGAGAGAGTGAGAGACAGTGAAAGTGAGAGGGAGGGAGAGTTATGAGAGAGGGAGCGACAGTGCCAGAGGGGGAAGTGAGAGAGATGGAGAGTGAGAGATACGGAAGGAGAATGAGAGAGAGAGGGAGAGAGACAGCGAGAGTGAGAGAGGGGGAGAGAGAGGAGAGTGAGAGAGACAGCAAGAGAGAGAGGGGGATACAGAAAGAGACAGAGAGATAGAGTGGGAGAGAGTAAGAGAGGGGAAGAGTGAGAGAGACAGAGAAAGACAGAGAGTGAGCGAGACAGACATATAGACAAACAGACAGATAGTAAGAGAGGGAGAGAGGGAGAGTGAGATACAGAGAGAGAGAGACAGACAGACAGAGGGTGAGAGAGAGAGAGAGAGGGAGAGTGAAATAGAGGAAGAGTGAGAGAGACAGAGAAAGACAGAGAGAGTGAGACAGAGACAGAGAGAAACAGACAAACATACAATGAGAGAGTGAGAGAGTGAGAGACACAGAGAGCGATAGAGACAGGCTGACAAACAGACAATAAGAAAGTGAGAGAGAGAGAGAGAATGGGATGTAGAGCGAGTGATAGAGAGTGAGAGAGAAAGTGGAGAGTGTGAGATAGGGGAGTGAGAGAGACCGAGAGACAGAGAGAGAGAGAGAGAGAGAGAGAGAGTGAGAAAGAGTGAGAGAGAGTCAGAGAGACACAGACATACAGAGAGAATGAGATAGTGGGGACAGGGAGAGATACACAGAGATAGGGATAGAGAGCGAGAGAGTATGTCTGTGAGAGAATGAGAGAGAGTTAGTGTGTGAGAGAGTTAGAGAGAGTGTGTGTGAGAAAGAGAGTGAGTGAGATGTGTATGAGAGAGAGAGTGAGACAGTGTGTGCGTGGGAGAGTGAGAGGGTGTGTGTGAGAGATTGAGAGAGAGAGCGAGAGAGAGAGAGTGTGTGTGTGAGAGAGAGAGAGAGAGAAAGAGTTAGGTAAACAACCCAGAAGAACATACCAGGTGTAAATTGAGCAGTGTTGCAAAACTCACCGACATCTGCCAAGGTCATCCCTGTTTCTGAGGAGAATATTTTTTGTTGTTTTTATGGAAGAAATAATACAGCGGGATGGGGAACGGCAGCAGTTGCGTGAAGTTACGCGCGATTGAGTAACTTATTCTAGAACAAGGCGGGATGGTTACCGTTGTGTCAGGTGCAGTTATGGGACAAAAAATGTCTCCCGATCTAAGAGATTGCTTTTCGTGGAATGCACGACCTGGGTAGGAAAACTATCAGATGAAGAATGTGGAACGTGGAAAAAGGCGAAAGAATTTTACGCTGGGATATTTCTGGAATCGGGCTGAATTATACCATATCTTTTTCACTCATTCATTACACAGCGTCTTTTTAAAAATGTGTTTAATGATGGATTCACGAAGTCTTCGTGACCTCAGCATTCAGTTCAGTTATGTAAAACAGTTGATGTTCCAGCATGTTTAAGTTAATTCCCTCAGCTCCAGGCTTTTCTTTCCTTAAACTTTTCTCAAACCCTCCATCCCCTCCTGTTTCTTAACATCCCATTAAAATAAACTCCACCGTGAAGCATACACAAAAGGAGCTTTATGATCGTCAGAAGTCTCTTTTCCATAAATATTTCGTCCTCTTTATCTTCTTTAAATTTTCATAACATGGGTTATGATTCCCAAGTGTCTCCCTCCTGTTGTTTATTTGTACCTGTACGCCAGCTTATAGACATGTGTTTACAGCTGATAGTATCGTTCGACTATATTGCAGCTGTAGAGGGGGGCGTTGGTGTGGTGGTTAGGACGTAACGCTGACAAAGGCATGAGCGCGGTCGGACGAGGTTTCAATGTCAATCCTCCGTGGGAGGGACTGGCTATACATTTTTGTGTGCATTCAGATGTAGACAGTTGGATGATCCTAACACTCTACATAAATACAGCAGGCTGCGGAGATGGGACTTGGCTAGTGGGTGTCTATATCTCTGCTATACGCGGCCTGATTGGTTAGTGGGTGTCTATATCTCTGCTATATAAAGTCCGATTGGTTAGTGGGTGTCTATATCTCTGCTATATACGGCAAGATTGGTTAGTGGGTGTCTATATCTCTGCTCTATATGGCCTGATTGGTTAGTGGGTGTCTATATGTCTCCTATATACGGCAAGATTAGTTAGTTGGTGTATATATCTCAGCTATGTACGTCCTGATTGGTTATTGGGTGTCTATATCTCTGCTATATACGGCCCGATTTAGTTAGTGGGTGTCTAGATCTCTGCTATATACGGCCCGACTGGTTAGTGGGTGTCTATATGTCTCCTATATACGGCAAGATTGGTTAGGTGGTGTATATATCACAGCTATATACGGCCTGATTGGTTATTGGGTGTCTTTATCTCTGCTATATACGCCCGATTGGTTAGTTGGTGTCTATATCTCTGCTATATACGGCCCAACTGGTTAGTGGGTGTCTATATCTCAACTATATACGGCCCGATTTGTTAGTTACCGTCTCCGTGGCCAAAGGCTTGCGAACGCGGTTCGTGAGCCGGGTACCAGGCGTTCTAAGCTCAGCTGCAACCGATTTGTGCAGCAGACCGTGTCGCGTTGTGTTATAAAGTGCTGGCATGGGAACCGGCCCTTCAGAAAACAATGGCAAATTACTGAACGTAACACTTGCCAAGTACATCAACAGCAGCTGAAAAATGATGGTGGTGACTGCAACGTCCCGTAAGGGATACGCAACAAAAAATGTTAGTTAGTTAGTCTTTCCTCTTGAGCCTAAGGCGGCGCACAGGCTGAAGTCATGGCTCTCCATGTCCGGCGGTTCGCTGCTACCTGTTGTAGATCCTGGAAGTTTACTTGGCCGTTGAATGAGCCTTCTCTGATGATGGTTCTACGCAGGGTCTCTCTTGGTCTTCCCCGTTTTCTTTTCCCTACTGGTGACCATATGAGGGCTTGGTTGGGGAGTCTTGTCTTGTCCATTCTGAGTACATGGCCGATGTAGATCCAACGGCGTTTTCTTATAAAAGTGGATACAATGTCTTGCTTAGTCTCTTGTCTTATTTGCGTATTGGTTCTGAAATCTGTCCAGTGGAGGTTTAGAATTTTTCTAAGACATTTGTTATCAAAATTATCTGATGTTTTATTTAAAGCTACCGTTGATTTCCAACTCTCACATCCATACGTTAGCATTGGAATCACACAAGAGTTGAAGATTTTAAGTTTCGTATGTTGGCTGAGTGTCTTTGACTTCCAGATGTTTGACAGTTTATTGAAGGCACCAGATGCCAGTGCGATTCTAGATGATATTTCTGGCGTTGAGTCCCCTGTAGATGTCATTTTGCTTCCTAGGTATGTGAAGCTTTGTTAGCTTTGTGATTTATAGTGGGTGTCTGTATCCAGGCTTGTCCATGGAAATGGGATTCCCCTGGGAATACCATGGAAAACGTCCCCTGGGATGGTATGGGATGGGATGGGACAGCATACATTTGTATTTCCCATGGGACACATGGGACACATGGGACACATGGGACAGTAGCCATGTCAGAGCAACTTGATCTACGTCAGAGCTACCCTTTTTTTTTTTTTTTTTTTTTTTTTTTCCGCGTTTCCATCCTGTTTCAGGATATTGCGGTCAACACCAGCATCTTTCAGCTGTATGTTGATTCCTAGGCTAGATTACGCTCATCAGCACGCCACGACTTTCTGAGCGACCGGCTCCATACTCTCATAAGTCACTTTTGCGATTCGAACCACTGCTAATTCTCGTCGCGTCACGTGACGAGAGTATTCAGAGTTAGCGGAGAAAGCTGCTAACCCCTCGGCCACGGAGCCGGTAGAGCTACCCTTAATTTTTTATTTTTTTTTACCTTTTTAAAGCCTTTTATCCTTCTTTTATCTTTATATATTTGTTTCAATTCTTTATATCGTGGTGGGTGATTAGGTACTATATTTATAGTCTATAAATATACAGTAGTCCTAATTTCAAATAATGTGTGAAGGCAGTTACTTGAAGTCACGGTGTTACTGAGTGTAGGCTATGTAAGCCTAGGGTACCCCAAACTGGCCAACCAAAAATACGAGCTCCAGGATCTTACTAAAACTGTTGTTGCTAAGATGTTGTGTGGGGGAGAATGCCACTTGATTGATGTTCCAACAGAACTTGTAAAGTTTTCAACAGCTGATGTTAAAGCAGTTAAAATATCTGAAAGTATTTTAGCACAATTTCTTGCTTTGCAAAGTGCAAAACGCTATACAGTAATAAGTCGATTAATGAAAAATGGGTTAATCAAAGTAGTTATGGAGTTGCACTACAGCATAGCATGAAATGTGGTTCCGCTGGTTCTACTAACATCAAAAGATGTTTTTAAGCCAAGCAGCGGGAAGTAACAAAACCACCACCAACATTGTCAAGTGCGTGGCAAAAAAACAGTTGTTGAACAATTACATCACATCCAACAGTATCCATTCCGCCTGGATGTGACATTATATGAGATGCTGCTAACTTTGCTGCAAGATCTACTCACGCTGCAAACAAGGTATATAACTACACAATTTCACGGCAAACAGTGACTCATTCTATTTTGGCGCAAGGAAAATTGGCCAAACTGCAGTTTCAAAAATTGTTTCAAAATATGGCACTAGATCCAGAATGTGCAATTTCGGGAATAGTTTACTTTTGGTCTGCAAGACAAACATATCTTTTGTCATATGGGGGAATTATTGCATGTGGACTAGATCAAAATTGTGAATGGATTACCTTTCCTCTGTCTCTTATAAACATTGATAGTAATCAATCCCATACTGCACAATTTACGCAGTTTTTTTTCTTTTTTTTTTTTTTTGCACGTGAATTCTTGCCGAATCTACCACATTCTCCAGTCCATTGTTTATGTGTACTGATAATGCAGCAAGCATGACGGCAGCATTAGATGGACGGTTTGACACCGATATAGAAATGCACCGATCTGGTTGTACTGAGCACAGGTTATCAACATGCATTACTGATAGCTTCAGCAGAGGCGTGATTTCTGAACTGGAGCAGTTCGTGGATCAACTTTCATTTATTGAAACATATTACAATACACGTCAGGCAAAGGCATCACAGCTGCCATTTTCCATACCAACAAAATCTGTATCACGTGAATGGCGATCATATTACCAACGTTTCAATGCCCATTTAAAAAATTACTCGCATCACTTTAATGGAGATGATGAAGAATTCTTAAACCACATTCCGAATAATGCTCAGATAAAGGAATGCTGTACATACATGAGAAATTCAAAACTTTTTTTGGACAAACTAGTAATTGATGGTGCTACATCTCATTTAATTATGCTGGTATACTTCCTCCTAGACTATCAGTTTTATAAAGTTATAGTTGATATTGACGAAGAAACTTTCAGCAGCATGGTGAAGAAATATTGTCAGAACTTTCAGAAAATTATTGGAGAAAAACTTTGGCCATATTGCGGTAGTTCTCTGGCAGTTACTGCAGCATTCCTTACTGGAGTTGACATTAAAGCCAAAATAGAAGACATGGTCAAGTCAGTTGTTACTAAGAAGAAAGGGAATGTGGACACCAATAAATGGGCCAATGATTGGATGGATTTTTCTAAGTCTGTTATTCCAACTGTTATTTCATTCATCAAGGATTTACATCTTTCTTCTGAATCAACTGCTGTATGTGAAGCAGCAGGAATTGTAAAACAAAAGCTAAAAAGTGATTTTGACTTCTTTTTTTTTTGCCCTCCACCAAACAAAGCACTTAAGTTTGATGACCCCAGAAACAAATGTATTGAGGATGAAGTCACCATGTTTCAAAAATTACGGCAACTAACTTCACAACCATTAAATTATTGGGAAAATGAACATAGGTTTCCACTGCTAAAAGCAAGTGCGAAAATTGTTTTGGCCATACCAGTGTCCTCAGCAGCAGTAGAGCGCTTATTTAGTGCAGCTGGATTATTGTTGAGTAAGTTACGAAAACGTATTTTACCAACTCTCGTTATGAACTCTGTGTTTATCAGATTTGCATGTAAGATGAAAATTGTGGAAATGGTTCAGAGATTACCTAGATTAACTGAATTATTAGAAACAGTCGATCAGCAGGAAATTGATAATGGGCTGAATGAGCAGAGTGACTCAGAAACAGAATGAGAGTGTCAGAATGACACTGAATTGTCATATTTAGATTAAACTTTGTTTTAATAAAATACTCTTGAATTTTAAAATTAATAAATTCTGTTGTTTTACATGTCTCTTTGTACATGTAGTCCTATTTAGTAGACAGTAACCCAAAACTTTCATAAATTTCATAATTTTATTTGAACTGTATTCTATATTAATATTATCATGGGAATCCCATGGGATGGGATGGGACAGGCATAAATTGCAATGGGATGGGATGGGACAGAAAAATGTGTCCCACGGACAAGCCTGTCTATATCTCTGCTATATACGGCCTGATTGGTTAGTGGGTGTCTATATCTCTGCTATATACGACTTGATTGGTTATTGCGTGTCTACATCTCTGCTATATACGGCCTGATTCGTTATTGGGTATCTATATCTCTGCTATATACGGCTTGATTGGTTAGTGGGTGTCTATATCTCTGCTATATACGGCCCGATTGGTTATTGGGTGTCTATATCTCTGCTATATACGGTGCGATTGGTTAGTGGGTGTCTATATCTCTGCTATATACAGCCTGAATGGTTAGTGGGTGTCTATATCTCTGCTATATGTGCCCGATTGGTTAGTGGGTGTCTATATCTCTGCTATATACGGCCCGATTGGTTAGTGAGTGTCTATATCTCTGCTATATACGGCCCGATTGGTTAGTGGGTGCCTATATCTTTGCTATATACGGCCTGATTTGGTTAGTGGGTGTCTATATCTCTGCTATATACAGCCTGAATGGTTAGTGGGTGTCTATATCTCTGCTATATGTGCCCGATTGGTTAGTGGGTGTCTATATCTCTGCTATATACGGCCCGATTGGTTAGTGAGTGTCTATATCTCTGCTATATACGGCCTGATTTGGTTAGTGGGATACTATGTCTGCTATATGCTGCCCGATTGGTTAGTGGGTGTCTATACCTCTTCTATATACGCCCCGACCAACATCTTGCCCTTGTGAGTGCGGACGTTATGCATCTAGCTCATTGTAGTCCATTTATATCCCACGGTACATTCCTCCTTGACCGGGAGAAAGCCAGTTTCTTTCCCTTGGCCACTTAGCCTCTACGGCAGAGGTTCGCAAACCACGGCCCACGGGCCACTTGTGGCACGCCAGCTGTAAGAAAGTGGCACGAGAGGCCTCCTCGTTTAATATAATATGTTTTAATAATTTAAAGAAAAATGCAGTCAGAGCACCCCGTCAGTGTGTGATAATTTACCCTGCTCGTGGTTGTTATGCTTATATATTATCGAATGCGCCTGTTCAGTTCACAACGAAACGTTATGAAGTTACTATATCACAGCCTTGTCGACCAATCAGAGAGAGCAAGGCGCCATGTTGTCGTTCGTTACAACTGTTTAGCAAAGTCGGTAGTATTGTGTTGAAATTAGATTTTGTCAAATAAAAATTTACCGTTGAAACCTATAATCAACTAGATTAGAGGAGAGGCATCTTTCCGGTGCCGGTATCCCTGGCCTAAGGGTTAGCAACTTTCTCCCTAATCCGTATACACTCGTGAGTAACGTGACGACGGCGAGAATCGGTAGCAGTTCTAACCACGTCGGTAACTTACGAGGTATCTGAGCCTGTCGCTCAGAAAGCAATGGCAAACTACTGAGCGTAATCTTGCCAAGAAATCAACAATAAGCTGAAAGATGCTGATGTTGACGGTGATGTCATGTAAAGGATATGCAAACATTTTTATTTTCCTGTGGCAACACACAGATATTAATTATGTGCCACTTCGCAGCAACAAAAGAACAAACACTGAGTCTATTAAACGTAAATAATAGTAAAACATTCTTAGTTTACCGTGGGTCAAGAGAAAGACAAATACTGACATTCTACAATACCTGGATATGGAAGACAAATACTGACATTCTACAGTAAGTGGAAATGGAAGACAAATACGGAAATTCTACAGTACCTGGTTATGGAAGACAAATACGGACATTATGCAATACCTGGATATGGAAGACAAATACTGACATTCTACAATACCTGGATATGGAAGACAAATACTGACATTCTACAGCACCTGGATATGGAAGACAAATACGGACATTCTACAGCACCTGGATATGGAAGACAAATACTGACATTCTACAATACCTGGATATGGAAGACAAATACGGACATTCTACAGTAAGTGGATATGGAACACAAATACGGATATTCTACAGTAAGTGGATATGGAAGACAAATACTGACATTCTACAGTAAGTGGATATGGAAGACAAATACGGACATTCTACAGTACCTGGATATGGAAGACAAATACGGACATTCTGCAATACCTGGATATGGAGGACAAATACTAACATTCTACGATACCTGGATATGGAAGACAAATACGGACATTCTACAGTAAGTGGATATGGAAGACAAATACGGACATTCTACAGTAAGTGGATATGGAAGACAAATACTGACATTCTACAGCACCTGGATATGGAAGACAAATACGGACATTCTACAGCACCTGGATATGGAAGACAAATACTGACATTCTACAGTAAGTGAATATGGAAGACAAATACGGACATTCTACAGTAAGTGGATATGGAAGACAAATACGGACATTCTACAGTAAGTGGATATGGAAGACAAATACGAACATTCTACAGCACCTGGATATGGAAGACAAATACGGACATTCTACAGCACCTGGATATGGAAGACAAATACGTACATTCTACAGTAAGTGGATATGGAAGACAAATACGGACATTCTACAGCACCTGGATATGGAAGACAAATACTGACATTCTACAATACCTGGATATGGAAGACAAATACGGACATTCTACAGTAAGTGGATACGGAAGACAAATACGGACATTCTACAGTAAGTGGATATGGAAGACAAATACTGACATTCTACAGAAAGTGGATATGGAAGACAAATACGGACATTTTACAGTACCTGGATATGGAAGACAAATACGGACATTCTACAGTAAGTGGATATGGAAGACAAATAAGGACATTCTACATTACCTGGATATGGAAGACAAATACGGACATTCTGCAATACCTGGATATGGAAGACAAATACTGACATTCTACAATATCTGGATATGGAAGACAAATACCGACATTCTACAGTAAGTGGATATGGAAAACAAATACGGACATTCTACAGTAAGTGGATATGGAAGACAAATACTGACATTCTACAGTAAGTGGATATGGAAGACAAATACGGACATTCTACAGCACCTGGATATGGAAGATAAATACGGACATTCTGCAATACCTGGATATGGAAGACAAATACGGACATTCTACAGTACCTGGGTATGGAAGACAAATACGGACATTCTACAGTGCCTGGATATGGAAGACAAATACCGACATTCTACAATAAGTGGATATGGAAGACAAATACGGACATTCTACAGTGCCTGGATATGGAAGACAAATACGGACATTCTACAGTGCCTGGATATGGAAGACAAATACGGACATTCTACAGTAAGTGGATATGGACGACAAATACGGACATTCTACAGTACCTGGATATGGAAGAAAAATACCGACATTCTACAGTACCTGGATATGGAAGACAAATACGGACATCCTACAGTACCTGGATATGGTAGACAAATACTGATATTCTACAGTAAGTGGATATGGAAGACAAAAACGGACATTCTACATTACCTGGATATGGAAGACAAATACTGACATTCTACAGCACCTGGATATGGAAGACAAATACGGACATTCTACAGTACCTGGATATGGAAGACAAATACGGACATTCTACAGTACCTGGATATGGAAGATAAATACTGACATTCTACAGTAAGTGGATATGGAAGACAAATACGGACATTCTACAGTAAGTGGATATGGAAGACAAATACGGACATTCTACAGCACCTGGATATGGAAGACAAATACTGACATTCTACAATACCTGGATATGGAAGACAAATACGGACATTCTACAGTAAGTGGATATGGAAGACAAATACGGACATTCTACAGTAAGTGGATATGGAAGACAAATACGGACATTCTACAGTAAGTGGATATGGAAGACAAATACGGACATTCTACATTAAGCGGATATGGAAGACAAATACGGACATTCTACAGCACCTGGATATGGAAGACAAATACGGACATTCTACAGTAAGTGGATATGGAAGACAAATACGGACATTCTACAGTAAGTGGATATGGAAGACAAATACGGACATTCTACAGTAAGTGGATATGGAAGACAAATACGAACATTCTACAGCACCTGGATATGGAAGACAAATACGGACATTCTACAGCACCTGGATATGGAAGACAAATACGTACATTCTACAGTAAGTGGATATGAAAGACAAATACGGACATTCTACAGCACCTGGATATGGAAGACAAATACTGACATTCTACAATACCTGGATATGGAAGACAAATACGGACATTCTACAGTAAGTGGATACGGAAGACAAATACGGACATTCTACAGTAAGTGGATATGGAAGACAAATACTGACATTCTACAGAAAGTGGATATGGAAGACAAATACGGACATTTTACAGTACCTGGATATGGAAGACAAATACGGACATTCTACAGTAAGTGGATATGGAAGACAAATAAGGACATTCTACATTACCTGGATATGGAAGACAAATACGGACATTCTGCAATACCTGGATATGGAAGACAAATACTGACATTCTACAATATCTGGATATGGAAGACAAATACCGACATTCTACAGTAAGTGGATATGGAAAACAAATACGGACATTCTACAGTAAGTGGATATGGAAGACAAATACTGACATTCTACAGTAAGTGGATATGGAAGACAAATACTGACATTCTACAGCACCTGGATATGGAAGATAAATACGGACATTCTGCAATACCTGGATATGGAAGACAAATACGGACATTCTACAGTACCTGGGTATGGAAGACAAATACGGACATTCTACAGTGCCTGGATATGGAAGACAAATACGGACATTCTACAATAAGTGGATATGGAAGACAAATACGGACATTCTACAGTGCCTGGATATGGAAGACAAATACGGACATTCTACAGTGCCTGGATATGGAAGACAAATACGGACATTCTACAGTAAGTGGATATGGACGACAAATACGGACATTCTACAGTACCTGGATATGGAAGAAAAATACCGACATTCTACAGTACCTGGATATGGAAGACAAATACGGACATCCTACAGTACCTGGATATGGTAGACAAATACTGATATTCTACAGTAAGTGGATATGGAAGACAAATACGGACATTCTACATTACCTGGATATGGAAGACAAATACTGACATTCTACAGCACCTGGATATGGAAGACAAATACGGACATTCTACAGTACCTGGATATGGAAGACAAATACGGACATTCTACAGTACCTGGATATGGAAGATAAATACTGACATTCTACAGTAAGTGGATATGGAAGACAAATACGGACATTCTACAGTAAGTGGATATGGAAGACAAATACGGACATTCTACAGCACCTGGATATGGAAGACAAATACGGACATTCTACAGTAAGTGGATATGGAAGACAAATACGGACATTCTACAGTAAGTGGATATGGAAGACAAATACGGACATTCTACAGTAAGTGGATATGGAAGACAAATACGAACATTCTACAGCACCTGGATATGGAAGACAAATACGGACATTCTACAGTACCTGGATATGGAAGACAAATACGGAAATTCTACAGTACCTGGATATGGAAGACAAATACGGACATTCTACAATACCTGGATATAGAAAACAAATACTGACATTCTACAGTACCTGGATATGGAAGACAAATACGGACATTCTACAGTAAGTGGATATGGAAGACAAATACGGACATTCTACAGTAAGTGGATATGGAAGACAAATACTGACATTCTACAGCACCTGTATATGGAAGACAAATACTGGCATTCTACAGTACCTGGATATGGAAGACAAATACGGACATTCTACAGTACCTGGATATGGAAGACAAATACTGACATTCTACAGCACCTGGATATAGAAGACAAATACGGACATTCTACAGTACCTGGATATGGAAGACAAATACGGACATTCTACAGTACCTGGATATGGAAGACAAATACCGACATTCTACAGTAAGTGGATATGGAAGACAAATACGGACATTCTACAGTAAGTGGATATGGAAGACAAATACTGGCATTCTACAGTAAGTGGATATGCAGGACAAATACGGACATTCTACAGTAAGTGGATATGGAAGACAAATACGGACATTCTACAGTAAGTGGATATGGAAGACAAATACGGACATTCTACAGTAAGTGGATATGGAAGACAAATACGGACATTCTACAGTCAGTGGATATGGAAGACAAATACGGACATTCTACAGTACCTGGTTATGGAAGACAAATACGGAAATTCTACAGTACCTTTATATGGAAGACAAATACTGACATTCTACAGTACCTGGATATGGAAGACAAATACGGACATTCTACAGCACCTGGATATGGAAGACAAATACTGACATTCTGCAGTAAGTGGATATGGAAGACAAATACGGACATTCTACAGTACCTGGGTATGGAAGACAAATACGGGCATTCTACAGTACCTGGATATGGAAGACAAATACGGACATTCTACAGTACCTGGATATGGAAGACAAATACGGACATTCTACAGTAAGTGGATATGGAAGACAAATACTGACATTCTACAGCACCTGGATATGGAAGACAAATACTGACATTCTACAGTACCTGAATATGTAAGACAAATACTGACTCTGATTCTCTGATTTGGAAAGTTGAGAAAGTTATCCTCCACAACGTGCCCAAGCAAAACTGGTTCATATTCCAGTGCGATAAATTACATTCAGCCATTGTGCTGTCTCCGTGATTATTGAAATCCTTAGTTCCATTAACATTCTATCTCTCTATTATTTTCAATAACTGGCCTTGTGAGATTTCTGTGAGGGTCACTTCAACTATAACAAATATACAGCTCTTCAGGTTATTCTCTTCAAACTAATCTCATCTCAGTTTGTTCCTCTTGTACCTTGCGGTGTCGAGGTGAAATATAAACAGCGGGAGAATGCCCGTTTATGGACTTCTTGTATCAAAGACCATGGACTGTGCTATTCCCTCTGTCCATCGTTTACATGGTCGGCCCCTTCTGATTCAATTTGTCCTGTGCATCATTGCTTTTTGTCGTATACTGTTAGTTGGTAACCTAATTACATGTTTAAACCATTTGACTTGCCGTCTTAACCAATCTAGCGCTGCTATATTACACTCTTTAGTCCTGCTTTCTTCATTTCTGATTTTATCTCTTCTTGATTGTCAAGGTCCTGGTTACGACATAACAGGGGACAAAGGACAGACATAAGGATATGGGGAGAGTACGGGGATGGTAGAACAATCCAGACGCCTAAGACAGTAAGATAGAGACAGGATTTGCCCTTGAATGATGGCACATGTTCACCTTGGACGGAATGACGCAGTACGCCTGGCCTCAACAGGCGAATGCGGGACAGACGTGAAAGCACGACCTCCCACGGACTGCACGAGGGTCAAGTACCTCGTGACCACCGGACTGAGTAGGAAAAGACAGAAGAAACTTGGACACGAATGAGAGAGGATGTGTGACTGAGTGGAGAGACAGGATAGACTTATGCTTAGACTTCAGTGCGAATGAATGTGACTGCTGCAGAACGTGTGTTGGTGTGCGTGGCTAGACACGGGTGTGCATTGTCTGATCCGCGCAAGAGTATTGTGAAAGCCGGTGCGAGAGCGTGTTTGGAGTAATATATATATATATTCTGTGATATTTATGATATTGATATTATGATGAATTATCATTAAAAGAAGCATATCACATTTATGTTTTCATGCCTCATCTGTACTCGCACTATCTGCCTGTCTGAACCCACTTTGTAAACCCCTAGAGACGTTGACAGGTTAACCATGAGAGACATCGTCCGTTTTGGCGATACCCACGACAATTAAGATAGACAGTTAAGATAGGCAATCATTGGCGCCGATCCGTTTTGGTGACACCCCGAGACAGTTAACACATAAAGTACTTTGACTGCTCTTGGACTAGCCAAGTGAAACAAAATAAGCCTACACACCACACAACGACGACAACCTAATAATTTTGACAAGTATTTGCTAGCATATTGAACGAGTAAATTTCTATTAACACTCCACTATAAAACTATTCTATTATCATTCTCTTTCTCATTACAAGACATAAGACCGACATGACTACACGACGATACTAATGTTTTTTCTTTTCCCACTACAGGATGAAATGTAATTTTGTGTAAAATCAAGTTTGTATAACAGACGCACCAGACGTCAAGTACAGAAGTCAATAGTGGTGCTGGAGCAACTCCCCTGAAATCAGCTAAGTTATACTTTATTTCTTTTGATGTGCGCCTAAATAGGCATTCCTATATTTTACATACGTAAATTTGGTCATAATACGAAAAGTAAAATAATCTACTTGTGTACGCAAAATGAATACGACTGATTATAATAGGCACTCATTATTTAATTCATACTTTCTAACACTGACTGTGTCAGTATACAACATATACATTTCATAGCTTGTGACTTGCTTGAGAAGTCCCAATAAGAGACATTAAACTTGCTTCAGAAAGAATATGAAAAAACCACAAGGAATAATCTGCTCCTTATGAAGAGATTGCAAGTTTTTTTTTTTTTTTTTTTTTTTTAATTAAATGAAAGGAGCATGTTAGTGTTGATCATAATTAACGTTGCCGAAGATACCACTCGTACTACCGTACTGATAAAGCACTCGCTACCCACAATGTGAATGCGGTGGAAAATATCTATATATCTTCTCAAACAGAGCCTTCTAATTCACACCCCCCCCCCCTCCCATTTTCTCACCTCAGATAGGTCGGTAATTCAAGGATGGTGAAGACGAGTGCTGCATTGCTGCTGAGAAAAATTTCATATAAAACGCGACAGGAATATTTCCAACAGTTTCATGAACAATAAACAGTCACATGCAGTCAGAGCAAGGACGCTGAAGTGTTAAATTAGGCATGCACATATGCATTTGAAACATAGATAATAAGCAGACAAGATTGGGAACATCTTTTGGCGCTGGGAATGTGATTTCTGAGGAAAATGAAAAGAGTACCAGGGATTGACAGAAAAACGGGTGAAACAGTGCTTCAAGTAACAAATGATAACCGAAAATTGATTGCAGTAATTAGACGAATATATCTGAGACTTTTGGGGCGTGTTTTGAGGAGAAATAGACTTGGAAAATTCGTGACATCGAGTACACTCGATGAAAAGTGCAAGTGAAAGACAAAGAGAAAATATCTGGATGGCTTGGCTAGATGGCATAGTCGGGACATGAACATAGACCTGGTCCGCGACGTTGTAATCATATGACATAGTGAAACATGATGTCCAACGTCTAAATCATGACGCATAATGATGATTATGATGACGATGATGATGATTATGATGATGATACATGACGATGTTGATAGTGATTCTATTTATTACGTAGATAATTATGTCATGATAACGATGTCATGATAATGATGATGAGGATAATAATGATAATGTCGACAATGATGATGAAGGCAGATAAACGTGTAAAGTTATTGTTTTGTTAAAATTTTTTAAACAACGAACAATATCCGATAACCTTTAGCCGCTATCTCGTGTATGCCAATTATTAATTGCATTTGATAGAAAGTCTCTTTGATTCAAATTAATAATTTCGAGTTATTTATTGCCGCTCTTCTCCATCTCCTAGCCATAGTCTGATTGAGTCAACACGGAAGCTGGCAATTTTAATTATGTTATTGCGCTTCATTTCATTACATCTCTATAAATGGCAAATGTAATCTGTTATATGCTGGCATCAGACAACCAATTGGTATTACTGACGTTGGCTAAAGCTAGAGAGAGAAGGAGGGCATTGAAAAGATAAATATTTTATGTTCAGATGATGGAGCATGACAGACAGACAGACAGACAGACAGACAGACAGACAGACAGACAGACAGACAGACAGACAGACAGACAGACAGACAGGCAGGCAGGCAGGCAGACAGGCAGACAGACAGACAGGCAGGCAGGCAGGCAGGCAGACAGGCAGGCAGACAGGCAGGCAGACCGATAGGTAAGTAGGTGGGTAGGTAGGAATGAAGGAATGTAAGAGTAGGTAGGAATGAAGGAATGTAAGTATATAGGTAGGTTGGCAGGTAGGTGGGTTAGTGGTAGGTATATTGATAAGTAGATGAAATATGTTCAACGGACAGACAGATAAACAAATGAAGGAATGTAAGAGTAGGTAGGAATGAAGGAATGTAAGTATATAGGTAGGTTGGCAGATAGGTGGGTTAGTGGTAGGTATATTGATAAGTAGATGAAATATGTTCAACGGACAGACAGATAAACAAATGAAGGAATGTAAGAGTAGGTAGGAATGAAGGAATGTAAGTATATAGGTAGGTTGGCAGGTAGGTGGGTTAGTGGTAGGTATATTGATAAGTAGATGAAATATGTTCAACGGACAGACAGATAAACAAATAGTAGATTGCTAGTAGGTTAGTAGTTAAGTATGTAGGTAGGTAAGTAGGTAGGTAGGTAAGTAAGTAGTCATGTAGGTAGGTATGTAATTAAGTATGTAGGTAGTTAAGTAGTTAAATTGGTAGGCAGGTAGTTGGTAGTCAGCCTATAGGCAAGCAGGCGGGTAGGTAGGTATAAAGAACAGGTGAAAATGGGAGAGAGAAAGAGTGAAACAGAGAGGGATAGAGAAAAAAACCAAGAATAAGAGAGATATAGAGAGAGAAATTGAGAGAGAGAGAGATCGAGAGAGAGAGAGAGAGATTGAGAGAGAGAGAGAGAGAGAGAGAGAGAGAGAGAGAGAGAGAGAGAGAGAGAGAGAGAGAGAGAGAGAGAGAGAGAGAGAGAGAGAGAGATGACAGAGTAGCATAATGCGGACTACGGTCCACAGGCAGGTGACTGCTAAAGTATGATGAGTATGTTTGAGAGCAGAATAACAAGCAGACAAACAGGTCGTGTGCGTGTGCTCGCGCCAGGATTTCCTTTAGAAAATTAAACCATACTTATAAAATATTGACGAGCTGAAGTTATCATGCTGTGATATACATTAGCGCATGTAGTCAATTTGATCTTCAGAAGAGCACTGTAATAAATATTAATAAGAGACACAAATGTTAGACAGAGACGTGTTGCTTAAGTTAAAATAGTTTAAGTACATGCGTTTTAGGTCATCATCTATTTCATTTTGCTTTGTCGGTTTATGGCTTTTATAATTATACTATTCTCAGATTTTTTTTCTTCAATATATAGCCTACTCAACGCCAGCGTTGTTTCATCCCCTCTTGGTTCTCTCTCAGTTAATCTTCCACAAGAAATCAAAAACACCAATGATTATACATACAGTCGCAACCTGTTTGAACACTACCTCAGTGCAGCTAAAAATAATCATGGTAAATTATCTCAAACGACAACTAGTTAATAAACATTCCCATATGTATGGCACGTTACGTTGCACCTTCCTTAGGTATTTATCATGCCATGGTAAACATTGCCTCAGTGAGTCATGAATTATTAATTATTTATCATGCGTATTAATGCTTATTGTTCTTTTGTTGTCTAAGATTAGTTTCATGAGTGATGTTGAATGAAATAATGTTTTAGAGGAATTAGAGAAGAAGGGCAGAATGTCAGACTGGCCTGCGTGCCCAATTCACAGACATAAAGATTGTTCGTTCGTTCGTTCGTTCATTCGTTCATTCGTTCGTTCGTTCTCTCTGAGCTCCACGAAGGTAATTTTGTCATACCATCAGCTCTTTCGTCTCAGCGGATATCCTTACTTATTGTCCATGTCCGAATCGCAACTACGATAAGTTCACAAATGTCATCGAAAGAAATACCATCACCAGTAGATTATTGATACCAAAAAATCATAAATACCTATATTACTGGTCGTCTTCTTGAGCAAACTGCTAAATTATGTCAGCAAACGGTGCTTAAATTCTGTACAACTTTGGAAACACAAACAATTCGAAAACACTAAGCGTAGACCTGCTTTCCAAGATTGCAATTTTTATTTTTTAAAGTCGTTGCGGCGATGAACCTTCATCAACAGACAGCAACAAGAAACAATTTTCAACAAAGATGGAGATGACTGACTAAGGTAAGCACTAGAACCCAGATTACAGTCACCGCATTAATACAATAATAAAAATACTGCACTAAGGTAACCACTAGAACCCACATTACAGTCACTGCATTAATACAATAATAAACAAACTGCACTAAGGTAACCACTAGAACCCACATTACAGTCACTGCATTAATACAATAATAAACAAACTGCACTAAGGTAACCACTAGAACCCACATTACAGTCACTGCATTAATACAATAATAAACAAACTGCACTAAGGTAAACACTAGAACCCACATTAGAGTCACTGCATTAATACAATAATAAACAAACTGCACTAAGGTAAACACTAGAACCCACATTACAGTCACTACATTAATACAATAACAAACGAACTGCACTAAGGTAAACACTAGAACCCACATTAGAGTCACTGCATTAATACAATAACAAACGAACTGCACTAAGGTAAACACTAGAACCCACATTAGAGTCACTGCATTAATACAATAACAAACGAACTGCACTAAGGTAAACACTAGAACCCACATTAGAGTCACTGCATTAATACAATAACAAACGAACTGCACTAAGGTAAACACTAGAACCCACATTAGAGTCACTGCATTAATACAATAACAAACGAACTGCACTAAGGTAAACACTAGAACCCACATTAGAGTCACTGCATTAATACAATAACAAACGAACTACACTAAGGTAAACACTAGAACCCACATTAGAGTCACTGCATTAATACAATAACAAACGAACTGCACTAAGGTAAACACTAGAACCCACATTAGAGTCACTGCATTAATACAATAATAAACAAACTGCACTAAGGTAACCACTAGAACCCACATTACAGTCACTGCATTAATACAATAATAAACAAACTGCACTAAGGTAAACACTAGAACCCACATTACAGTCACTGCATTAATACAATAATAAACAAACTGCACTAAGGTAACCACTAGAACCCACATTACAGTCACTGCATTAATACAATAATAAACAAACTGCACTAAGGTAACCACTAGAACCCACATTACAGTCACTGCATTAATACAATAATAAAAAAAACTGCCCCGAAGAAGTTGCCTGCTATGGGTCTGTAATGTTATAGCGCCATCATATTTTGTAGGCCCTAGAGCAAGAAGGAATAAGCTGCCAGTCTTTCTCTCATTTTGGCAAGTCACGAGCCCGGGTGTCGAACTCGTGTGTCCCACCATGCTCATGACATTACCAACGCAGTTCGCTATCAACTTAATACGCAGACCAACTACTCTAAGGCATAATAATGTTACACAACCATATGCAATAAAAACAATACATTATTTTATAATATCAATAAGTCTTGGTGTTGTTACTTTAGTGCCATTTCTGAGTGTGTGTGTGTGTGTGTGTGTGTGTGTGTGTGTGTGTGTGTGTGTGTGTGTGCGTGCGTGCGTGCGTGCGTGCGTGCGTGTTTTTTTTTTCTTCCTGTTGTTAAGAGGCAAAAAGAGTGCCAGGGGATTCACAGCAAAAGAAAATGGACAATGTTTGGTAAAAGAGAGCTTGGCGTATGACATCACAACCTCGAGCTCGCCACTGGTTGGAGAACAAACTGTATACGCATGTTGTGATTGTAACTGATTCACAAAACATGCTGGAAAAGGTGAAGACTGGCATTCGTAGTGCACAATGGCATGCATCGATTCAGAGGCCGCCGGTTGTGAGCAATCGCAGGATCTTTTCTTCAGGACACTGGTGTGGTTGGAAATGAACAGGCAGATAGACTGGCTAGTGCCGCGTCACTAAGGGGTGATTTGATTCATGATAAGGTAGATGTGGTGAAGGCCCACTGGGAGAATTTAATTAATGCAGAAGAACAGATAGGCTATCATTGTCTAAAGAGAATAAGGCAGCAATTTGTGGTCAGAGGATCTGGTCGACAGTCGTCTTTCAGAGGTAAAGCAAGACGGACATATTATCAGATTGCAACGGACCCAATTAGTATTGGAGCTGTTCGCTGGCTGTTGAAGATGAGGACTGGGTCCTTATGAGAATATCCCTAGTGCAATGATGTCGGTTCTTGACTCAAATCATCTCCTATTGTTTGCTGACGAGGTAGTCGGCTCACATGTGGCATTATTGCTCGAATGCTGTGACGTAGGTGATTAACCACACATTGTGACATTTAGTTTCTTCTTTAAACGAACTCAGAAATATAATAGCATTCGCGATATCCCTTTCCTACAATTAACAGATTCAATGTCAAACAAAAAGTAAGTTTGGACCAAACAAAGATGGATGGAGGAAAATGGAAAGTATCGATGTGTCACAGTTATGACTTCAAAGTTGTTAATATGATAGTAGGCATGTTGTATTATATCGGCAATGACACTTTGGTGATATATAAATCTATGGCGGATAAGGCTTAAGACGATTAATCATTTCATGGCACTTTATCAGTCTAATGGTCGAACGCATGACTTTCACACACTGCGCACAAAATAAAAGAAAGTCAAGCCTTTTTTATACGCCTTGAGGCGTGTTGTGTATGTGGTGTCAGTCTGTATGTGTATAGACCAATCGGTACTCGATTAGCGATGTCGTCGCTTTTACTTCCCATGACATTTCTTGGTAGCCATCTGAAGTTGGTTCGACCTGGGAGCCCGGGTCAATTACATTTAAAACAAAACGCAATGCGCCTCAATGGTCACTCGAATACATGATCACCGGGCTGGCATGCATGCTGTCTAGCAACTTCGCTATCAGGGCCTGGTATTTGGTACAGATCCCATTTTTGGACCACATAATACTAGATGTTTGAGTGATCAATAACATGCCTGCAGCCTTCACATCCCATAAATACCCCTGTACCCTTTATAGACCGGGTTTACCTGGAAGTTCAGATCACTCAAAGAGAAATTATTCTTAGAAGGGGATTCGAACACATGCCTACCGGGCCTGAGGCAAGTCTGCTAGATGCATGAGAAAACTTTATAAAGCCAGGATCATTTATTCACATGTTTGAGTAGTGTGTATAAGCTATGGTTGGATATGAACCATTGTGAACGAATGTGTCATGTGCGATGTGGTAGCTAGCTAGAATTGAGAATGGATGTGGAATGTGCTATGTGGTAGCAACCTACCACTGTGAATGAATGTGGACTGTGCGATGTGATAGCTACCCACCATTGTGAATGAATGTGGAATGTGCGATGTGATAGCTACCTGCCATTGTGAATGAATGTGGAATGTGCGATGTGATAGCTACCTACCATTATGAATGAATGTGGAATGTGCGGTGTGATAGCTACCCACCGTTGTGAATGAATGTGGAATGTGCAGTGTGGTAGCTACCTACCATTATGAATGAATGTGGAATGTGCGATGTGATAGCTACCCACCGCTGTGAATGAATGTGGAATGTGCGATGTGATAGCTACCCACCACTGTGAATGAATGTGGAATGTGCGACTTTATAGCTACCCACCATTATGAATGAATGTGGAATGTGCGATGTGATAGCTACCCACCGTTGTGAATGAATGTGGAATGTGCGATTTTATAGCTACCACCATTGTCAATGAATGTGGAATGTGCGATGTGATAGCTACCCACCATTGTGAATGAATGTGGAATGTACAGTGTGGTAGCTACCTGCCATTGTGAATGAATGTGGAATGTGCGATGTGATAGCTACCTACCATTGTGAATGAATGTGGAATGTGCGATGTGATAGCTACCCACCATTGTGAATGAATGTGGAATGTACGATATGGTACCTAGCTTAAACAGTATTGTTGCTTCTACAGGTAGGAGACCAATGTGCAAGCTACGATTTCCACAAAACGAGTTAGGCAACGGGTAGACTGACTTAGAGACGCCTCTTCAAGCAATCTCCAGAAGATATAATTATATTCAGTGTCAATGGGACGGACGTTTACAAACTCAGACAGCAATGAAAGACACTCCGTGATGCAGTGTTAGTGAATCGGACGTCTAGCCTTCAAAGTTAAGGGTTAAAAACGAACAGGATCAGTGTATTCGTTTAGCACACTAAAAACCGCTTTGCAAGTTGCACATTAAATTGAACATACTGAATAGGTCTTTGTCAAGGCTAACTTTCGAAATTTAACAACGAAGCCACCCAAGTATACTTGTAACATGCATGATTCTTGTATCTATACATTTTGATCCTCGCCACTGCTACGGAGGTCGTGCAATGCGCTGAAACTCTCCTTGTGTGATCCATGGGGGAAGGCTGCAGCACTTAAGGAGATATCCTTCTGTAATGAAAGTGATCCATCACCGACACCAAAACAGTGATGGAAAACAAGAGCCCGCCAAATTTAATGTGAGAAGCAGTATTCTCACATGAAACCTCGCGATGTCTGTTGCATGTTAGAGGCACAATTTCAACTCTGCTGTTATTCGCAACCACCAAATTTAAGCACTCTATCATCGCCTGCATACATGCGTCCATTAAACCTGAAGCCAGCTGTCAGCATGCAACTAAGACGAGTGGCTGTCTCACTCAGTCAACACGCTAGTAAAAACCCCACTGCACGTATAACTTGGCTTTCAGTCTGCTCGGCAGTAACAAAGGAAATGACTACTGTCTGAATTGACACGCCATAGTAAGCTATCCACAGGAAAACCCACACCTAAATGTGCCTGCTTATAACAATACCGGTGGGGTAGCTGGGCTATGGTTACACTTTACACTTCAGGATGAGTTCTGGCCAAGACACGGGTGTAGTTGATCCCCCGACCCCTCAGGCCCCTGGACTCTGCTTTCACTCACTCACTCACTCGACCTAGGAGCTTTCACCTCTAGGAGCTCATTCCAGAAGACAACCCACCTCTAGTAACGCCATTATAAAGAGCATTCAATGTATTGTAACAAAATCGTACAGGAGAGGACAGGTTTAGATGAAGGAAGTTGGTTTAGAAGCTAGATAGACAAAGAAGGATCAACAGCCCAAGATCTGTGGTATCATCAATGGGCGGACTCGGCCCTTGTCCGTAGTCTGGTCGTCATGGTTATCTCACCCGTTCTACTAGGATCCTCCTTCTGATAGTGTAGACTTGGTAGCATGATTGGAGATGGCAACCTACACTCAGGCAAATGTTCAGACCCCAGTTGTAGACATGGTAGACTGACTACAGTTGGTAGAATTCCTACTAGTGAAATGTTTAGACGTTTTGTTGTAGGTCCAGTGGACTTACTGAAGACGGTAGCCTTCCCAATAGAGCAATGTTCTGACTTTGGGACAAACACTGGTTCTAGGTGTTGCCTCAAAAAGCTCTTATAGAGGAACATTTACGTTGAGGGCTTAGCCGCATATAGAGAACATGACAATGTCACCTTCGGCCTCATCGTGGCCTGGTAGTATAGTATCTGAGCCATACTTTAGGGCGTAGAGATGTAAATGTCTTACCCAGAGGGTGTGGTAGTGAATAGTGGTTCGATGGAGGGATCTTCAGACCTGGTGGTATTATTGATGAAGGGGACTTCACAGGCCTGATTCCAGTGAGCTTATCCAACACAGGGGATGCTGCGTGGTCACTGGATTCCGTTGCTAGCCTTGCTCCACCTTCTCATACCCGCCATGGGTTCTTCGTAAGTCACTACACTATGGTCGATCATTATTTAATGAAAACCCCTTTAGAACTGGCCATGGGTAACTGTCGGGGTTCTTTGACTCCCATCTAGACTGGCTGGCTTAGCAGAAAGACGTCGTTTCAACGGCAAGAAGTGAACTCATCTATAGCCGATTGATTTCGCGAACTTCCTTCTCGTCCTACATCTCGGGGGAACCGGAGAAGGTTAACTTTCCGTGCAACTTCACTTTCTTGGAGTTTACAACCCCCAACCACGTGAAAAACGGACTCCGTAAATACAGTTCCCTCCGGGTGTAAAATAAATACCTAACTATAAACTTCTGGAAAGTGTGAGAATGTTTACAGAAGGGATGATTCCCTCGAGGTTCACCCGGCTAAAAACAGCACGGTGTTTCCCCCGTATCAGAATAAGACGTGAGGACAGGGCCCACTGGCCCTTTTGTGACACTTCTGTATTATCATATTCATAGCAAAAGTATAACAGTTAGTTACATGTCCTTTACAGGACGTTACAATCAGCCCCAACATTTATTAGCTAACTGTGATTTACTAGACACTTATTAGTTCAGTATTTAGCCATTGCTTTCTGAACGGCCAACCATGCAGACTGGTGCAAAACGATCTGGTTCCAAACCACCCGCGGCTGATTTCGAACCTTCGATTTGGTATATCGGGGAATTATGAGAATATTATCACACTATCCCATAGGAAAAGTCACCAAGATAACTTGACACCATCATACTTTCTTTGCTATATTATCATATCCATTGGAAACGATACCCAATTCATTTGCCAAGTTTATGAACATATCCATGGGAAAAGACACCCAATACATTTGCCTGATTTATGAACATATCCATGGGAAAAGACACCCAATTAATTTGCCTGGTTTATGAACATATCCATGGAAAAAGACACCAACATAACTTGACGTCATCATACTTTCTTTGTCAAAGTATTATATCCATTGAAAACGATATATAATTGATTTGCAAGGTTTATTAACATATCCATGGGAAAAGACACTAACACAGCCTGCTCTTAACTGATTAAGTGCCACGGGATGATTAATTGTCTTAAGCGACTTCTTATATCTGTCATGGGCTTATATATCACCGAAATGTTGCCATTGCAAAATGTTGTCTCAAATAAATTATCAATACAGTAGATTTTCCTATTCAACCCCCTAAGCAACATATAATACAACAAACCTACCACCATATCAAAAACTTTTAGATTATAACCGTGACACACCTCTCCTTTGAATAACGAAAAAACAAACAATAGATATTTCACTGCATCTCGCCAGGTACATACTGCAGAAATCACACAAGATAAAGTAAAACAAATAGATAAATCCTTCAAGCTGAAATATACACATGTTCACACAGTAATGTCAATTGTCTACCACGGTAATTGTAAACTGAATATCGTGTGTGTGTGTGTGTGTGTGTGTGTGTGTGTGTGTGTGTGTGTGTGTGTGTGTGTGTGTGTGCTGTGTTGTTGTTGTTGTTGTTGTTTTGTTTTTGTTTTCTTCACAAAACTTTTATTTCCGCGTTTCCATCCTGTTTCAGGATATTGCGGTCAAAATCTTTCAGTTGTATGTTGATCCCTAGGCTAGATTACGCTCATCAGCACGCCACGACTTTCTGAACGACCGGCTCCATACTCTCATAAGTCACTGGTGCGATTCGAACCGCTTCCAATTCTCGTGCGCTCACGTCAACCACGAGAGTATTCGGGGTTACAGAGTAGGCTGCAAACTCCTCGGCCAGGGAGACCGGCCTTCACAAAACTAGCCTATGTAAATAAATCGTGATGGCTCCTGCAAACTTTAACAAGCGATTATTTTGTGTGTTAATCAATACTCGAATCGCATGTTCTGTATCAATCACATGACCGGTATCCAAAACGTGCCGTGCAATCGATGACGCAGGAGGTTTATGGTGTGTCGGCCTGGCCAGGTTTCCATCACCTGTGTGTAGTATCTTGTCAATCCAATTGGGTATGTGTTCTACCACCCTGTTATTTAACTGCCTCTCTCTTCTACAATGTAGGTAGACTGACGCCTCCATGTGAATTGGTATGTGAAATTGTATTTGGCGTACAGAGGAACATATTCGTTTACTGCTGGAGTTGCAGCACAGAATGTTCGACTGACTTGTAATGAGCCGGTCCTGTAGAAGTTTCATTACGCCATCCCCTCGAAAGGTTAGCTGGATAAATATCTTGAGTTTAGGGGCTGAAGTTGCGTCTAGCTTTGGTTTCGACTTTTGGCAGTGGCACTTTATAAATCCTGTGGAGAAACTATTCGAGTGTAAGACATTCTTCAGAGTTTCAAATTCCTCTGTCAGTGTGTCCTGGGTGCATATATTCCTGGTACGATGAAACAGGGTCCGTACTCAGCCCCGTTTGTACTGGACAGGTGCGAAGCTCTGAAAATGTATTTATTGGTATTTATTTATTGGTACACATATCTTTGAATTGTGCCGTCTGTCCTACGCCTTATTATAATATCTAGGAACGAAAACACTTCGTTGTGTTCGTGTTCCATATTTAGAAAGATGTTTTTATGCGTCTGGTTCATTATGACCTGGAACGCTGTTGCGTGTAGCTCGTCTGTGGTGATAATTATTACATCGTCCACATAAAGACGGTAAAGGACCAAGTTTTTATTGTCTGGGGAACTCTTTTCTTCTAAACGTGCCATGAAGATGTCCGCAGAATAGTACCAAGAGGACTCCCCATGACCACTCCGTCAATATGGCGGTATGACATTTTTAGAAAATCGAATTTTATGTTGGTGGTACATAGTAATAATAGACACTACAGAATAGATGTTGGTATGCCTAGTTTTAGTTGTTTGTCTTTAATGCGTTCACTTATTATTTTCACTGTCTCATCTAATGGAGCATTGGTGAATAGGTGTCGTGTGTGTAAAGAATGAATGTCGTATTAGTTACTTGTTCTTCTTTACCACTTTAGTGTCGTCCCTGGAGTGAAGGGAATCCACACCCACATTTTTTTTAAATTCCATATCTCTATTCTGGAGATATCCAGCAGACTCCGTCCACACACTCCCTCAATCTGAGGACACCTTCTTCTCACTCTTGCTCACTCCTGGATCATGCCCCCTCTCATTCTTCCCCAACATAACATACTTGACAACTCTAGCCTCAACAAATAAAAACAAGAAATTTATTAAAGCACAGAGTATATGTAGGAGAAGTGTGTGTGTGTGTGTGTGTGTGTGTGTGTGTGTGTGTGTGTGTGTGTGTGTGTGTGTGTGTGTGTGTGTGTGTGTATATATAAGGTGTAGAATGTGTGACGTGTACTCTACAGTGTCTATGAACTCAGATCAGTGTTCAAGAGTATAGTCATTTGCATCCTTGTGCTGACAACACACCAGCACCATGTATCCCATACAAGTAGCCTCACCCAGGTGATGCTCCTGCGGTCACGTGAAGACTTCCTCCGTTGTCTCTGGAACCACTAGGATGCTTGGACACCCCTGACAAAACACTGTCTAATGAGAGTCTTCAATCTGATTCACACTATGAATCTCCTCTGTTATTTAACGGATTGTTAATCAGGAAATTCTAAACCTATTGTCACTGTTTTTTGGAGAAATCTTAATGGATCTAGAGTCACTGGTTCTAAAGATTCCTCATATTAACACCACAATCTTACTGTTCTGGATAACAGTATAAATTATACAATGTTCTGACTGTTCATTGATACATCTATCACTTGGCTAAACATCAATCTCATCAACATGTCCTGCTCAGCAGAAGCCAGGTTCCCGCAAACCAACTTGGGTATAAACCCTATGTAGCGGTCTCTCAGAAACCTCTGTCTTCAGATTCTGAGCGATCATCTTCTAAATTTGTGTTAGTCCCACCGCTGAAAATCACAGCACACATACGTGGACCTGGAAATTGAACCTGTAGAATAGAGAATACTATGGTGAGGGCAACTCCGTCCTGGCCAGAATTAGGTAAGTGTAGGCCAATAACAGCACTCAGATCTATAACAGAGATCCGATCTCTGTCATACGGCCAAATAACTCAATCATATGATCTGAGACATGGCAACACCAGGAAAGAATAAAGGAACGGGTAGAAACCCAGCAGATGCCCTACTGGAAGATCCTACCATTACACATACCTCTTCTCCCTCTCAACCATCCTTAATCTCTCTAATTATTATTCCACTACATTGTCCTCAACTCCCTGAGTAAAATGATATATCACACAAGCTAGTTGAAGCCACACAATAGGATACCTGTGCCGACGCTCCTATGATACTTTCTAGCACCGCACTAATAGAACATTCTATCACTAATCATAATACATTATATCACTGCACCTATAATACATTAGATCACCGCACAGCACTGTACTCTATTCCTAATCATACTCTAAAATTAGATATAATTAATAGCCTACCATATGCCTATTCAAGTTGCTAATCGAAACTAGGCGATCACAGACTGGATGTATGTCCGCCGATACTATCAACAATTTGACACTCCTAGTTTCTCTCATGTAACACAACTCGGAATAATGACCCGATCTCAACACTTCAGAATGTTATTCCCAACTCCCTCCACTTGTTTACCGCACTGGGTTTTATATGGGTGCTTGAGTGACGTCACCAAAAGTCCAGACGCCAATCAGTCCAGAATCTGGCTTTGTCCTCCTGTTTCCAGACTAACCAGTGTCAATTAGCTGTCAAGTTTCCTTTCATCTGGGTAGTTCTTTGTCTCATCCAACAAATATCCTGGCTGTCTGTGAGCCAGAGACCTTTTCCTCACATCTGACAGAATCCTTCCGACCTCTAGCAGACACTCTGTCCATCACTTTCAACGGCCAACTCCCGCTTCGTAGACAGATGTCGCCAGTACACGTCTCTCGAACAACAACCTGTCAACAAACTGTCGACCGTGTGTAGACAACTCGACGTGACTCACTTAGATCTCATACACAAATGTCGACCAGGTGCAGATACTGTACGACGTATTTTCCTCAGTTGGTTCACCATCACAGGGTCTATTGTGTTTGCAAACCAATGTCGGGCTTGGATGTCATCGGTCGCAACTAACAAGTTTATTTAACTCGTGACATAGGCCCCCTCCTAAGAGAGTAGTCCGCAACAACTCTTTCTTCTTGGAGATTCGATCCAGATGACCTATTCCTCTTCTTCAGGAGCTGGATGTCTAGACATGAAATCAGCTCCAACATTTTCCCTCCCAGGTATATACTCCACTGTAAAGTGGTATGGCTGAAGTAGCAACGACCACCGCATCAAACTGGCGTTGAGCTTCTGAGAAGTGGCCAGGAACATCAAGGGTTGATGATCCGACTGAAATCGAAACTGAACTCCATACAAATAAGGCTGGAATTTTTGTACAGCCCATACGAGAGCCAAACACTCTCTCTCAACGGTCGAATAATTCATCTCAGCCGGGAGAAGTTTCTTGCTTGCGTATGCCGCTGGTTTCAAAACTGAAGCATCGTCTTTTCCTTCCTGTAACAAAGCTGCCCCAATCCCAATCCCACTTGCATCCGTTCTCAACACAAATAGTTTGCAAAGGTCCGGGAGCTGTAACACAGGTTTGCTGACCAAGGCTTCCTTCAACTGACTGTAGGCACTCTCACATTCTGGTGTCCAAACTATTTGGTCTGGGAATCCCTTTTTCACGGTTTCTGTTAAAGGAGCTCCCAGTTCCGTGAAATGTGGGATAAATTTGTGGTAGAACCCACACAACGAGAGAAAAGATCGCACATCCTTCTTCGTTTTTGGCCTTGGAGCACTTCTGATTTTCTCTAGGTTCTTTTCCTCTGGGACAATGTGTCCTGGAGTGATAGTGTGACCTAGAAATTCCAGAGTCTGGTAACCGATCATGCACTTGGTTGGGCGAGCTGTAAGCCCTGCTTCCCTGAGTCTATTAAACACTCGTTCCAAGGATTGCAAATGGTCATCCAAGCTGTCACTGGAAATCAGAATATCATCCATAAATGAGATGATGGCCGGATCCTGTAAAGGATCTAGTAAAGTCCTCATCATGCGAGTAAACACACTAGGTGCATTGCTGAGTCCAAAGGGCATGACCTTGAATTCATAATGTCCACTGGGGGTACTGAAGGCCAGTAGGGGTCGAACCTCTGGTTTTACCGGAATCTGATAATACCCGCGACTCAGATCCACCTTTGAGAAATACCTTGCCTCATGGAGCCTCGCGAATAGCTGAGTTGGATTCGGCAACTGTTCCACCTGAAATTGTGTATGACTGTTCAGAAGTCGGTAGTCTATACACAACCGGTGTTCTCCACTTGGTTTTCGTAACAAAACTACCCCCGCATTGTATGGGGATGTGGCAGGTGCAATCACGTCATCCTCCAACAGTTTCTGTATTTCCCCCTCCAGGGCCTTTTCTTTAGAGAATGGTACTGGGTAAACCTTTTGGCGAACAGGCTCCTGAGTGGTCAAAGTCATCTCGAACTCCACCAACCTCGTTCGTCCTGGTTTATCCGTCAGTATCTCCTTATGAGACTCGAGAACCTGGGTAATCTTTTCCCTCTCCTGGGAGGTCAGATCAGGGTTCACCTGTACATCCTTGTAGGTTTCCTGGTGTACCAAGGGATATTCCCTGCCCTCGTTGGTTCCCACTTCTGTCTCCACTGCAACTGCCATTGCCAGGAGGTGAGCTGTTTTTTCTCCGGGTCTCTCTTCGTATTTCCGCAAGAGATTGATATGAAAAATCTTCGACTTTCCCCGGATCCGGATCTGATAGTTGGTTCTGGATATCACCCTTTCCACGGGAAATGGTCCTTGCCAACCTATCTCCAGTTTGTTGTTTCCCGTTGGGAGTAGCAACAATACTTTGTCTCCCACCTCTAGAGATCTGTCTTTAGACCTACGGTTGTAGTAAGCCGCATGTCTTTTTCTGGCTTTTTTCAAGTTTTGATTAGCCAGAGTCCATCCCTTGTGAAGTTTTTCTTTCAGTTCCTCCACATATTTGTAAGAAGAGATCACTTCTTCTGACGTCCCCTCTTCAGTCCAACTCCTCAACATGGCTTCCAATGGTCCCTTGATTGGACGACCAAACAGCAACGTAGCGGGTGATAGTCCTGTTGATTCATGAGGAACTTCCCGATAGGCAAAGAGGGCTGCTGGGATATATTCATCCTACCTATCAGGTTTTTCCTGCGCTAGTTTCCTGAGCATTGTCATCAACGTGCCGTTGAAACGCTCTACTTGTCCATTGGCTTGAGGGTGGTAAGGGCTGGTATGGATATGGTTAGAGTGGAATACCCTAAATACCTCCTCCATACGTTTTCCACAAAACTGGGACCCATTGTCCGTCAGTATTTGATCAGGAAATACTAATCTAGTAAAGGCCTCCATCAGTTCGTCCGCCACTCGTTTCGAGTCAATCGTGGTCAACGGTATGGCTTCACCCCACATTGTACAGCAATCCACCATGGTGAGTATGTACATGTTCCTCTTCCTAGTCCTAGGAAGTGGACCCACAATATTGATGGCTACCCTCTCGAAAGGAGAGTTCATGATGGGCATTTCACCCAAGACCACCGGCGCTGTCCAGTGTTTCGGTGCCACCCTCTGGCACTCAGGGCATGACTTCACATACCGACGCACATCACCTGTCATTCCCGGCCAATAGTAATGACAGGAAATTCGCTGCATCGTGGCGGCAATACCCATATGCCCACTGAATGAGATGGTATGCCCCATATGAAGAATCTGGGAACGGTGGGCCTTTGGGACCACCAACTGACATGTAGGTTGTCTCCCCTTCCGGCTCTCCTGTAGAGTATCCTATTCTTCATATAGTACTGCCCCCGTTTGGGTGGATCAGCACTTTTCTGCAGCTTTTTGTAGCAAGGACGTAGAGTAGCATCCTCACTCTGGGCAGTTTGCAACTCCCCTGGCAGTGGGTTAGTCACATTTGCTTCTGCCTCATCCGTTCTCGTCTGAGAGCGAGTCTGTATTGCTCCCATATGGATTGGCTCCCTGGGCATTCCCAGAAAGACATACCGGCAACCGAGGATTACGGGGAAAATGGGATCGGTCAACACCGCGACCTTGATGGTGCCGGTGACATATATTGACCGAATCTCCACTCTGGCAATGGGCAATTTCATGGCTACAGCACTCTTCTGTGCAGGCTGTATCTCCATGGTTTCACCTGTGAATTGTTCTGGATGTACCAGATCCGCAGAAATCACGGCCTCCCCGTCCAGTCCTGTGTAGTATAAACACTCCACTTGGCGACCGTTAATCTCTACCAATTCCACTACAGGTGGTCTTTCCTGGTCTGGAGTCTCTTCTTCGGCCTCGACCTATTCGGTGGGCTCCACCTTAGGTTTTCCGGGGCACACGATGAATTGAGTGTCTCCTGACTTTCCCCTGCAGTCAATAGCATTGTGTGTATTCGACCTGCAGTGTTTGCACCATTTCCCTGTCCTAGATTTTCTTGTGCCGGACTTGAGTGAGCTCTCCTTATGGTGAGTCTCCTTGTCGACCTTGGCATTGTCAGTGTCCCCCTGCTTTGAAGTCACTTGACATGCCGCGAAGTGAGGGTTCTTAGCCTTCGATTTACATTCCCTCGTATTGTGAGAGGGCGACTTACAAATCGAACACCACTTCTCCGACCATGGCCGTTTTTGTGTAGAGCTCGAAGTTTTCTTGCTTTCCCCCTTCGTCTTCTCCGAACTCTCCTCTGAAGTTTTGACATATGGTTCCACCTTTTTAGTTCCTGTACTTTTTGCTTTCTTCAGGTTATGTTTTTCCTGACTTTTGGTGTTTGTAGAAAGGTTTTCTGCTGCCTCCCCATGGACCTCGACAAACCGTTCTGCCAATTTCGTCACCATGTCGATTCGTTCCGCCCCTTGTTCTCCCAAGAATGTCCTGAGAGGTTTCGACATTTGCTTCCGCATCTGGTCGACTACCGTGAGCTCTTTCAGACTCTCATAGTCATGCGCGAACCCAGCCAAATCCATCCACTTATGGAGATATGCTTTCAGACGCAGACTATAGGCGGCGAACAACTCCCCCGGTTCTCGTTTTGCTCCTCGAAATTTTTTCCGGTAGGTATCTGACGTAACTTCGAATCGTTTCAGCAGCGCCGTCTTCAACTCGTCATAATTATTCTCGTGTCCTGGCGGCAGGCGAGAATAAACCTCGTAACCGGTCCCTCGTAATCCCTGGGATAGCTTGAGATTCCATTTGTCACGCTCCAGACCCATAGCAACTGACATAGCCTCGAAGCGTTGAAGGTACTGGTCAATCTTCTCTTTGTCCTCCTCGTAGATCGCTAGAGGGAACTTCATAGCATGGTAGCTATGTCCACCTACTGGTGTTGAGCCAGGGAGAGAGGAACCTCCCACTGCTCCCTCAGTTTCCCCACTAGATTGCCTCTTGAGCTCGAGTTCCCGTATCCGGTACTCGTGCTCCCTTTTCTGAGCCTCTTGCTCCGCTTCCCGTTGCTTAGCAGCTTGCTCAACCTCAAGTAACTTAGCAGCTTGCTCTGCTTCCAGTTTTTTAGCTTCTATTTCCAGCCTTCTCATGGCTTGCTCAGCCTCAAGTTGCCTAGCAGCTTGTTCTGCTTCCAATTTCTTAGCTGCTTGCTCTGCCTCCATCCTTCTCAATTCCAACTCTGCCTTTCGATCTTCCCTTTCTGCTTGACGATACTCTCTCTCCACCTCCTGTATGTAATCTGTTAGTGCAGAACCCGACAATCCCATTTCTTTCCCCTTTGCCATAAGTTCCGCCGTAGTCAGTTTAGGAGTTGCCATTTTACAGAGAGGTAATGCAGCAGATAGAGTATAGATTATATCTAAACAACTATATAGATAATGACCAAATACAATTAATCTATATATATATTATACACAACACACAACACAACACAATCACTCAGTGACAAGAGTAGAATCAGGACCACAGACCTATGCAGACGTGTGAAGTGTGAACAGGTAAGATAAGTCCTAACACCTATCCACATTCACTCTAGCTGGATTCTCACTAATAGGATATCTCCATCCTCTAATTAAAGATCCCGTGTTAAAAGATCCCGTTGTCTAAAGATCCCGCTGTCCAAAGATCACGTTTACGAGCCCCCAATAAATGTCGTGTGTGTAAAGAATGAATTTCGTATTAGTTACTTGTTCTTCTTTACCACTTTAGTGTCGTCCCTGGAGTGAAGGGAATCCACACCCACATTTGTTTTAATTCCATATCTCTATTCTGGAGATATCCAGCAGACTCCGTCCACACACTCCCTCAATCTGAGGACACCTTCTTCTCACTCTTGCTCACTCCTGGATCATGCCCCCTCTCATTCTTCCCCAACATAACATACTTGACAACTCTAGCCTCAACAAATAAAAACAAGAAATTTATTAAAGCAAAGAGTATATGTAGGAGAAGTGTGTGTGTGTGTGTGTATAAGGTGTAGAATGTGTGACGTGTACTCTACAGTGTCTATGAACTCAGATCAGTGTTCAAGAGTATAGTCATTTGCATCCTTGTGCTGACAACACACCAGCACCATGTATCCCATACAAGTAGCCTCACCCAGGTGATGCTCCTGCGGTCACGTGAAGACTTCCTCCGTTGTCTCTGGAACCACTAGGATGCTTGGACACCCCTGACAAAACACTGTCTAATGAGAGTCTTCAATCTGATTCACACTATGAATCTCCTCTGTTATTTAACGGATTGTTAATCAGGAAATTCTAAACCTATTGTCACTGTTTTTTGGAGAAATCTTAATGGATCTAGAGTCACTGGTTCTAAAGATTCCTCATATTAACACCACAATCTTACTGTTCTGGATAACAGTATAAATTATACAATGTTTTGACTGTTCATTGATACATCTATCACTTGGCTAAACATCAATCTCATCAACATGTCCTGCTCAGCAGAAGCCAGGTTCCCTCAAACAAACTTGGGTATAAACCCTATGTAGCGGTCTCTCAGCAACCTCTGTCTTCAGATTCTGAGCGATCATCTTCTAAATTTGTGTTATTCCCACCGCTGAAAATCACAGCACACATACGTGGACCTGGAAATTGAACCTGTAGAATCGAGAATACTATGGTGAGGGCAACTCCGTCCTGGCCAGAATTAGGTAAGTGTAGGCCAATAATAGCACTCAGATCTATAACAGAGATCCGATCTCTGTCATACGGCCAAATAACTCAATCATATGATCTGAGACATGGCAACACCAGGAAAGAATAAAGGAACGGGTAGAAACCCAGCAGTTGCCCTACTGGAAGATCCTACCATTACACATACCTCTTCTCCCTCTCAACCATCCTTAATCTCTCTAATTATTATTCCACTACATTGTCCTCAACTCCCTGAGTGAAATGATATATCACACAAGCTAGTTGAAGCCACACAATAGAATACCAGTGCCGACGCTCCTATGATACTTTCTAGCACCGCACTAATAGAACATTCTATCACTAATCATAATACATTATATCACTGCACCTATAATACATTAGATCACCGCACAGCATTGCACTCTATTCCTAATCATACTCTAAAATTAGATATAATTAATAGCCTACGATATGCCTATTCAAGTTGCTAATCGAAACTAGGCGATCACAGACTGGATCTATGTCCGCCGATACTATCAACAATTTGACACCCCTAGTTTCTCTCATGTAACACAACTCGGAATAATGACCCGATCTCAACACTTCAGAATGTTATTCCCAACTCCCTCCACTTGTTTACCGCACTGGGTTTTATATGGGTGCTTGAGTGACGTCACCAAAAGTCCAGACGCCAATCAGTCCAGAATCTGGCTTTGTCCTCCTGTTTCCAGACTAACCAGTGTCAATTAGCTGTCAAGTTTCCTTTCATCTGGGTAGTTCTTTGTCTCATCCAATAAATATCCTGGCTGTCTGTGAGCCAGAGACCTTTTCCTCACATCTGACAGAATCCTTCCGACCTCTAGCAGACACTCTGTCCATCACTTTCAACGGCCAACTCCCGCTTCGTAGACAGATGTCGCCAGTACACGTCTCTCGAACAACAACCTGTCAACAAACTGTCGACCGTGTGTAGACAACTCGACGTGACTCACTTAGATCTCATACACAAATGTCGACCAGGTGCAGACAGTCTGTACGACGTATTTTCCTCAGTTGGTTCACCATCACAGGGTCTATTGTGTTTGCAAACCAATGTCGGGCTTGGTTGTCATCGGTCGCAACTAACAAGTTTATTTAACTCGTGACAATAGGGAGGTTATATCCATGGATGCCATGTGTTTATTATTTATGTCCTTAGTATCCAATAATTCCACCAGTTCGAATGTATCTCTGAGTATTTTTCGATCGAAGGTCTGTCGTACTGGCTGTAAAATTTCAGCTAGCCATCTCGCCATCCAGTGTTGTGCAGAGTTAACCTGGGACAGGATAGGGATTCCGGGCTTGTAAAGTTAGGGTAGACCGTATATTTGAGGAGTTTGGGAGCCACGTGTTGTTAACATTTCTGCAGTGGCCTCACTAATGAGACCCTCATTCACATCCCGTCTTCCCATTTTCCGTCTCCATCTTTGTTCGGTGCAAACCTACTTGTTGTTTGGCAATGAATCCGTTAACTTATAGAGGATGAGATTATGTTCCCACATGTTGTGATAAATTTTCAATTTTTCGTGATTCAAAATGACTTTTGATATTAACCCATAACCGAGTTTCATCCTATGAGCGTAAGATGTGATATAGACATTATATCTTGTAGGCCTTAGTGAACGGAGGAATAAGTTGTCATTCTTTCCATCACTTCGCAGGCAGCGTGCGCGGGCGTCGAACGACGACTGACCGTGATCATGATGTTATCAGCGCAGTTCCCTATCAACTTTGCAAACGCGCCTGCGATTTAATTGGTAGTCCGACATTCAGTAAGAGAACCTTCAGTTATCCAACGGACATTCATTCAGTTGTCATCTGAGAGAATGTTTGCTTTTCAGTTGTCCAGCAAAACGCTTACTGGCTGCCACAAACAGTATTGAGAAGACGACAGATAATGAAACTGTATTTAATGTATTTTCAATTACCCAAGAAATACGGCATCTTTATTTAAGTGAGTTATATTTTTAGTTGTCCCTGACGAAACGTTTGTTGTTCGTGCAAATAATGATGACAACAGGCGAAACACCGCGAAGCTGTAATTAATGTAAGTTCAATTACCTATGTTATGGTATTTCAGTGAGCTCTGTTTATTTCCGTGTCATGGGCTGTAATATTAAAAAAAAAAGTTAGTTGCATATCATTTACAGGACGTAGCAGTCAACTTCAGCATTTTGTGGCTGTTTGTGATTCCTGGGCAAGTTTACGTTAATTAGTATGCCATTGCTTTCTGAACGACGGGCAGTTATACCATTGTATGAGCGGGTTGTGAAGATCGAGCAGTTTGCACATGCGATGACAAAACGCTGGCTTACTATCGACTTGCGCCGTCCAAGAATAATGAGGTGTTATTCGTTTGATTAGAGGGTATAAACCCCTGTGAAATTTGTTGAAGAGTGATGGTTGAGCATGGAGACAACTGTTTGAGTCAGGGAGAATGTACGCATGGGAAGAAACATTTCAATGTCAATGATTAATCCGCTGGAAAATTCATAATTACCATCTTTTGGGATATCAAGGATCCTATATTGGAGCATTTCCAGAAAAAGGGTGAAAATGTGACTAGTGCTTGATACAGTAACATGTTAATGAGCAAACTGAAGGCTGCGATACGATCGTAACACTGGGGTACACTGGATGCACGACAACGTCCGATCTCATACAGCTGCTCATACAGTGGATACACTACGCGCTCTAAAATGTAAAGTCTAGACACTTCCGGTGTATAGTCCAGACTTGACGCCATCGAACTTTCCTTTGTTGAGGCCCTTGAAAGAACATATGCAGGGTCATATGTATGCAAATGACAACGAGGTAATTGGTTTAAAGCCACACCCAGAAACAATTTCCTAGAAGACTTCAACAAGAAAGTGAACAGGTGGACTAAGTGTGTTGCCAGACAGGGGGACTGTGTTGAGAAATAACACACACAATTTCTGGTTTAGACTATTATTTTTTACTTAAAAGTTATTCGTAAAAATTCCTGTAACTTAATGATTTCCCATCAGATGCAGTCACTTCCTACTTACCTGTACATCCACATGGTTACCTATATAACTACAGATCTTCCTACCTACCTACTACCTGCCTGCCTGCCTGCCTGCCTGTCTGTATGTATGTCTGTCTGTCTGTCTGTCTCTCTGTCTCTCTGCCTGCCTGCCTGCCTGCCTGTCTGTCTGTCTGTCTGCTCGTCTGCCTGCCTATCTGTCTATCTGTCTGTCTGTCTTTTGTCTGCCCGTCTACCTGCCTGCCTGCCTGCCTGCCTGTCTGTCTGTCTGTCTGTCCAGCCATGTGTGAAGCGGGTGTGTAACCACTAGACCATGCAGCACACGCTAGACGCAACCAAATTATCACACTAGAATATCATGACATCACCCATCATAGGCAAAAGGTAAATTAGCCTACGATGGGAGACGTAATACACGCCAGTTATCCGGGTTTGATCCCGGGTCCAGTCAAGGATATGCACTATTGATGAACTCATCCGAGAGCAAAACTCGAGTCTAGGGCTTCCAAATTGACGTAGACAAGGCCTTAGGTTTGTACCGGAATACGACCAGCGTTGTCAGTAGTGGGCTGTGCTCAGTGTTTTCATCTCATATCCCGGGGGGGGGGGGGGGCATATAAATCAACAGTTGTTGTTGCTGCTGATAATGTTGCTGTTGTTATAGTAGCTGTTGTTGTTGTTGGTGGTGGTGGTGTTATCGTTGTTGTTTGTAGAACCAGATCGTTTCAAGATATTAACTATTGTACAACTTGAAGAACTAGCGACAAGATGATGACTCCGTAAGCAAGCAACACTCATCCCGAGCCTGCTTCTGAGCTCTCCAAGCAGTGAGTGCAGGGCGTGGGTGCTGATTATGTATCATCATCGTGAAGAATTTGCTGTGCATCTCTTGCAGTCTCGTAGCTTGCACAGTTTGTTGTCCTCGACAGGCTTCATCACACCGGAAATCTTGCTTCAGTTAGCCAGACTAGTATCTGGTCAGGATGCCCTACCCTACAAGTAGATGAAGATTGTGAACCCCGACCTGGCCCACCAGCTTTACCAATGTGGCCTATTGCACAGTTTGGGAATCACTGATATAATGTACGTTGTCCAAAGTTCTTTACAGTGTCTGCAAAACAAGAGACTGCGACTAATATGGCTTCCAGAATCCAAACTGGCATGTTAGAAAACGGAAATGGTAACTGCAGGCTTCGTGGGTATGATGGTGTTTGCCCACTTCTATTTCACTTGACCTGGTCTGAGAACAGAAATGGAGCTTCATAAAATTGGAAGCCATGAGAAATGTGTGTGGCTTTTGTAGCAAAGATGAAACCTTCTTCCTTGTATCAACAATCACGGAAGCTCAGAACACGTGTTGAGATCATTTTCCACGAGAAACTGCAAAACAAACATTCAGTGGTTCTCGTGTATTTACCGGAAAGAAACAGTTCCGAGGGGAATCAACTTTTACATGCTGGGCACCAACGGTATAATGTGATAATACCTGACGTTTATCGTGTCGGACATAGATACCTGATTAGGCGAAACCATGGACGTTCACATCAACAAGTCGATGTTTATTCAACAGGCTTAAACACATATACTTGTCAAATGCTATTTTGATGGTGCTCACGTTTGCATTTGTGCCGGAGCTTATCTAATAAACATTTCCCCCCATTTTCATAGATTCTCTAGCTGCTAATATTCGTTTTTCCTCCTCTATATGTTTCAGCTTTGCACTTTTTTTCTATTTTCTATTTTGTGAAATTTTCATTTTATCGTTGTCGTTGTCAAATGAATAGAATCTGTAATAGAATGATCTCACGGTGTATTCATCCTTGAAATAAATTACTACCTCTGTTGTTTTATTGTATTTTACAGTATACAACGTTCTTCTCTCATCATTGTCTCAAATATAAACGAAGTGGTCAATGTCAAGTATGTTTGTTTGTTTGTTTGTTCAAAACAGCGAAAGTTTATGCTGATGATGAATATTTTGGTAATGTTGAAAATAATATTAGTACTGATAATGTAATGGTAGCCGGTCTCCGTGGCGAAGGCGTTATGAGTGTCATTCATAATCCCACTTACTGGCGTTCGAAATACAGCTGCGCGCGATTTGGCAGTAGACCACATTGCGCTGGGTTTTAACGAATTGGTATGGGAGCCGGTCGTTCAAAAAGCAATGGCAAACTACTGAACGTAAATTTGCCAAGACATCAACACCAGCAGTAAAATGCTGGTGTTGACAGCCTTGTCCTGTAAATAGGATATTTTTTTAAAAATGTAGTGGTAAGTGCATTTATTTTCCCTGTCGTGGTTCCTGTTTGAAGTCTCCCAGTAGTCTCGACTTGTCTTTTCTCTGTATCACATGGCTCGGCTGTTGACCCCGCCAGAAACATTCTCAGAAGGCCAGGAGGCTTACATGACATAGTCCACACCATGCTGCCTATGCCGGTCGGTCACACAAACATAGATATGTCACCAGGGAGTCTTCGTGGCCAAGTGATTACGTTGTCTGCCTTGCACTCAGAAGGTTGTGTGTTCAATTTAGGTCTACGTCGTCGTTCGGTTCACCGGTGCAATTTTCTCGGAGACTGCTGGGTGTCGTCGCTGGAGGTGCGTAGTTCGTGCTCTGTGCGATGATTTCGGCAAGGCCGCCCTGTGGAAGGAGACAGAGCCATATCGAATCAAACCCGAAGCAATGGAGTCGATCTTGTTGCCTTTTAAAACCATGTAGATATGTCACCTGCCGGTCTCCCTGGCGTAGGGGTCAAGGACGTTGTTCGTAATCTCGTATACTCTCGTACGAAACACTGCTGTGCGAGATTCGGCAGCTGATCACGTCGCGTTGGTTACTTACGGGGGTATGTGAGCCGGTCGTTCAGAAATTAATGGCAAACTACTGAACGTAAAATTTGCGAAGACATCAACAGCAGCTGAAATATGTAAAATAAAAAAAAAATCCTGTAAAATATATGCGAAAAAAAAAGAAGATATATCACCATATCCCCATAACCATATGCTAGGTTGGTGGGGTAACGGGGTCTTTAACCTTTCCAATAATGTATTGCCTGTGAAAGAAGTGCAGATATGGTTGTTGAGGAGAACGTTGAGGAAATCCTGGAAAGAGAAAAAAAAAAATAGCAAGTGCTGGGGAACTGAAATTTATCACTCGTTAAAACCATAAAGAAAAGCCAAATGCATTTGCTGAGGCATGTCAACACAAGAGGCGGAGTATAGAAATTAGACTATGAGAGAAAGTAATAGGAAAGAGAATCAGAGGACAACAGAACAGGATGTATGTAGAAACACTAAATAGCTGTGCAGGAAATACTGATATAGGCGACATCAACTTTATAGACATTTAATATGACAGAGACGATTTGTCGTCCATATCTGCAAACGAGGTCCTGGAGACGAAGAAGAATAAGGAGAGGAACAGGAGGGGAGGAGGAGCAGCAGCAGCAGCAGCAGCAGCAGCAACAGCAGCAGCAGCAGCAGCAGCAGCAGAGGAAGAAGAAGAAGAAGAAGAAGAAGAAGAAGAAGAAGAAGAAGAAGAAGAAGAAGAAGAAGAAGAAGAAGAAGAAGAAGAAGAAGAAGAAGAAGAAGAAGAAGAAGAAGAAGAACAACAACAACAACAACAACAACAACAACAACAACAACAACAACAACAACAACAACAACAAACTAATGACATATATGGAAATCGTGTTTTATGCAGCTTTGCTGCAGACCCGTATGTAGCACTTTACCCCCAGTATTTTAATATCGTTGGAATTATAGTTCAAGATCCTAGTATTTCTGGACAATGCACGTTGGAATAATTACTTCGTCTGATAAGGCATGTAATCTTATATGAGGAAGTGTTCCACAAATGTTTTCCCTGTAATATCAGATTGCTTGTGGATGTAGAATTCTTCTTTAGATTCTCTATCGGTTGTCTTGTGTCCATGTCACATGCGCGGTGTTGGTTGGACATATAGGCGTGCAGACAGAAATGTGCAACGAATGCTTAGCACAATGATGTAGGACAGTGGTTTTCAACAGGTGGGGAATTTATCCTCTACCCCAGGGGGGAATTTTAGGGTTTCCAGTGAGGGAAGGGGGGGGGGGGGGGGGAATTAAGATTATTTCGAGATCGCGTTAAATTAAGAACCGATTACTTGATATTGTTTTCCCTCCATATTTTACGGTTCTGTACTTCTCGCCCTTCTGAAATTTGTTTTATAACGCAAGTAGATCCGCAAATCACGTTTTATGTAGACGTCTAGACTTGTTCTAGTATTAAATTTAGCTTCCATTTGTACGTATACTGTATAGATAGAGAGAGAGAGAGAGAGAGAGAGAGAGAGAGAGAGAGAGAGAGAGAGAGAGAGAGGGGGGGGGGGGTTATAGGGAGGAAAGACATTTGAGGTGATGACGTTCTGACCATGATGTGGAAGGGTGCATGGGCCACAAAAGGTTGAGAACCACTGATGTAGGAAGATCAGCCAGCACTTTTGACGTGCTTTCCGGTTACAGACTCGCAGTGTCCATGTTACACTTCAAGCATGCGGTATCTGAACTAGGAAACTTGAAAAATGGAAGCCATCCATTTACACTTTGAAATATGGAGGTGAGAGTGCTCAGCCCTGGTGTACACCTGTTGTTATTTCAAATGTGTCCGTGGGACCATCACCTGTTCTTACCACATTGTTATACGTTTGATATCATGCTTTCACATGGCCTAATAGTTGCCTCTTTGTTCAGAAGTTTTCTAAAGTTTCCCAAGAAATGTTTCTGTCTACTCTGGCAAACTTGTGTCTGTTGCGGTAGACAAATAAAATATGTGGCACTTCACGTGTTCTTTCACTGGGTTGCCTCAGGGTGAATAAAGCATCTGTGCGACCCTTTCTTGTGATGCCGAATGACGAACTACGCAGTTGTGTATTAACGGTGTGTCTTATTTGTTGTTCTAATAATATGTTTGCATATATCCTAGCAACGAAGTATGTGCAAAGGTCAAGCCACGTTTCAAACTTTGTCTGTTTACGCTTTAATAAGCTTATACAAGCACACCGCCTTTTCAATGTTACTAGTGCCGGTCGTTCAGAAAGCTTTGGCAAACTACTGAACGTAAACTTGCAAAGAAATTCCAAACATAACAAAATGTTGGGGTTGACGCGACGTTCTATAAAGGATATGCAACCACCTTTATTATTTTATAACTTTCTAATTTCAGGTTTTTCTTTAAATCTGTTTCTGTTGTTCCAGATGAGGATTCTTATAATCGAAACGTCGATTCGTTGTGTCGTGCTATAACTTATTTTTATGGAATTTTAAAAAAAAATAGTTGTTGTTGTTGTTATGATGATTGATATTTCCCCCGGTTATTTACGTTTACGGTTTGAAGTTTGTTGTAAAGCTTGTACCTAGTGTCTGTATTTACTTATCTCACCCTTTCATAGGAGTTACATGTACCTAACTGGTTTTATCTTCTATTGCATATGTTGTACCTGCCTGGTTTAATAACCAAATGCCTCTGCGTGATTCACATATTGTTTTATGTTCCTTATTATACCACAGTTGTATCATAATTGCTTTCTGGCAGTCGTCTGAAACTTGTCTTTTTGTCCACAGATAACTCTACATTCTTTCATTGCATTTGTTATGTCATCAGAACCTGTCGATTGTTTGTTTGTTTGGTTTTTTTTTTCCTCTTTTTTTTTAATAATGATCTTTTCTATGTGTTTACTCATTATTTCGAACCACTTCCGTGGTTCTAGCAGAGAAAACAGTAACTAGGACTTGTGCCGTGTAATTGTGTTTGTCTCAAAGATCTTCATTGATTGTACAGTTAACGGGCTTCCAATGGGCCACTATGTGAGTCAGGTCTTAGTCCGATATGACTGAGCTACCCTACGACAGCAGACGGTACTACCTGCTTCCTGTTAGCACCGGATGATGGGTGGCGCTCACCCCACATTGTGCCAACGGCTTCGGACGGTGGAGTGCAATTGGGAGAGTACAAGCCTTACCTTAGTGCGGGGAAATTCAACCTAAAGACTAAATGTCATGACCGGGCAGACCAGACCCTAAGCCTTGGTCGGCAACTGGTATAGGATGGAAGCTCCGATAGGCGGACAGTTAGAATATTGCTTTCCTGATCCGGCAGCTTCTGTAGATTATCTTGTTCCAGGCGTATTGGTGTTACCTTTCCTCTGGAGTAAACTAGACAGGCCGAGAGAGGAATCATGCTGCATGGACAACACATGGTCTCTAAATTCAGCGCAGGCTTTGTGTTGCGGAGAGGTATAACTCCATTTTACAAATTATCGTCTCTCAAGACGGCAAGGTGCCAGTCAGTCAGTCACTTCGGGTTCTGGGCTTTCTTGATCTGTCGCTTCTTGTGTATGATTTGTTTGTGAGGCCGAGGTTGTACAGCTCTTATTTACAGATTCAGTGCTTATCAAAATGTAGATTTGGACCATACAAAGATGGATGGCGGAAAATGAGATGTAGTGGTGTGTCACATTTATGGCTTAAAAGTTGTGAATATGATAGCAGACATGTTATATTATATACTAAATTATTAAAAGGAAAACAAATGTATATAAACCCATGTCAGATACGGGAAATCGCTAAAGAAAATTAATCATCGTGGCACTTAATCAGGTAGACATCATTTTCACCCCACATTACCTACTTTTCCCTAGAGAACAACATTTTGTGACTGTTATTAATAATTATTGTACGGTGGAATCCCTCGTCTATCATTGTCATTGATTTAGTTTTTGAGAGATACTATAGTGGATTTCTCGTGGATCTACCCAACTTCGTAAAATACTTGTATTGTAAATGGTCTTGATTTTCTATTGCTATGTAAATAGCCGTGATCTTTCAGTGTTATATACGTGTCTTGACAGCCGTCATAGCTTAGTAGCTAGAACGCTTGCCTACCTGTCTGTGGGCATGTGTTTGAGTTCCCGTCAAAGCGGCGATTTTTAATGTTCAATTGATCTGGGCTGTCAGTTTGACCTAGCCTAAAACTGGCACCCGGAAATGTGCAGAGAATAAAAGCCGGCATTCATGTTATTAGCTACATAATTCACCGAGTTTAACTGATCTATAAGTTACAGTGCTAGCATCGTATATCTAATACACATCAGATAATCTGCTACTTATTTTCGCTTATGTACTAAACTAACACGACTCTGGTTGTCACGAATTGGCAGCCTTTACTTCCCAGAACAATTTTCGGTTCACCATGTAGAGAAGTTACAGAAGAAGAAATGCAATTCTCTATAATAAAGGAGGAGAAATGGAAGACAGAACAATCAGGCCTGCACACATAGAGGCATAAAATGTTGTAGCAAAAGGAACCCATTCAACTGTGAAGTGTCAGAACAGATGGCTGCTGGCTACTAAAACAGGATGGTGGGAATTGCAATAAACCCAGAATGAAATCACACAGACCATCAGACTAGGGTTGTAAAACCAGGCAGTCCAGCTTAAAGGTGTTACAGGTCAAACTTACAATTACCCCCACTGTAGGGCAGACTGTGAAACTGATCTGGGACTGGTAACTCAACACCATCCAGGTGTGACACTATGGTGAAGGTTAGTGGTTCAGAATAGATTTATGACTGCCAGGGGGAGATAAGTCAGTCTGCATGAGAAAAGAGGTGTGAACTGGCCCCACACTGGAATAGAATTAATTACCTTAGGAGGTCAGCAGGTTTCTGTCATACCAGACAGAAAGGTGCCAAGGAGATAATAGGGTCTGCTGGACTCAGCTTAAATAAGGGTCCCTAGCTCTGGTCATGTGAGAAACGAAAAAATCTCTGAACAGCTCTCACAAGGAGCACCTATGTTATAGATCTCAAGACTAGAGACTACTAACTAGAAGTGTCAGGACTGACAGGATCGTCAGAATACCGGCAAGCTTCTCTTTTTGTGTCTACTGGAGAGTGGGGATCTGGACCACAGATCCAGATAGAGCAAGTAACAAGTAAAGTTACGTAATATTTGTCATCAATATCAATATGTATATGATTTCATCATCCTCATCTTGAACCATCAGATGTCTATGATTATGATTAGTAAATAAATGTTGTAGTATTGTAACTCATAGTTCTGTCGTTATCTTTTAATTCCAGTTGTGCATACGTGTTGTGTGTGTACATTGGTGGGGGTTAACTTACACACCAAGGAAAGGAGCAGTCAGGGAGAAAAACCTGTACTAGGATAGGTGTCCTAAAACTTTAATTCAGACGTAAAAATCTATCTTAGCTAACCTTCTCTTTCCCATTCCTTGGCGAATATTCAGCACAGTTCATTTCATTTTGTAACGAGCCACTTGGAGCTGTACGTTGGATATTCATGGGCCTAATCTATAGTTCAGCCATATAGATTTTGTCCCTGGTCAGTTTCTGACTATTAGGGGTTGCTCGCCAGTGAAAAATACTTTCATCTAGCCGGTGGGGCACCCCGACTTCTGACAGATTGGGGTCCAGTCCGCGATCCTGAACCAGGATTCTAGTAATCATAGTGATTCTACTAGACCCTAGACATACGATTTTTAAAAGTTAACTCTTGTAATCTTCAACCATCAAAATAGACTATCATCAAATGTAGCTACTTTTAGTTGAGGAAGTTTCAGAGTACAGATATAACTTTTCAAAAGTATAACAGATAAGAACTTATGAGAAAACTACCATCATCTATCATTTAGTGTTATCATTAATCATTTAGTGATAATTGGACACTTTAATCATATTTACATTGATGTGTTTGATGATTTAACTGCTTGACTGATTTGCATTTTATGCTAATATATGCCATGTTCATTTTGACATGTATGCAGTGCATTTGAATGTTTATTTAGGTAAATATTACTGTTGAATACTGTGTAGTATACCTCTCACACTTACTTCACTGCTGTCGCCAGGTACTACTTGAATATTATTTTCAGTTGTCTTTCACTGCTGAGGCTAAACTATACACATTGGATAGCGTAGACTGTCAGTAGTTAACTCTTGTCTTTCTAGCTTAGATCTGATTTTTGATATATACATAAGAGCTACCTGAATATAGTCATTTGCAATTATGGCCTTACGTTACCGGAATCTCGAAGAGGACATGAAGGCGCGCGCAGATTTCTCAGAGACCGCGAGAGGGTGGGGCATAAGAGAAGGCTTAGAGGGGGAGCAACTAGAAACATATATCATAGCTGAGTTAGAATGGTGGGACCAAGAAGAAGAAATTATGTTTAAAGAAGATGATGAGTTCTTTGAAGCACAAGAGCGTAGCAAAACTGAAGGAGTAAAGATGGAGAAAACGCACATGGAAGCAGTCAATGCGGAGAAGCTAACCTTTCTAGCGGAACATAAGGTAGGAGATATGGATGCTCACCCAACCAGGAAGGAAGGGACATCTTTGCCACCCACCGCAGAATCAGAGGTAGTGGACCGGGAACTACAGGTTCTCATTCGACCCAGTCCTAAACGGAAAAGAGGGAAGAAAAAACGTGCCAAGGGCATTTCAAACAGTCACAAACGTGATAACTGTTTGCACCACGGCAATAGTCGTTTGACAGTAGAGGACCTTCAGGAAAACCACTTGACTGCTACGAGAAATGAATCTCGAGAAAAAGAGGAACTGAAGACAACCTTTAATGAGGTCGCAGGAGGAGACCTAGCCGTTTCTCACATTCCCTTCTGGTCACAGAATCACGAAGTGGAATTACATCTGACTGAAATAGGGAGGAAGGAAGGAACAGAATCCCAGGTGAATTTCACTGCTGCAACGCGGGAAGAGTCACTAATTATCAGTTCAGATAATTTACCTAGTAACAGTTACCCAGAGGACAACTGTTTGCACTACGGTTTGCCAGTACAAGACTCCCAGGAATCTCATTTTACTTCAACGAGTGGTGAAACTCAAGAGGAAGATGACCTGATGACATCTTTTAAGGAGGTCGGAGATCGAAAGGTAACCGACTTTATTATTCCCTTCAGCCCAGACGAGGAAGAAGTGGGATTAAATTTGACTGACAGTGGGATGAAGGATGACCCGGAACCCCTTGTGATCTTTGAGGCTGCAGCTCAGGAAAAGACACTAGACATCAGTTCAAATGATTTACGTAGTGTGATGGATTGTTTAGACACCAGCCCATCACAGGATTTACCTCAACTGGACTTAGCCCATGAAAGCATGACCAGAGAGGAACATCCAGACCAGGAAACATTTCCAGTTGTTATCTCACAGTATACCAGTTCGGAGACGCAGGAAACACAGGGAATTGCCAGGAGCCAGAATATGGACTCTGATATTGTGCAGACAACATTGTCTGTAGTTGCTAAAGAAGAAAATTCTTTGCACAAGATGGAGGAAGAAACGCCTATCATCTCATTAGCTGAAGTTATCAGGGAATTCCAGCAACAGGGACCTGAAGTAACAGAAGTCAAGAGTGGTTTGGAATCAACACTCTTAGGACTCAATCTACCCTTCAGTCAGGTCGATTTGATAGGAGTAGATCAGCTATTTGTGGATACTTTATTCAAAAGTAACTCCACTTTATCGCCCTGGAGTAACTATGTTATTTCTCAAGGCAGGACAACTTGGCACACTAAATTTCCAATTTCTAGCACGGTTTATACAAGAAACTCTAATGCACAGAAACTCAGCCCATTAACTGAATATCAGGGGAAGAAACCGCGACACCGAGGAGGGAGGATTGTTACGCCCGACTTTGAAGGAGGAAAGCGCCAGTTGAATTTATATCATGGGACCATGATGTGTAACATTATTCCTTTCAAAAGGAAGATACTGATGAATCTGTTAAGGATCTATAAAGGATGGAGGAATATCACGGAGACAAGCTTTGCTGTGGCCAGCTTATGCGAGACCTCACTACGGGTACATCCTCGGCTGAAAGGAGTAAATCACGTGAGTGAATGGTGTAAAACAATTGCTGCCCAGAGGCGTAGAAGAATCCCGTTGATTGTGATCTTTCCCAGAGGGGTAAAATTACAACCTCCTGACAATTACCGGATTTTACCAAGCTATTGCATGTAATCCCGGCCGAAAACCAGGTACAAGGATCTATCCAGAGTATCTTTGGGTTATGGAAATGAGACGTCTTTATGCAGGACAACCCACTGCCACAAGGAATATTGGAAACCTTTAGGCAGATACAGAACGGAGAGTGCTTAGGAATTATTCTGGGATGTACGGCGTGCTTTGACAAAAGATTTCTGGCAGAAACTTTTTTTAAGGGGGAATCTCTGTCATTAATTGGCAGCCTTTACTTCCCAGAACCATTTTCGGTTCACCATGTAGAGAAGTTACAGAAGAAGAAATGCAATTCTCTATAATAAAGGAGGAGAAATGGAAGACAGAACAATCAGGCCTGCACACATAGAGGTATAAAATGTTGTAGCAAAAGGAACCCATTCAACTGTGAAGTGTCAGAACAGATGGCTGCTGGCTACTAAAACAGGATGGTGGGAATTGCAATAAACCCAGAATGAAATCACACGGACCATCAGACTAGGGTTGTAAAACCAGGCAGTCCAGCTTAAAGATGTTACAGGTCAAACTGACAATTACCCGCACTGTAGGGCAGACTGTGAAACTGATCTGGGACTGGCAACTCAAAACCATCCAGGTGTGACACTATGGTGAAGGTTAGTGGTTCAGAATAGATTTATGACTGCCAGGGGGAGATAAGTCAGTCTGCATGAGAAAAGAGGTGTGAACTGGCCCCACACTGGAATAGAATTAATTACCTTAGGAGGTCAGCAGGTTTCTGTCATACCAGACAGAAAGGTGCCAAGGAGATAATAGGGTCTGCTGGACTCAGCTTAAATAAGGGTCCCTAGCTCTGGTCATGTGAGAAACGAAAAAATCTCTGAACAGCTCTCACAAGGAGCACCTATGTTATAGATCTCAAGACTAGAGACTACTGACTAGGAGTGTCAGGACTGACAGGATCGTCAGAATACCGGCAAGCTTCTCTTTTTGTGTCTACTGGAGAGTGGGGATCTGGACCACAGATCCAGATAGAGCAAGTAACAAGTAAAGTTACGTAATATTTGTCATCAATATGTATATGATTTCATCATCCTCATCTTGAACCATCAGATGTCTATGATTATGATTAGTAAATAAATGTTGTAGTATTGTAACTCATAGTTCTGTCGTTATCTTTTAATTCCAATCTTAATTCCAAAATCTATCTTAGCTAACCTTCTCTTTCCCATTCCTTGGCGAATATTCAGTACAGTTCATTTCATTTTGTAACGAGCCACTTGGAGCTGTACGTTGGATATTCATGGGCCTAATCTATAGTTCAGCCATATAGATTTTGTCCCTAGTCAGTTTCTGACTATTAGGGGTTGCTCGCCAGTGAAAAATACTTTCATCTAGCCGGTGGGGCACCCCGACTTCTGACACTGGTGATCGAGTGAAATGGCGAATCATGACCGCCCACGCTTTCCGGCATGGCACATGGTTGATTGATTGATTGACTAAACTAAACTCGCAACTATGTAAATGGTCTTCTTTCCCCAGTGCTACGTAATGATCCAGATTCTTCAGCTGTGTAAATGGTCTTGATTCCCCAGTGCTATGTAATGATCCGGATTCTTCAGCTGTGTAAATGGTCTTGATTCCCCAGTGCTACGTAATGATCCGGATTCTTCAGCTGTGTAAATGGTCTTGATTCCCCAGTGCTATGTAATGATCCGGATTCTTCAGCTGTGTAAATGGTCTTGATTCCCCAGTGCTAAAGCATAGATCCGGATTCTTCAACTATGTAAATGGTCTTCTTTCCCCAGTGCTATGTAATGATCCGGATTCTTCAACTGTGTAAATGGTCTTCTTTCCACAGTGCTATGTAATGATCCGGATTCTTTAGCTATATAAATGGTCTTGATTCCCCAGTGCTACGTAATGATCCAGGTTCCGCAACTATGCCTCAAAATTTCCATACCAGCAGAGAGAACACCTACTAGTGCATTAGGTGTAATTTATATTGATATTGTTGTCCAATTTGTTTGGAATGTATATCAACATTTGAGTGTAATTATGCTGATATGTGTATTATGAATTTTAACCAAAGTATGATTCATGTGTTCATTCCATTATATTTTCATTATATTCAGTCGTTCGTTCACTCAACTGTCTCAAGGTGAATAAAGCATCTGTGCCATCTCTGTAACTTCTTCTCCTGAAGCCAAACTGGGGACTATTCACGTACGGATGTACAATGTGTCTTATTTATTGTTCTAGTATGTCTGCACATATTTTAACTTTCGTGGCTTCATAACCAAGTGCCTCTACGTATTTCATTTCTACGTGATTTAATCCTACGTAATTCAATCCTACATAATCCACAATCCTACTATAATAATTAATAGCAGACACGGGATACGTATTTTCTCAGGAATAGACAGAAAGGTGAGATGAACAGAAAGTTAGAACTGTATAACTCTACCATGAAACAATAAAACAAACACCGAGAAGTAGATGGTAAGCTTTACTAGAACAAGATCAGAATTAATCAAATGGACGTTGCGACTAAATCCTTCGTCAGCAAATAAAACAAAAACACAAACCCACACAACTACATGGAAAACACTATATAAAATTATAAATATAAACGTTACCTAAATGTATAATTGCTTTGAGCTGGACAAGTCTTTCATTGGATCTGCGTGTATAATTCCAACACTGTAAAAACCAACAAAGACTTGGCAGAATACGAAGACGAAACAGGAAACAGTTATTATACGAAGCAAAAGATCAAGAAAGCCTAGAATATAACTCTACAGTATGCACCTGACAAGATGTGATGAAATATGTCAGGCAACACATTGTGCAACTTATTATTGATGGTTTCTTTGTTTAAATTTGCCTTTTTTCATTCTTTTCATCGAACTGCACTTTCAGAAATAAATGTTATGTTGCTGAATATTACCAGAAGATGTTAGCAAATACGATATTTGAAACCATATAAACTGTTTGAGATTTTATGAGTTCATATAATGGCCATAAGAGGATGTGGCTGGGGCAGTCAACTAAAGTTTTTTCTGCTTCTGCAATAGAGTGCTCTGCATACTGACCTAGAGGAAGACTAGAAATCTGTTGGAGAGATTCTAGCAAGTATGTTCTTCAAAAATATAGCTTCTGGCTGTAGCGTTAGAGAAAGAATAAACATTAGATGAGGTTATAGCTATAGAGTTAGAGGAAGACTAAACATTTGATGCAGACCTAGTTATAAAGTTAGAAGAAGACTAATGAAGTTCTAGCTATAGGGTTAGAGAAAGACTAAACAATAGATGAAGTTTTGGCTATAGGGTTAGAGGAAGGCTAAACATTAGATGAAGTTTTGGCTATAATGATAGAGGAAAACTAAACATTAGATGAAGTTCTGGCTATAGGGTTAAAGGAAGACTGAACATTAGATGAAGAAAACTTAACATCAAATGACGTCAAAAACATCAGGACTATAGATCCTGGCTATAGGTTAAAATGAAGTTCTTTCACTAGGGCTAGAGAAAGACCAACCATCAGAAGGAGATATACTAACAAGAGTATTATTTCTCAGACGATGTTCAGGTTATAGGGCTAACTAACAAACATCAAACGAGGTTCTTTCTATAGGGCTAGTGAAAGACTACACATCAAAAGGAGAGGTGCTAGCAACAGTAGTCTACACGAACTCATCGCAATCGAGACGGCACATCTGGCTCAAGATTGAAAACTTAAACTACCCACCCCAACCCTTACACCTCTTTTAAGCCCAACAGCAAAAGTGGACCAAAAGTCATCGTACAAATGAGGATAAATAATAGATTGACACCGTCAAGGATATGCCTGACTCATCCAGGTTCACTTCCGGTGCCTTGACAAGAAACCCCAAACAGTAAGTGCTTCGGCAGGATGCGGATTTCGTAAGAATAGAAAACAATATATGTTTACTCGTCGTCTGATTGGCGGATGTGATTATGTTTCTGAGACTCGGCACAGTCGGTGCCCGCCTATTTTCATTGTCCTAGAATAGCGTTCTAGTTGAAGAATGGCTGGTGCTGATATTTTCTTGCTGGCTGGGGTCCCTGACTTGTGGGGTGTAGAAGTGGAGAACATAAGTTTTCACAAGTTTTGATAGAAATAAAGAGCACGGCACTTTGCAAAATAAATTGTACTTGAGAAATAGAGCATTGAGCTTTACAAGAAAACAAAATGTGCATATAAAACTGAAGGACTCATACTAAGCAATATAGGTTTCTATAGATATAAGAATATAGCTTGTTCTAGATGCTGAATCCTGCGGGGTTGTAGTTGATAGGGAGCTACGCTAATGAGGACAAGACCGGACACTTATTCGCCCATGCATTCAAACATGTGATAGTCCTATCACATTACAGATCATCACAGAGCCATGACAGAAACATCACAGAGCCATGACAGAGACATCACAGAACCATGACAGAAACATCACAGAACCATGACAGAGACATCACAGAACCATTACAGAGACATCACAGAACCATGACAGAGACATCACATAGCCATGACAGAAACATTACAGAAATATGACAGAGACATCACAGAACCACGACAGAGACCTCACAGAACCATGACAAAGACATCACAGAACCATAACAGAGACATCACAGAGCCACGACAGAGACATCACAGAACCATGACAGAGACATCACAGAGCCATGACAGAGACATCACAGAACCATTACAGAGACATCACAGAACCATGACAGAGACATCACATAGCCATGACAGAAACATTACAGAAATATGACAGAGACATCACAGAACCACGACAGAGACCTCACAGAACCATGACAAAGACATCACAGAACCAAGATAGAGACATCACAGAACCATAACAGAGACATCACAGAGCCACGACAGAGACATCACAGAACCATGACAGAGTCATCACAGAACCATGACAGAGACATCACAGAGCCATGACAGAAACATGACAGAACTATGACAGAGACATCACAGAACCATGACAGAGACATCACAGAACCATGACAGAGACATCACAGAACCATGACAGAGACATCACAGAGTCATGACAGAACTATGACAGAGACATCACAGAACCATGATAGAGACATCACAGAGCCATGACAGAAACATGGCAGAACTATGACAGAGACATCACAGAACCATGACAGAGACATCACAGAACCATGATAGAGACATTACAGAGCCATAACAAGTTCCGTTGGGGGCATGGTTTCTATTTCTTTAGACACAGCAATTATCTATAAAAGCCAGAGAACAGAGATCTCATTTTGGATAAACTATGTCTAAAGATATAAGAACATAATCCATACTAGAAGTCGTGTAATATACCCATAACACTGGAGAATTCAGACACGGCGATACAGGCTGCTGTAGAATACAAACGTAACTGAGTAAACGATATATATTTATATAGATAGGAAACCATAACCTACGCCAGATTTTAAACAGTATTTGTATTTAACTTCTTCTTCTCTTCCCCAATTTACCTCTGCGAAGTGTGTGGTGTTTTTTTTTTTTTTTTTTTTTTGGTTTTTTGGTTTGGGGGGGGGGGGGGGGGGGTTAAAAGATCTTTTGTGTACAATTTCTAATGCTCCATATAAGTTGGTATTCATTTATCTAAGATTTCTCATATCATTATTCGACAGGTCCGCATGGTCGAATGGGTAAGAATGCGTGTTCTTAAACATCCGGTGTGCTGATGCCAAGGTATGTGGTCCAACCCCCACACCGGACAGCTGGAATAAAATGTTGACCTATCGTTTTGACTTGGGGACGTAAATTACAAGTACCTCTGAATTCGGTGTGGGTTCGGCTGATGGCGAGGGACACTGTTAATAAGGAAAGCTAATCCACAAGCAACATTCAGTCCATCACTACTATAAATAGTGTGTATGGCCTACGCTTGAGTTCAGACCGAGAGAGCGCAAAAAAAAAAAGAAAACAATACCATTACTCCATCTTTTACTTGGTCTTCCACTCGCTTAGTTTCCATAATATTTTTTCAATGTAATTATTTTTTTTTCTTCGGTAGATGGTTTCATGGCATCCTTGTGAGGTGGCTAGACAATTTAATCTTGTGTTCTTTAATGAAGTGCGTGACTGGTTTCAGGCGTCTTTTAATGCCCTTATTCTTAATTTTATCAGTAACGGTTATTCCCGCAGCTCTTCTAAAGCAACTCATCTTTGTTATGATTTTACGCTCATTTAGTTGCATTAAGACTCCATAGTTGACATTGTTAACATAATGTCGGCCACAAAATAGTTATTATGAGATTTGCTTCAGTACTTATAGGTATCTCTCTATGCGACAGAAGTGTAACAGATAGTTGAATTAACATCACCGTCATAAAAAGCTGTCTCCCTATTGAAGGTTGGCATCACCGTGCATTCAGTCCGGCTTTTTCCATTCCATCTCTGTATGTAGTTGACAAACATGAATGCCGTCTTCTTCATGAAGGCTTACTCTCCACGTTTCCTTTCGCAGCATCCTTCAGCACGGTGCTGTGTCTCGCAATGTGACCTAACTACCTTAACAGTTGCAGCGTCCTTCAGCACGGAGCTGTGTCTCGCAATGTGACTTGACTACCTTAACAGTTGCAGCGTCCTTCAGCACGGTGCTGTGTCTCGCAATGTGACTTGACTACCTTAACAGTTGCAGCGTCCTTCAGCACGGTGCTGTGTCTCGCAATGTGACCTAACTACCTTAACAGTTGCAGCGTCCTTCAGCACGGAGCTGTGTCTCGCAATGTGACCTAACTACCTTAACAGTTGCAGCGTCCTTCAGCACGGAGCTGTGTCTCGCAATGTGACTTGACTACCTTAACAGTTGCAGCGTCCTTCAGCACGGTGCTGTGTCTCGCAATGTGACCTAACTACCTTAACAGTTGCAGCGTCCTTCAGCACGGAGCTGTGTCTCGCAATGTGACTTGACTACTTTAAGAGTGGCGGTAGCTTAGTGGCAAGACGCTCGCCTGTCGCCCCAGTGGTCAGGGGTTAGATCCTCACAAGGGTAGATTCGAATGTCAATCATTGACCAGGGCTACCTGGTCGACCCAGCCTAAATTGGGTACATGGAAATGTCTTGGGAAGTAAAGGCGACCGGCGTGTTACTGACCACATCAGCCACGAGTACCAGTTGGTCTATACAAATATGTGTATAGTGACTCATGCTCGATGCGCTTGAAAGCGTGTAAACCGGATCTTTACTTAACTGACATGTTTTGCCAGAGCTGCAATTCATTACTTGATGTGGGATGTATACGTTGTAAGTCCCCCATCTCCCTCTCCGGCGATGTCTACTCATTTTCTCTTATGTCAGGACATGCATATAGCCACATTGTTTACATTGTTAATGATTTATGAAAACAGACTTCATGATGAAATAATGTGTCAGCAACAATAGTAACATAATATGTGTACGAACAACCAGGTGGGCGGAACAGAAGCTCAACAAAGAAGCAAGTCAACATGCATGGAGATAACGAGCACACAAGGCTGAAACTACTTTACAAAAAGGTATACACTTCAACGCACGCGCAAGCGCGTGTAAACACAGCAGGAAGCGGATTACGGTGTCAGCTGACACAATGAAACTGCCCCAAATCTGGTGTGGCTTACATTCTCCCTGCTATCAGTGTCGCGCAGAAGAAACGGTGTTTTATACTAAGTCTAGTTTTACATAATGTTTCATTCGAAAAAAAAACGTTAATCGACTGCCATCAACAATGCCATTGACCTGCTCATCTTTCGAAGGACGGACGGCAGGTGACATCCTTGTAGAGTCATGATGAATCAACGGAGTATGGTATAATGGAAGACATATTGCAGTCCATGCTGTCGGCCATGCATGTCAGAAATGTGAGCTGGAGCTGTGAGGGTATTCTGTTTATTATGTTTCAAGTCCTCACAAGACAAATTAGCTCCTGGCAAGGCATTTAGAGCCGGCGCTGTGCGCAAGTCTCCGACATACAGAGTCGGGGGTTCGAAATTAGCTGCTATTTTCAAATAGCGAGGGAATTGTTAACGCTTCTATTTTTGCCAATATAGTGGTTCCAAATTGCTGTTATAGTCTGGAAGGGGGGGGGGGGGGCAGAGTTGAGAGTGAGCACCCAAACTTGCAAAGTACCCCCATGGCTTGTGCAACCATCACCTCTGGGAGCTGAAGTCCAGCTCCTGGCCTTCACATGGCGGAACTGTTTTAACTAACAGGAGAAGGGGTGACGGCAAGTCTCTGGCGCCGTAAAACCAGACTTTTATAGATATGTATGTGCGAACATAAATGCGCAGGTACATGTGCACATAATATATATTTAAACTCGAAAAAGTCCACAGTCTACCCTAGACAAAGAAAGGTGCTGAAGGCTAAAGCAACCAGCCAGGCGGCGCACTACAACAATCAGGATGCCAAGCTAACACGCTATGAAAAGTGAACGAAAGAAGAAGACCATATAGTTGACCATTCGATCGGCTTATCCATTTATCATAAGGGATGGTGGTATGATGACATATAATTCCCTTGCGAAAAATAATATTTGTTCACTAGATTCGAACCTAACATATTTCGATTAGAGACGGGCGCCATACCTATAAGCCACCCCAAAAGCAATTTATTTGCAAAGTATGAGTGTATCCAAGCATAACAAAGCTAGAGAACACAAAGGAATCGACTCACTGAACAGTTGCAACAAGAAGCTACAAACGTTTGACGCTCAGACTCCCTCTCTTCCCGCCAGCTGTACATAGCAGCATTCTGTAACAGATATCACTGTAACGCTCTCTATCTAAACCAAATGTTACATTAACTCAGTCATGGTTATTACTTTAACTCATTCTATCGCCAAAAGCTGTAGATATATTTTTCATCTGACCCAGACAGCAATTACTTTCAAGATACAAAAAAGTGTCTAGGACAAAAAGAGCCAACACATAACACTTCTCATGCACAAAAAGATCATTTAACTAATTGCTTAGTCACGCAGAAATATAGCCAGGAAATTGAGAAAGGCATCTTACAAAAATCAGTCAATAATGTTTCATTTGTTCGTGTGCTCGCACATAGGAAAGCCTCTGTTTGGTTCTAATAATAACCTCTGTAGTCATTTCCTTAGCTCATTTTAGAGGTTCTCAGCCTTGTTGTATAAAGCAGCCACAATGAAGAACCCATTTTATTGATGGACAGCAATCTGTGGTTATCTGCACAGTACTTCTGATGTTGTGTTGAATATATTAAACTTAGCCTGTTGGCACTGATTATAATTTGTTGTTACTGATTTACTAAGGTACATAATAAAAATTCATAATACATTTTGTTATTGATTATCAAACGTAACTGGGTAACAAGGGATAAATCTGATAAGTCGTGCGTTTTTATCTTCAAATATCTGGACTGGTTGAATGATAGAGTACAGTTTAGAAACAAAAACAAACAAATGTCTTTTTATGTTTTAAAAATATATATACTCGTATAATACAGATCTGAACGACGTGTGATCATGTGTTCAAATCCCCTTCGATTCGAGAGTGCTTTTCATTGACATGAGCTTACAGAACTATCCAGCCTTAAAATTGGTACCAAGACATTTTCTGGGAATTAAAAGCGGCCGGTGTAGTATTGACCACATCACCCATCGAGTGCCGGTTAGTTTGACTAGCATCATATAGCAATCAGGCCTCGTGGCATGGGGTCCCTTACTTGTACTTAGCACTGATCCCGCGTATTCTCCATAGGAGTATAAGCTAAATCTTGACTGTTCACCCTGTCGATGGTCACTATCAACAATGTTGGTGATGATTTCCATCAGGAGATTGATGCTGATGATGATGACCACCTCAATAACGATGATGATGAGAACGATATTGATGCTGGTTTCAGTTTCTAACTTCCTGGTATAGACATGATGATGATGATGATGATGATGATGATGATGATGATGATGATGATGCCGATGATGATGATGATGATGATGATGATGATGATGATGATGATGATGATGATGATGATGCCGATGATGATGATGATGATGATGATGATGATGATGATGATGATGATGATGATGATGATGATGATGATGATGATGATGATGATGATGATGCCGATGATGATGATGATGATGATGATGATGATGATGATGATGATGATGATGATGATGATGATGATGATGATGATGATGATGATGATGATGATGATGATGATGATGATGATGATGATGATGATGATGATGATGATGATGATGATGATGATGCCGCCGATGATGCCGATGATGATGGTGGTGCTGCTGCTGATGATGATGATGAAGCTGATGATGTTTTATTTTGCATTCGTTCGCTTTAAACTCAAGAATAGTCCATACACGTGCTACTACTTCTAGTGCGCTGGGCTGATTTTTGCGTGTGGATTAGATTTCCATATACAATGCCTCCGCCATAAAACGAATCCACTCCGACTTCTGAGGTAGTTGTTGTTTACGCCCCGAAGTCAAGGACGAAAAACCAAATTTAAGTCCAGATGACCAGTGTATGGGTTGAACTCACGACCTCAGCATCAGCACACAGGGTGTTTAAAAACGAGCGCTATTATGTACTCTGCCATGCTAACCTCGATGTCGATGGTGCTTCTACTGCTAAAGATGATGATGATGCTAATGATGATGACGATGATAATGATAATGATGATGGTAATGATGATAATGGTGATGATGATGATGATAATTGTGATGGTGGTGCGTCTGCTGCTAATAGTGATGATGATGATGATAATTATGATGCTAATGATGATGATGCTAATGATGATGATGATGATAATGATAATGATGATGGTAATGATGATAATGGTGATGATGATGATGATAATTGTGATGGTGGTGCGTCTGCTGCTAATAGTGATGATGATGATGATAATTATGATGCTAATGATGATGATAATGATGCTAATGATGATGACGCTAATGATGATGATGATGATGATAATTATGATGCTAATGATGATGATAATGATGCTAATGATGATGATGCTAATGATAGTTGTGATGATGATGATATTGATGATGATGATGATGATGATGATGATGATGATGATGATGATGATGATGATGATGATGATGATGATGATGATGATTCTAATGATGATGCTAATAATGATGATTCTGATGATGATGCTAATGATGATGATGCTAATGATGATGATGCTAATGATGATATTGTTTCTGCTGCTAATGATAATTATGATGATGATGATGCTAATGATGATGATTATGATGATGCTAATGATAATAATTCTATTGATGGTGGTGCTTCTGCTGCTAATGATGATGATGATGATGCTAATGATGATTATGATGATGGTGATGCTAATGATGATGATGCTAATAATGGTGGTGCTTCTGCTGCTAATGATGATGATGATGATGATGCTAATGGTGATGATGATGATGATGCTAATGATAATAATTCTATTGATGGTGGTGCTTCAGCTGCTAATGATGATGATGATGATGATGATGATGATGATGATGATGATGATGATGATGATGATGATGATGATGAAATGTTTTCGTGCTATACAGTTATGATTTAATTGCGCCGACTATTGTTGCGCCACTAATTTATGACCTCTCCTGGATGTCATAGATAGGAAGCGGTTTCTATTTGTGTTTAGTTCCGCGTGTAATTAGTTGTCATAGGAACAGTGGCCTGGACAGTTCAGCGTCTATAGGGCTCCGTGAGATTTATCTCAGATACGCGTATCTGAGGAGAGTTGGTGCCAGGTCTGTTTTACTTGTATTTTGTTTGTATATTTTTTTTTAAAATAAATGATTATATAATGATATGGAACTAACAATTGGATTAACAGATTCAGTGCTACACAAAATGTAGGTTCGAACTTACAAAAAGGGATGGCGGAAAATGGGAAGTAGTGGTTTATCACTATTATGACTTACAAGTTGTTAATATTGTAGCAATATGTTGTATTATATATAAATAAAAGGAGGTTGCATAAGGAAAACTAATGTACGAATATATAAGTCTATGGCAGATACGACAAGACGCTGAAGGCGATTAATCATCCCATGGCACCTATTCAGTCAAACAACTGCGAAATTAGCGACAGTAATAAACATCAGCCGGTCTCCCTAGCTAAAGGAGGGTCTTTCTCCGTAATCCCGCATATCCATGTAGTGTAACGCAGCTGCGCGAAATTCGTTTGCTAATCGCGTCACGCTCGTTACTTGCGGAGTATGTGAGCCGGCCGCTCAGAAAGCAATGGCAAACTACTGAGCGTAATCTTACCAAGAAATCAACAACAGTGGTAAAATGCTGGTGTTGACAGCGATGTCCTGTAAATAGGATATGCGAAAAAAAAGTAAACATCAAATCTCATCACCATATCACAAACAGCAGAAATAAGCGGTCGCCATGTTTGACCACAAAATTAGTAGATAAAAACTGGAATGGAAGAATCGAATCGATATTAGAATCAATTGTAAAGCTGGGGATACATTTCAGCAGTTACAGATGTGAATAGCCAGCAAGTGTAATCTCTCTCTCTCTCTCTCTCTCTCTCTCTCTCTCTCTCTCTCTCTCTCTCTCTCTCTCTCTCTCTCTCTCTCTCTCTCTTATGCATTTTTCGTACAAGTTACTGTGCGCAAATAACAAAAGTGGCTAGGCTTTTGAATAACAAATGCTATAAGATATAAAGATTACTCACAATCTCTTAAAGTTTCAAACCTTTTGGATTTTATCATAGAAACAACAGTATAAAAACACGAGATTTACACCCACATCGCATTTCACAACTTAGCACGGTATCTCATATTCTTCCAAATGAGTGGGTATACTCTTCAATTATTAACATTTACGCAAATGTTCACGGTTTTTTAAGTCTTTAAACTAGTAATTAACTAATTACAGGAACTGCTAAATAAAATCACGGAAATTTTAACGAGACAGCAAACATTCCTATATGTATATATGTAGTTAGACTTGAAGAAGCCATGTCAGATAAATGTCAAACGAATACAACTGACAAAGAACGTAAACCGAAATTATTGAATAATAATAATAATAATAATAATAATAATAATAATAATAATAATAATAATAATAATAATAATAATAATAATAATAATAATAATGTATCTACAAGTAAATACATACAAGGGAAGCATGATTGCGCGATGGCAAACACTCTTGCCTTTCAGTCTGGTTATTGTGTATCCTTATCGAAGCTGGGATATTTTAAAATAGACCTTTCTGCCAGCTGGACCCATCCTAGACTAGGTACGAGAAACTGCTCTGGGAAGTAAAGGCGATCGGCGTGAGATTGACAGCATGACCCATCCAGTGCTGACTGGTCTATAAACAGTTGCTGATACATAAACCCACCTGTATTGTTCAGCGCTCACAGAAGATTTGTTAGTCGCATATCCTTTACAGATAGAACAACAACAATTTGATTTTTAAGAGTATACATCTTTCCAATTGCAACATACGACTGTGAGACTTCACTTACTAAACAGGTTTAACAGCGCATAGATGCATTTGAATATAAATGTTATAGATGGGTTCTAAGAATATCTCGGATAAAGAACAGAACAAATGCATCCATACTTCAAGAGCTGAATATTGAAGAGTGTTGGCTATTAAAGACGATAAAACAAACAAACATTGATATATTTTGGTCACTTGAAACGTATGAAAGATTAGAGAGAACAATAATTGAGGGGTATATGCCTGGGAAGAGAGGAAGTGGCGGATAATCTCTAGATGGGTGTGTCAGACGCGGAACAACTTGCTTGTGGTCGCGAGAAGTTTTCCGGAAGGTTGTTATGGGAGCGAGGTTCTGTAAAGCACATGCTAATGAATGAATGAATGAATGAATGAATGAATGAATGAATGAGTGAATGAATGAATGAATGAATGAATATTCCTTATAGGACATAGCAGTCAACACCAACATTGTTTGGCTGTTTGTGATTCCTTGGTAAGTTTATTTTCAGTATTTTGCTATTGCTTTCTGAATGATCGTCAGTCATACCATGAGTATTGAAACAAACCCCAGGCGGTCTGATTTTTATTTATTTATTTATTATGTTTTATTTTTGTTAATTTTTTTTTAAATTTATGACTGCCTATTGGCCTCAAAGGCATCCCCAATTGATATCTATGTATAAAAAAATGATGCTAGCCACCATATACTCAGTACCTCACCAGGGCGTGGAGAAGGGCAGTGTGCTGTACTTATTGTATCTACCTGAAGAAAGTAGCACTGAATAAGACCACGGTTGGACGGGTAAGGTACTGTGGTCACAGAAAGAGACAGCCCTATGTTAAAGGATATGCTGCGAAAGAAGGGGAGGAGGCATGAGAAAGGAAGACAACATTATATGTGGATGGATTGCATCAAGAGATGGAGGGAACCAAATCTGTACCTGTGCACCGTAATGATGTGGGACACCGGGTGTTGGAGGTTGATTATAATTGACCGTCTATGCCGATATCGAACTTGATGATGACGATGACTATGATGATGGTGTGATGCTGATGATGAAGATCGTGGTGACGAAGATGATAATGATGACGCTGATTATAATCATTAAGTTGATGATGGTGATAATAAAGATGATGATGACGATGACGACGATTATAATGTTTAAAATGATGATGATGATATGTTCATACAACAGTCTCACAATTTCCAGTAGACTGTTTTTCATCTCATTTTTACAACAACAGAATACACATATCTTTGCATTGCTCTAGACGAGTCGTTCGTCTCCTCGCTCACTCACCCAACACTGTGATCCCCATATCAGAGTCGTGACTGAGTCATGCCTATTCTGGCAGGACCCTGTACCGGTCTGTAGCTGTGACCCGGCAAAGCAAACAAGTTTTCCATGATAACAATAACCGTTAATCGATAGCGGATCGTTTGATAGTGCGCGCTACTTACACCCCCACGGCTAATTTCCGCCAGGCCTGCAGTAATCTTGTCAATCGATGCAAGTGTTCAACCAGTTACAGAGGATAGGTTCCCGCTAGGATAACAATTGTTAACAGTTAGATACTCTAAAAGAATCCCAGTTGGGCCAATACTTTGCCAAGAGTACATTACGTTACTTTAAATAAATGTTTTGCATATCCTTTACAGGACATCGCTGTCAACATCAGCATCTTTCAGCTGTATGTTGATTTCTTGGCAAGATTACGCTCAGTAGTTTGCCATTGCTTTCTGAGCGGCCGGCTCAGTTATCCCGCAAGTCACCAGCGGGGATCGAACCTACCCAGCTCTCGCCCCGCTACGAGACTCTGCGTGATAAACGGGATTACGGAGAAAGTGTTGTAATCCCTCGGCCAGAGAGACCGGCACGTTACTTTAGGTGGTCTGTAAACATATATGCAACATACTCTCGTAAATGTAAACAGCAGAACATATAAATACATGCATTGAATCTTAGTGGGAAAACAATGTAAACATAGACAGCACTAGCTAACAGTAAAGCAAGATTTAAAACATGTATCGTCTCATCTCATCTTGTTCCTCTTGTACCTTGCGGTGTTGAAGTCAAGCATAAACAACGGAAGAGTGTCTCGTTCATTGGCTTCATATGTCCAGATACCCACTTACTATTATTAATTGTGTCCATCGCTTACATGGTCTTCTGGTTCCATTTGGTCTGTTCAACCTTGTTTGTTGTGGTATACTATTAGTTGGTAGCTTAGTTGTATAGCCGAACAATTGAACTTTTAGCTGTTTTCTAATTAAATCTACCGCTTCTATAACCCCAAATTTAGTCCTGATTTCATCATTTCTGACTCTCTCTTTTCTCAATACATTGAGTATTCTTCTCAGAAATATCATTTCCGTTGTAATTTTTATTTTACCTGTTTCTGTCAATGTCTACGTTTAGCATTGGTAGGATGGAGTTGGTAGGAAGTATAAAATTCCATCGTATGAGATCACGCAAGTAAGTAATCACGCTTTTTATTTGACCCTGGCAATCAGTACCATCATTCTTCTGTAAAAGCACATCTATAACTGTACTTCTTTCATGATATCTTAATAACACTTTCTCGGTGTCAGTGTTGTTCTCATCATTCTTCTATAAATCAGATCTATTAACATAATTTCTCACTAGTATGCTTGTTGTCCATGATTATTTTCCGGACATCAGTATTGGCTCTATATAGCCGTAAAGAATTTTTTCCCGCCTAGACTGACAAACTCAATACCATTCCCCAATTATTAAAAACATCCATCAGTGAATAATACGAATTACGCGATCTACGATAGTATTAAACAAAATGGTTCAGCTCTCAGTTCCCGCCAGCGGCCTGGCCTTTTCCGATAAGCAAGGATCTTGTCTGTTCTGTCAGAAGTTGTAAAACGAATCATTTGCAATAACACAAAATATTAGAATGTCTTACACTTAAGTGGGTACTCCACAGGATTTATAAAGTGCTACTGCCAACAGCCGAAGCCAAAACCCAATGAAACGTCGGTCCCTAAACTCAAGGTATTTATGCAACTTTAGAGAGGATGACGTAATACGACGTCTAGAGGATCAGCTCAATACAGCAGTCGGCCAATCATGCTATGCTGCAACTCCAGTTATTAGGTACAGAACCACACCGACTCCCACCCCAGCATTAAAAGAATATGTCCCTCTGTAAGCCAAATCCAATTGCATTTACCAATTCACATGCAGGTGCCAGTCTACCTACATCGACAGCACAGAGATACAGTAAAACAATAGGGTGGTCGAAAACATACCCAATTGGATTGACAAGATACTACACAAAGGTGATGATAACCTGGCCAAGAAGACATACCACAAATGTCCTACGTCATTGATTGCACTGCACGTTTTGGAAATCTGTCACGTTATTGATAGAGACAACATGTTCTTTAACACACAAAATAGTCGCTTGTTAAAGTTCGCAGAAGCCATCATTATTAATCTACAAAGGCCAGTTTTGTGCAAACAGAAAGACATGATTTTTTTTTTCCACGTTTCCATCCTGTTTCAGGATATTGCGGTCAACACCAGCATCTATCAGCTGTATGTTGATTCCTAGACTAGATTACGCTCATCAGCGCGCCACGACTTTCTGAGCGACCGGCTCCATACTCTCATAAGTCACTGGCGTGACTCGAACCACTTCTTATTCTCGTCCGCTCACGTCGACCACGAGAGCATTCGGGGTTAACGGAGAAAGCTGCTAACCCCTCGGCCAGGCAGCCGGCAGAAAGACATGATAGCCAGTTTAAAACTACTGCAATTGTAATTATTGTGTATATTTCAGCTTTAAGGATTTATCTAGTTATTTTACTTTATGTTGTGTGATTTAGCAGTATGTACCTCCCTCAAACTCAGTTTACTAAGAACCTCATACCATTATATAATCAAACTATTTTCGTTGGTTTCCTTTACACATTTCATACCTTACGTTTTGTAGCTGACTTTCTGGATGCATTCTATAACCGAAAATTTATTATCATACAGCAGACCCTTTGCAGAAGGTCGCGTTCATCACGACCTGCCGGAAAGTCTCCGGACCCCTTGTCCCCACCCCCCTCTCGGCTCTCTTTCTCTCTCTCTCTCTCTCTCTCTCTCTCTCTCTCTCTCTCTCTCTCTCTCTCTCTCTCTCTCTCTCTCTCTCTCTCTCCTACCCTAACCTAAGAAACCTAACCTTTAATTCCCACGTTCAAGCGCTCACTAAGCAAACAGCGAAAAAAGTCTACCAACTCGCCAAAATCAAAAATGTCCTTGATGAGGACACAAGGAAAATATTCTATACTTCTTATATACAGACACATTTTGACTACTGCTCTACTGCTCTGGGACGGTTGTTCTAATTCAAGCACCAAGCGATTTTACTCACTCCAGCAACGGGCCATGAGTCTAATTTATAGCAAACATTTATCTGACAATCCTAGCCTGCATAAGCACCTTCAGTTACTACCACTCCGCAAACGTCTGCTTTTCAATAAGGCTAAACTAATTCACAGAATCCATCATCGGAATGCCCCAAATTACCTTTGGCCATTGTTTAAATATAATGTTAGTCACAGTAAACAATTAAATATATTACACATTCCAAAGCCTAGGATTGACTTATACAAAACAATCTTAACATACTCTGCAGCTCAGCTGTGGAACAATCTTCCACTAGAAATCAAAGACATCACCAATCCCTATACATATAATCGCAAATTATTCGAACACTATAACAGTACGGATTATCTTCCCCCTTAATAATACAAATAATAATAATAACAAAACCCTAGTATAACAGCCAGTCCCATTCTGGTGGGCCAGTATATTCCACATGGCTAATAACAAGTGTCACACCATTAGCTAATATTACTAAGTAGTATAGTATTGCTGTTCGAATTTTGCCCATGCCTTTATAATGCATATCTTTTATATTGTTGCTGTTCTCTGATAGCCTTGAATGATGTGTGAATGAAATAATGTATGAAAGAGAGTGATAGAAGTCCAGAATGTTAGGTGGGCCTGCGTGCCCAATTCTTAACCCTTTGAAAATAAAGTTTGTTCGTTCGTTCGTTCGTTCTCTCTCTCTCTCTCTCTCTCTCCTTCTCTCCCTCTCTCTCCTCTCTCCCTCTCTCTCTCCTCTCCCTCTCTCTCTCCCTCTCTCTCCCCTCTCTCTCTTCCTCTCTCTCTCCTCTCTCCCTCTCTCTCTCCTCTCTCTCCCTCTCTCCCCTCTCTCTCTTCCTCTCTCTCTCCTCTCTCCCTCTCTCTCTTCCTCTCTCTTTCTCTCTCTCCCTCTCTCTCTTCCCCCCTCTCTCTCCTCTCTCCTTCTCTCTCTCCTCTCTCTCTCCTCTCTCTCTCCCCCTCTCTCTCTCTCTCTCTCTCTCTCTCTCTCTCTTGCATTGTCATGCCATGTTGTGTGTGTCTAACGTCCACGTAGTGTTCTTAAACCCATGCCTCTTCTTTCAGAAATCATGCCGTCCTTTACTATTCTTTGTAGGTCATTGTGACGTTTGATGTCGCCAAAGTATTTAGGTTTCCGAAACATTGTGCCACATAACAAGCCACTTTTTTGCGATATATTTAGATTTTGTGGAATGTTTGTATTTTTAATTCTTTTAACTCACGCAGTTTATTACATTTTTTGCAACATGTTAAATTCAGAAGTTTCCATTGTTGTTTTGAGTGTTTGTGAGTTGAAGGCGATTAATCATCCCATGGTAACTATTCAGTCAAACAACTGCGAAATTAGCGACCGTAATAGACATCAGCCTGTCTCCCTAGCTAAAGGAGGGTCTTTCTCCGTAGTCCCGCATATCCATGTGGTGTAACGCAGCTGCGCGAGTCATGCTCGTTAATTGCGGAGTATGTGAGTCGGCCGCTCAGAAAGCAATGGCAAACTACTGTACGTAATCTTGCCAAGAAATCAACAACAGTGGTAAAATGCTGCTGTTGACAGCGATGTCCTGTAAATAGGATATGCGAAAAAAAGTAAACATCAAATCTCATCACCATATCATAAACAGCAGAAATAAGCAGTCGCCATGTTTGACCACAAAATTAGTAGATAAAAACTGGAATGGAAGAATCGAATCGATATTAGAATCAATTGTAAAGCTGGGGATACATTTCAGCAGTATGCAGTATACGTCTGTTTCTCACCACTGACCCATCGGTGTAGATGACTATGTCACCTTGATGTGTGTTACTCTGGATCAGCTGTTGCACTTCAAACTCACTGCGGCCCGCTGCTCATTCTTTGCACTCACGACCCAGTGTTATTATTACATTGTGTCAGTCCGTCATGTCTTCCGGAACTTCCACCCACTCTCTTCCACGATTGATGGTCTCTAGATCACACACCTGACTTATAGAAAGTTCTGTCTGTGCCATCCAGGACCTGCCTCGTCTTAGTCTATGACCCTTGACCATATCAATGGCTGCATGCATTGGGTGATCCCTATCTGCAGCAACTCTTAGGTACCATTTAGCCTGAAGGACCCTATGCCTATCCGTCACTGTTGGTAGCGCCAGGATATGCCTCATGCATATAATTTGTGAGTGAGTGTTTGTGAAATAGTCGACGATTACGTTGCCTCGGGAAACATATTTCCCTCCCCCCCCCCCTCCCCCCCCCCCAAAAAAAAAATAAATTTTAACATTTTGTTGTATCACAGACTGTTAACCACTGCCCTGCTTCGTACAGTCGCTTTCTGACCTCTTTTGAACAAACCCCGTTTTTTTTTAAATTCTAGTATACGGCGTTTGTGACATTTTCAATGTCTTCATTTTTAAAAAATATGTAATTATGTCTTTGGAAATTACATTCGTTTTATTTTATGTTTAGATAAAGTTCACTTAGATGTTTAATACTTATGGGAAAAAGGGGAGAGGGTGGGGGGGGGGGGGGGGGGGTGAGGGCATGCAACCATCTCTTACTTCCTTTGCAGCTCAAACCAGTTTGATGTTTCTGGATAAAGTAGATGAAATGTGCCGGACACCCCATGTCTATCATGATGTCTCCTGCATGTGTGATATTGAACACAATACAATTATGGTGAACTGCAATGCACTCTCTGCATTTCTCAAAGATGGTACCGGTATTGGAAATATGATCCGTGGTAGCCATGAAATAGTCTGAAATATGTTTGTACCCCATGTGATTTATATTCTAGCTTCCTCCGAATCCTCTTGATGATGATTCGAAAGAGCATTTTAGCTGCCATGAATTCTCTGGTCTATACACATTTTGGTGCCTTAAATTTTATAGCTGTTCTTGGGTAATTTTGTGTTGCTGATTCCAGAAATGTAACCAGATTTTTTCTATCAGCTCTAGATTTTGAGCTAGCTAAGAATGTTCCATTGTTTTTATATCTTGGTGAAATCTTTCACCTTGCTCCTCACTAAAGCCACCAACATTCTCAGGAAATAAATGTAAATAAATGTTTATGGTGGATGTGCAATTTTATGATCATGATGCATCCAAACTTATAACAACTCGACAGCATGTTTTCTACTAATTCAGAATAATTGTCTGCTTTAAAGTTACCCAGAAAGTTTTGCACAACTACAACAAATGATGATCAGGCAGTGAACACTGTTATGTTCATCGAATCAATAAAATTTGGATCGTTTATTTACTTTCTAATTTGAGGTTAATAAAAATATCCAGCTTTAGGTTTGTCTATGCTCAATTCCGAAAACTTTCTGCATAAATAATTAAAATAGGTATCATCTTTGTTCATTGCCTTAATAAAATGCTTCATCAAGCAAAGCTTTATATGTAATGGTGGCAGGAGAACTCTTTTTCGATCAATGAAAGGCTTGTTGACAATATTTTCTTCTCCAACTTTAAATACATCCCTCTACGGCCACTAAATCTGTGTCCAGTGCGTGTCTTTTGCCTGATATCCCAGAAACATTTAAAGCATTGATATTTGGTGAATCCTCTTTGCTGGCAAAGCAAGAAGTTCATCATTTTAAAATGTACACAAACCATCCAGTTATATTCTAAATACTTCAATGTTTCCAGGACTGTATCTATTGTAGCATACTCCACGTTATTGTAGTAGAATGAACAACTGGAATTGAGCCATATTTGTTACCATTGTGTAAGAGGACACATTTCAAACTTCTTTTAGAGCTGTCAATGAAATGTCGCCACTAATCTGGTGTATACCTTACATTAGTAAAAAAAAACACACACAAGGTTGTTGTCTTTACAAAAGAAGGGAAGAAACCCTTGCTCTCTGCTGTTATAAAGTTATAATTTATAAAGTTATATACTCAAAAGATATATAAGAGAGGTGTGAGACAGGGATGTGTAATGTCTCCAGATCTGTTTTCCCTGTACAGTGAAAGTATTTTCAGAAATATTGAAGATATGGAAGAAATCAACATTGGAGGACGATGCATCAATAACATTAGATATGCAGATGATACAGTCTTGATTGTAGACAATGAACAGGACCTGCAAAATTTAGTAGATGCGGTTGTTACACACAGTGAACAACTAGGGTTAGAATTAAATTGTAAAAAGACACAGATTATGGTCGTCACAAGGAAGAACGAAATACCACAATGTAATATACAAGTAAAAGGGAATATTCTTCAACAAGTGAATAGGTACAATTATCTCGGAACAGTAATAACATCTGATGGGAGATGCCTTGAGAGATTAGAACAGGAATCGCTATGGCAAAAGTAGCCTTTAGCAGGATGAAAAACATACTGACCAATAAAAAAAAATGTCAACTGAAACGAGAAAAAAATGTGTTGAGATGCTATATAGAACCTGTACTTGTATATGGATGTAAAGCTTGGACAATGAGCAGTCAAGCTGAAAAACATCTGATGGCTGTAGAAATGTGGTTTCTGAGGAAAATGCAAAGAATATCATCGACAGCCAGAAAGACCAATGAACAAGTCCTTCAAGAAACAAATGAAGATCGTAAACTGATTAGAGACATTAGACGCAGACAGTCACAATTCTTTGGGCATGTTATGAGAAGAAATGATTTGGAGAATTTGGTGACAACTGGTAAGATCGAGGGGAACAGACCAAGAGGAAGACCTAGAAGCATGTACCTGGATGGATTGGCCTTGTGGCATGGTCGAGACAGAAACACGGAGCTGATCCACGACTCTGGTGATCGAGTGAGATGGCAGAACATGACCGTCCACGCTTACCGGCATGGCACATGATGGATGGATGGATGGCGATCCTGACTCTCAGCCGTAAGCAGATAGAAAGGATGGAAAGGACACAGAACGAAGCTATGCGCATTATTCTTGGATAAACAAGAGTTACAGCATTCAGGGCGATGCGCTAGTTTATTGATTTTCCAACAATTGAAGACAGAATACAAATTTGCAGAGCACGTGCCTACCTCAGAGTTAACGCAAACACACAATATCCACTGCATAGTGAAATTAGGAAGGTGAAGGGCAGCAGGTTAAAAAGAGGAAGGTCTTGGGTGGGTCAAGCCGAAGACATTCTTCAACAGGTATGTGCACTTGAGGACTTAGAACCTGGCGAGGAGTGGGTACAAGTGCCAACAGATTTCTGTACGTCCTTTTCTGTTTGCGTCCAACTAGACAGAAAATGCAGACAAAAAAATCCGGCTGCAGTGGAGGCGGAAGTACCATTGAAGACAGAATACAATTTTGCAGAGCACGTGCCTACAACGGAGTTAACGCAAACATACAACATCCACTGCATAGTGAAATTAGGAAGGTGAAGGGCAGCAGGTTAAAAAGAGGAAGGCCGTGGATGGGTCAAGCCGAAGACATTCTTCAACAGGTATGTGCACTTGAGGACTTAGAACCTGCCGAGGAGTGGGTACAAGTGCCAACATATTTCTGTACGTCCTTATCTGTTTGCGTCCAACTAGACAGAAAATGCAGACAAGAAAATCCGGCTACAGTGGAGGCGGAAGTACAAGCGTTGATTTTCGATTCGTTAGACGGTGATGCTGTCATATACACAGATGGGTCAGTCGTCCGACATGCAAGAAGCTCATGGGCCTTTACGGCTCAGGCCAGAGGGAGAATTGTGAAGGGGGACTCTGGTGCTTTTGTTGAGACCACAAGTAGCCTGACTATGGAAGTCATGGCAGTAAGTAAAGCAATAACATGGCTCGAGACACAGACATTCACTATGGCATGTATCCTTAGCGACTCAATGAGCATGCTCAAGAGGATAGAGATAGGGTGGATCCGAAGAGAGTGGCTGCTGTCTCTGGAGCGGTCTCGGCTGGCAAAGATTAGTTTCATCTTCGTGCCAAGGCATGCGGGAGTACAAGGAAATGAGCGGGCTGACAAGCTTGCAGGTAAGGCTACTGTGGAGGGCGGACGCGCCATGGACCAGGCTGACATTCTGAATGCTCTACGAGAAGTAAGACTTTTGCGTGAACCAAGTGATGACTGTGAATCTACAACCATGGTCAGACTGCGAGAACAGCAAATTAAAAGAGGTGTGGTCAAACAAGAACACTACGCAGGAAGCTAAAGAAGATTGATAAACAAACACAGAACTAGTGTTGTTAGCCGCTACACGGTGCGGGATTTGCTGAGGAGGGGATCCGAGCACGTATAGACTGAATGGTTCGATGTGCAATGAGGATGATCTGTCGACTAACTAACTAATTTTGAAGCCAAAAGTTCTGAAGATTCTTTGAAGAGATATAGATTTCCGATTACATCATTCAGTTCACGATGATCGAAGCGTTGAGCAGCTGGAAAATCAACTTCGAAATCACAATCACTGTCACTTTCTGTTCCACATGTCACTACTGTTTCATCTTCTAGCAAAGAATCCGAAATTTGTCCGAAAGTTGGAATTGGTATGTCATTTACGGGTGAACCAGGTCGTCTAGCAAAATTTATATTTTTGATTACTTTCCATTAATTCCCTTAACGTTGACAACACAGAAATAACAGCCATCATAGTGGTTCTTGGGCTCTCTCCAAACCATTGGAATTCCACATTTTGTAAGGAATTAGAAAGCAATAGTGTTTATTTTACAGAGCCTTGTACAGAAAATACTGTAATATTATTAATTAAATATACAAGTGCTTGTATCTCAAAATCTAGAGCTGCTGCGGGCAAGTAAATGTGATATTAGGATTTAACAGGCCTCATTTATGCAAAACCAGATGTAAAATGTTTGGCACAATTTTTTTTTATTTTATTTTTTTTTTTTTTTTTTTTTTTTTTTTTTTTTGGGGGGGGGGGGGGGAAGGGGGGGTGTTGTGTTATTGATGGTATAGTTTGATATTTTGTTCCAGATCTTCATACATATTAAAGTAAGGTGCATATCCTTTTTACATGACGTCGCAGTCAAGCCAAGCATTTTTGACTGAAATTTGATTTCTTGGCAAGTTTACGTTCAGTAGTGTGACATTGCTTTCTGAACCACCGGCACTCATATCATTGTATGAAAATCAACGCGAGGTGTTTTGGTTGCAAATCGCCCTCAGCTATGTTTCGGACATGGTATGCGGGATTGCGAATTGCGTCCGTAACTCCGACGCCACAGAGCAGGTTTCCATAGGACGATGGTTTCTCCTATTGGCTGCATTATATTATATTTTTGTTTTTTATATCATGAATGCCTGGTAACTTACATTTCTTCACACTTTGTTTTCTGACTTTACTTCTTATTTCAAAGGTTCTCGTTGTTTCTCTATACTTTCATTTAATTTGTCCGAGTCCATTGCCATGTGTTTATGCATCCCTTAACACTACTCTTTCTATCTTTTTAATATGTCTTTCCTTTCTTGTAAAGTATTTCGATTTCCATCGTTTATAACACGTAATGAAGTTCTGCATTCACCTGTCGGTGTTCTGATTTCAGTAAACCATCGTTTTCCCTGCAACTGTCGGTGTTCTATCCGATTACATGTTTTCATTTGGCACTGCCACTTTTCATTTTCCAATTGCTGTTCTGATTTACTGTGCACATTTTATTATTATTATTATTATTATTATTATTATTATTATTATTATTATTATTATTATTATATAGGAACACTGCATTCTACCCATGTTTTCTTTAGTTCTCGTCTGTCTTATATTAGTCTGTATGTTCCCTTTATGATACATCTCTGCTTGTTAAAAAAGAATTTCAGTTAGCTTGTTGTGTTCTGGTGAGATGAGAATGTCTTTAGCGTGTGTGTACAATGTTGTTTTTAGGCGATATATACGTTACATAGAACCGAATAGATCGTGCGACATGTATCATGTTTTCTTGAAATCTCCAACACACATCTCATGATCTGTGTCGCAATCTGTTCCTGTAAATGACGTTTATCACATTTGATCACATATGATCTGGCATATTGTCTTAAGAGATTAAGTTAATTTCTTATCCAATTATATGACATGGTTCTCAACATGTTTTTGTACCAGGCACTACTTTCACTTTCTAGCCACGGCATACGTAGTATACTAAAGGAGCTTTTACAGAACAAGGAAATAGATGGAAATCAAAAGAAATTAAAAACACAAATTTAAGACTATTCAGTTATAAAGCTAAATCAATACAACTGTATGGATTAGAAGCATGAAAAACAAGGAACTATTACAAATAAACTACAAACATATGCTAATAAGTGCCTGCGGAGAATAGAAGGAATAAGATGACATGACAAAATCATCAATGTGAGCTCATGGTGAGAACTAGGCAAATACCAATAAACCAAGATTTGAAGAAAGCATGAGAATAGTATAACTAAAAAGGCCTTTGTCTAGAATCTTCAGGGCAAAATAAATACAGGAAGATCTAAAACACAGAGAAGAGAAGCAGAAACAGAAATGATCAACATGGGAAGCACATGAACGGAATTACATGGATAGGAAGTCGTGAACCGATTTGGTTGAGGGATTTTGCCCCAATAAATGATAAAGGACGACAGCAAAAGAGGGGGAAGACATGCAAAGTAGCTGGTGGTTGATGACTTCTTTAAGTAAAACAAATGAAAGTACCCTTGTCTCGCCATGAAGCGTATTAGGCATATGGTCATCATCATCATCAAGAGCCCTGCCAGCTAGCGTAGGCGTTCATAACTCTCCACAGTTCTCGGTCTTTGGATTGTCTGGATCAACTCCGCTGTTAACAATCCTCCATGCCACTGTCTCAATCTAACCAGCATCATTTATCTTAGTCTGCCTCTGACTCTCTTCCCCTCGATCTTTCCAGCTGTCACGACGTTCTCCAATGTCTCTGTTCTCATCATATTACCAAAGAAATAAAGATGTTTGCCCCTTTCTTATTGTTGTATATAATGTTCTATATTCTGTAACCTCCTTAGCATATATTGCTAGCCCTATATTTGTATAGACCAATCAGCATGAGTGGGTGATGTGGGCAATAACATGTCAACGCCTATACTTCCCAGGATATGTCTTGGTATCCACGTTAGGCTGGGTCGACCTGGAAGACTAGGTCTCCGGAATAGAACTACCTAAGTTGTGTTTTCTGTAAACAGTTGCAAATGTACCTGGAGTATATGTTACGCTACATGTGGAAACTGTTGTCTGATCCTTGTTTACTGTTCACTGATGAAGATTGAATTAGACACCTAGTTATTTTGCAGTGCAGTTATTTTGTAGTGTTTTAATGGTTCCGTCAACTGTAATTAATTGGAGAATTAACACATGAGAAAGCCTACTAAATCCCAAGGGATGTTACGTTTGTAAACTACACTTTATACTGCATAAAATTTAGCTGCTTATTACGACCGATGCATGTTATCATCTTTTTTTAAATTTCTATTTTTATTTTTCTAGCGCTCACCCAGTGATTCACACAGCGCTCTCACTACGAAATGTTGGTGCCTACCATCCCACAGAACTGAGTGACTTACTTATTGATTTACCCTCATAACGTTTTCTACCCAGCTATGCACCGTTTTACGGGACAAACATTTGTCAGCATAATCAGGAAACCTACCTTGGCGGGAGACATTTCGCGAATAATGCCGAAGTTGAATGTGAAGTGAAAACGTGGTTTAGAAAACAGAGCACGCAGTTCTATGCAGTCGGTTTGTGAGGACTAATAAAACGATGGGATAAGTGCATTAATGTTGGTGGAAATTATGTTGAGAAATAAAGGGACAGTGTATCTATAAAAAATCAACTGGTTTCAAGTTGTTATCATCTTTAGTTATTTTTCTACAGCCATTTGTGACTTACTTATTAACTTACCCTCGTACAACACAACCTGTTTTTTCGCACTGGTAGCATATTATGATAAATGTGCTTATCATACATTTCGTGATGTTAAAATCTGCTCGTATTGTTGCCGACTTCTTTATCGTCGACAATAGTCGCTTCTGTCTACATCGGTTTTACACGGTTTCTATGTCTTCTAGAGTATCTATTATATTTGACTTTCTGTTTTTGTTTCAATCATCAGCTCCCGTCTAATTCATAGCTTCTCTGGAACTTGCGTACTTGTGTTTGCTTCCATGAAATCCGAACTGTTCCTCTGCATTACCATTTTTCTACGGTCTCAAGTTTAGGTTCTAAATTTTACATCGTGTTCCATGTGGCTGTGCGATTTATTAACATGCACAAACATATATGTATGCGCTCGTGTGTGTGTGTGTGTGTGTGTGTGTGTGTGTGTGTGTGTGCTTGTGTGTGTGTGTTTGTCAGTATGTTTGTTTGTAAGACTGTGTCTTTGTGTTTTTGTGTGACATTTAGATGTTACCATATTTTCGAAGTTGTCGAATATATTTTGACCATTCATATTCTGTTTCTTGACATTCCTACTCCGTCATTTCTTTGCTTATCAGTCATCAATATTCCGTGTCACTGAATATACACACGATAATTTAGCTAAAATTGGTTTGTTCTGTTAAACATAGAATGACCATCTGCCTGGTCAGTGCGGAATCTGTTAGGTCGGAAGCATACCTTTTGTATTGTTTAGATGCTTGTGAATGGCATCTTTTAATCTCACCAGGACGATCCGTCTTAATATTTTCACAGGACTGACAATAATATTGTTCCTCTATAATGTTCACACCTTCGTAGGTTTCTTTTATGTGACAGCTTCACCAGATATCATTCTTTTCAGTCTGTTGGCAGTCTTCAATCTTCCAGATTCAGCTAAGATTTATGAGCAGTAATTTTGTTGATGTGTATATGTTAGCTTTATTATCCTCTGCTGTGATACCATTTGATTCAGCAGTTTGTGCATCCTTCAGAAGTTTGAAGGCTTTAATAATTGCTTCTCACAGTTGATATCCTACTCCTCCTCTGCAGATGAGATAGTTTGGGCATATTTTGGGACTGGTCTATTCGGAAGATCTTTAAAATATCCATCCTGTCTGCTTATTTACACTTTATTTTAGTGAGAGCTTTCTCATTTCTATCTTTTATAGGTTTGGTTGTATGTGGGAGCATATTCTTCTGTGTGACCCGAGAACACTACTGCTTTACCTGTGTTTATTACATTTTTGCGTTCTCTATTTCGTGTTTTTATTCGCGAAAACCCAAGTGCTATCCTTATATTTTGTTTCCCTTACTACTTGCGCTGTTTTTTTTTTCCAATTTCAAATGTCAGTTCTGGAGATTTCATGTGTGAATGAAGGTAAGTAATCTATCCGGGCTTTTTATAACTTTCTCCACACTGCTTCCAACTTCTTCCAGGAGAATAGTTTCCTTTAATCTTAGTTAACTGAGTAATTATTCTGTTCTGTAGACTTGCTCGTGATGGTCTGGAATTTTCAGCTAAGGTTTTCTACAGGATGACTCAGCCAGTCTCACACCGGCCTCTTACGAATGCATGGTGGGTTACAGTGTTGTCATTCTTTGATTTCCTTAGATTCCGATAACACAAGTGTTAGGACAGGTAGTCGGTGAGCATCGGCCTGCACTAGTCAACAATGTGCCATCAGACTTTGCAGACTTTATCCTGGAACTTCAAGACAAGCAGACTAAGGCCGCTGTAGTCAAAATGCCGTGCCTGGACTAGACATACTCATTAAAACAGCAGCTAGACCTACAACCAACATCTGTGCCAAAACTCAGGCAGCTATCAAAAAAAGCCCCAACGATGTAGAGCCGCAAATAATTCTAACCGGAGATCTGGCATTGTTGAAGCAGTCAAGATAGGAGCCAGGAAAAACGAAAAACATCTTAGGACTCAAAACAAAACTGGCTACGATATGTGGGCACCAAAAGTTCTATATCGTATAAGGAAAAGTAACTCACGAGGAAAGACTTGCGGTAGCTGAAACACAAACAGAGAAGGGAATGATGTCTACCGACTCTTCCACAACATCGAAGACAGTAAGAATAAAACAACCCCATCCTCTTTGACGAAGCTATTGGTGACGTGGCAACAACAAATTATAAGAACACTAAAGCTTCCAGTGGATTATTTGATGGTTTCAACAAACAACATCCGAGACAGAAACAAGAATGGCTACTAAAGAGCACATGAACAACTCGCGCAGGACCAGAATCATATCTTGTGTTTACACTCGCTAGCTTTGAACTCAAGCCTAGTCCATACACATGGTACTACCTGTAGTGCACTGGACTGATTTTTGCGTGTGAATTAGTTTTCCCTGTTACCAGTGTCCCTCGCCATCAGCGAACACACTCCGACTTCAGACGTACTTGCAATTTACTTCCCCGAATCAAGGACGGCCGGTCTCCCTGACCGAGGGGTTAGCAGCTTTCTCCGTAACACCGAATACTCTCGTGGTTGACGTGAGCGCACGAAAATTGGAAGCAGTTCGAGTCGCGCCAGTGAATTATGAGAGTATGGAGCCGGTCGCTCAGAAAGTTGTGGCGTGCTGATGAGCGTAATCTAGCCTAGGCATCAACATACAGCTGAAAGATGCTGGTGTTGACCGCGATATCCTGAAACAGGATGGAAACGGGGGGAAAACAATCAAGGACGAAAAGTCGACATTTTAATTCAACTGACCGGTGTAGATGTTGATCCCGCTACCTCGGCATCAGCACACCGGCTGTTTAAAACGAGCGCCCTTATCCATTCAGCCATGATGACAGCTATCCATAAACTGGTTCCTGTAACATTTAAGTTAAAAAACCCCGACGTCCTCCTGTAGTGATTGCTAAGTGGTGAATGACTCGCATGGCTTCCTACTAGTTTCAGACGAAGTCAGTCCAAATTCTATGGGCATGTCATGAGAAAGGAAAATCTGTAAGGTGCTGTCATAACGGGAAAGTTGGAGAGGAGGAGAGGCAGGGGCAGACCAAAAGAGAAGACACTGGACAGTTTGACATCATGGCATTTACGAACGTCAGTACCAGAACTGATTGGCAATACAGGAGACAGGAGGCTGTGGGAAGATATGATCACCGACGCCACGCGGATGGCGCTCGCGCCCGCACGCAGCCGTATATCTGTGGGTGCATGTTTGTAAACAGAAAGATAGAAAGAAAGACACAGACTGGCAGATCACTGAAACCAAACGTAAAGAACAACAGCCACAAAAATCGGATAGAAAAGTATATCATGTCCCGCCATAAAGACTCGAAGTTGTCCACCTTGGCTTTATGTTGTCACAGACAAGATGCATCTTCTCAAAATGTATCCTTTAATTTGTTTGTCTGTGTTTTATTGTGGGTTTTACACGCTGTTTCACTTCAGCATTGCAATGGCCAGCCTCCTGATGTCTTTCCGACATTCCCCATTGTTGTAAATTATGGAGTCAAGGTATCCAGTTTGTTACATTGTTGGTTGTAATTTGTGGTATTAATTGTGATGTGGACATTATTTGCTGTCACTAAAACAGAAAATAGCGTGAGAAAGCAAGAGAGTCAGATGGTCACATGACATTCCACGTAAACAGGTGAAACTATAGAACAGTTCTCTGTCTGTACACAGTTGACCTTGCCAGATGTGTGAGAAGTTGATAGTGATGAGGGTTCCTGTCTCTTTTCTTTACAGTTACGTGAATCGTTTTAACTACCGATTGATGATAACCTGAGGTTGACCCTCACATCTTGAACTCCGGCCTCGGACAAGGGTTTTTGTTTTCGCGTATCCTTTACAGGACATCGCTATCAACACCAGCATTTTACCGCTGTCGTTGATTTCTTGGCAAGATTACGCTCAGTAGTTTGCCATTGCTTTCTGAGCGGCCGGCTCACTTATCCCGTGAGTTACCAACGCGACGAGAACCGCTTCCAATTCTCGCGCGCTGCATTACCCTACGTGAATAAACGGGATTACGGAGAAAGTCGTTTAACACCTAGGCCAGGGAGACCGGCCGGACAAGGGTTAGCTTGTAGAAATGTTTGACTCAATAGACTATGTGGTCACAGTCATGTCCTTTTCAGAACTTTGTAATCAACCGCAGCATGTATTGGCTGTTTGTGATTTACTTGGTAATGTTAGTTTAGAAGTTTGCCACAAACAAACAATTCTAGATCGCTCACTCCACGCAATATATCTTTCTCATTCTTTTTTCATTCAGTACGATTCCTTATTTATAACTTTCTAACTCGTTTTCTGTCCACGTCGTTAACAGTATTTTATTAGATAGAATAATTTCATGGGAGGGATTGCTTCGTTATACCTTCCTAAGTCATTGTCCGCGACTCGTCTTTAACCTTATTTAATCTCATCTCATCTCATCATGTTCCTCTTGTACCTTGCGGTGTCGAGGTGTTATTAAATACATTTATATACATTTCAAGGCTTGGCCTTGTGGCATGGTCGAGACAGAAACACGGAGCTGATCCACGACTCTGGTGATCGAGTGAGATGGCAGAACATGACCGCCCACGCTTACCGGCATGGCACATGATGGATGGATATACATTTAAATACGTTATTTAATACATCGATGAATTGTCTGTGAGGTATTCTTTATATTAACTTGCTATCTCACTATTTGTGTTATAGTATAACCTTATTTTATATCGATGAAGTTTTTTAGAGGGATCGACCGCAGGAGAATGGGTTGTTCCCCGCACCTATTCATACACTGACCTATTATATGTGAAGATCTAACACCTCCCACCTCAGCAGTAGAATCTGCCGTGTAACCTCCTTCACATTTTATCACAACGCTCTCTTCCTCTCTTCCATCCCTCTTTCATCCACTCTACACCTCACTCTGTTATTCTGAAACCCCATCCTCTTTGTCTATTTCCACGTTAAAAAAAAATAAAAAAAATTCGGAATACTATTTACACACCGTGGGGTGTTACCATGAGAAGATGGAGGTTAGCACAGTCGATTTCACGGGTATTAATATCAGCATCATTTCTAAACAGGGCCAGGCGATAAACTTCAAACACTGTGCTAACGGCCGCGAGAATGGGAGGTTGCGCTTCTCACGTGAAATTCTCATTTGTCATGTGGACTCGTTAAATGTTCTTACGGCTCATGTGCCAGCCATAATAGAGGCCAGGGTCAGTTTGGATACTGCTGGCATTTGCTCTACATTCAAAGGCAATATTATTCTTTAATTTATGGAGAAGTGTGAGAGAAAGAGGATGAGAGAGAAAGGAGAAGCCAGGAGTATGCGTTAACTTTTGTGTTTATAGGTAACATTCTGCATCAGAGCTCTCTGTTGGAGAACTACATCGTATTTCCATCTGCTTCTTCATTCGGAGGTTTGCTCTCTAGTCGTGGTCTGTTAAGCCATCCCAGAACTGTACTTTTTATTGCTCTCTCTCTCTCTCTCTCTCTCTCTCTCTCTCTCTCTCTCTCTCTCTCTCTCTGTGTGTGTATTGAGTTCGACTCTGCTACATTTAAATTCTTTCGGTTCACGAGTGTATTTGTCACGAGACTCCTGGGAGTCGGCGCTGAAGCTAAGGAGTTCGTGCTTTATGCGACACTTTCGGCGGGTCGCCCTGTGGTAAAAGACTGAGCCATGAGAGAAAACCCAGGTCAATGAGGTCTTTCTGGTGACTGCCGAGTCCATCGACGATGAACTGTGGTTTTCGTGGATGAATTTTGTTTTGGCATTCTCGCGGCGGCATTATGCACAGTGTACCTGTGCGGGTTGTTAGATTGCCGAGACTCCCGTCTATTCCACTTTTCACATTGAACAGTGAGGAGCATTTTGTGTGATATTCACTGGCACAGTAATGGAGCATTATGGGGAGGACACGTTGCCGTGAAGATTGAACCTCGACTAACTAACTAACTAACTAACTAACTAACTAACTAACTAACTAACTAACTAACTAACTACCTAACTAACTAAATAACTAACTAACTAACTATCCAACCAACCAACCAACTAACTAACTAACCAACTAACTAACTAACTAACTAACTTAAATGTCTGACTGACTGACTGTCATTTATGTCTATAGTACCTCGAGGTATAGGACATCAAAGGGGAAAATAAAAGAGGAGAGGGAGGGGAGATCTTGAGTCTCATTAATAAAGACCGCATCGTTAGTGCAGTCGCCACGAACTGTGCAGTTTAGGGTTTTCTTTTTGTCCCCGACAGAAAAAAACATCCTTCACCTTACCGAGAATTCGAACACGTGTCTCCCGAAAACAAGGTATACCATTTTTTTTTTCCGCGTTTCCATCCTGTTTCAGGATATTGCGGTCAACACCAGCATCTTTCAGCTGTATGTTGATTCCTAGGCTAGATTACGCTCATCAGCACGCCACGACTTTCTGAGCTACCGGCTCCATGATTTAAATACCGAAACAATAGCCACAAACAATATGTTGCACTATGTATTTGCCTTTCATACTTCACTACATCTCGTCAGGTGCATACCGATTTTGTCCGAATGTGGAGCATTAGTTATCCCGCCCCCCCCCCCCCCCCCCCACGGTAATGGCAAATTTAAAATGAAATCTTTCTATTTGAATAAAATTGGTTGGATCCGCCTAATTGATAATGGCTCATTATATGTGAGAAATTGTTGTTTCGCTGAATACAATATACGAAACTTATTTTCTTATATTAATTAGCTGTGGCAAGAAGACGACTCCAAGTTGTATGACCTCTCGACTGCACATGGATTCTTGAAGACTGTTTAACTCTCTTTCCCACCCATACTAGTATATGTTTGTTTACTCGATTTGCTAACTGTCATTCCGCTCTGCTTATGCCAGTTGTTTGGCATCCACTTTGGAATTGTTAAATACAGTTTGATTTAGTGTACGGAGACAATGGTTCTTTCACAGGTGGATTAGGTATCATGGTGATTTTTATATCTGATCATTTATTTCCACCGAAGTTGGCTGGCGAATGTTTCTAATCCATAATCCAAGAATAGAATTATACATAAGCACATATTCTCTCCATGAGACTGAATTTAAGAATACTCGGTTGCCATTTGGGTTGTGTTCCAATTGAAATTGATGCCTAGGTCTGTCATACTTTCAGGAGATGCAACTTAAGCTCTGCAGAAGGTTCTTCCCTATATCATCTTATCGATGAAAAGATGACGACTGTCCAACAGCTCGGTTTATGTTAACCGTTTCCCAATTTAGTTCAAAAGGCTTTGTCACACACCCGGTTCATGTTGATAGGCCATCCCACACTTGATGATGGGCAGTTAGGCTGACATGGGACCAGCATAGAGTTCTCATTCATTCCATTTCTGTGTAGAACATACAGTGGTGAATCATTCATTTGGTTTCATCTGAAGATTCTGCTGCAGGCATGTAACTGAAGAATATTACTCCACCACATATCCAGGTTTGCAAGCCATCAGGTGATTCCTTTGGTTGCAGGCGTAAAGGCATTTACTCATCTAGCTGCTTTCATATGGTTCTTTTGATGGTGTTCAGGTTTTGGACCTTGAGGTAATCTGGTGTAGTTATGGTTCAGATGTTCTGAAGTTGGTACATTTGTTTGTATTGGCTATAATGTTGTTTCAGTGTCTCTTCCCATTTGTTTGAGTTGGTGTTCATAGCTAGAACTTGGTGTTGCATGGCTGGAACCTTATGTTTGACTTTTGCAGCTGTGAGATGTTCTTTCGAAGACTTATCCATTGTGGATATTAACTTGGTAATCCAACCAACAGTTGAAGGTTACTCACTGTTGTTAGTTTTAGTAACTTGAAGAAGGATTGTCCCAGTTTCACTGACTTGGTTGAATGATGAGGCCATTGGTGATACTTCTCAGAAGTAACGCAAACGATACACTGTTGTCAGTACTCTGATGATCTTCATCTTTGTAGATTATTAGATCTTGAAGTCCATCCTGGATATTCCTACTAAAATAGGACTTAATCACTCACCCAGTCAGTTGTCTTCTAATTTATCTGTTGCTCGCTATGGAGCTATTGAGTGCCGCAGTAAACATTGAGGTATTGCTAGATCCAGACTATGGTTTGGACATTCACTTTATGGCTGTTTACCCAGGATCCAGTGTTAGTGATATAGTCCCACCAAATTCAACCACCACCTGCTTCTCTTCTATAGAAAAGGGATGACAAAGAATACAACACTAGCATTAACCTACTGTGTTATGATAAAAGGTTTACAACACAATTACAAACACAAATACAAAACAACAAGGGGAGAAGGGGAAAGGAGTGGGTGTCCATGTTCCACTGTCCCTCATTGCTGAGTAGAGCCATTCTGACCCTTCCTAGTGAGTAAGGTATTTTCTCACTTATATTTTGTTCTGTTGTTACTGGGACTATTGGATGGGTGAAGTCATTCTGTCCATCCAACATGTTGATATTGTCTCTCTCATTACTTGAAGAGAATAGCCTATACAGAATCCCTGTGGTTTCTAATGCCGCGTCTTCATTTCGGCACTATAATCATCACTAGGTCAAGACTATTCACCATTGGCTTCTTAAGTACTGACATACATATGTATTCTTACATCAACATCCTCTAATCCCAAGGTGCAACATTAAAATGTATATTCCCACAGTAAAAAGTAACAATCAGAACAAAGAAAATTCTCATACCAAAAAAAAACATACATGTACATTTCTCTGATATTAAGTACATGATAATCATACATAATAATCATAATGATGATGCAGGGAGCCTAGGTTTTTGAATTATCTTCATGAACTAAAACATCCATTGTTTTCCCCCACTGCGTACAGCACATGAGGATAGTAATCGCTGTGATATGTTTTGCCAATGACTGCTATTATTCGGAGGGTATTTATAAGAATAACTTATGCCGCATGGTCCAGTCTTCTGAATATTGCAAGCAATTTATTCACATCAATCTTCGCTTCTGTTTCTACTACGGTGAGGCGATGCGGAGTGAATCCTATCCGAACCTGCACTTACATCACGCGTTTAATTGTTCATGAATTTATATTCAACCATGGCCTGTCCCTAACACTATTTTATGAAATGATTATATGTTCACCCTCATATGGAGTGGTTACTAATCTGTTAACAAAAGAATGGTACTAAAATTTAGCACTATATTTCCAAGTTACAGATTATAATGTGGCAAAATATTTTATCCCCTGACTAAGTAAGAGTCAGGAATATGCGTAATCATTTGTATGTCCCCGCATGGATAAAACACCTTTCTATAGTACATAGATTATTTGCAGATTTCTAAGCATAAATAGTGAGATATTGTTCACCGTGCCTAGAAGTTTTAACATAGGAATATGAAATTGACAGACACTAGTTCTTTACTATGAAGCATGAATCAGGGGTCTGCTCCTACATTGAGAAAATCTCTAGAATGTGTTTCAGACATGAGAGTTGATACTTTACAGTACACATAATATTCATAGATTATAGCACTACTAGTGAGATATAAGTTCATAATGCCTATACAAGATATTAACATATGGATTTGAAATTGTAAGACATAGGAAAAATTACAGCGTGGCGCCCACCTGTGTTTCCTTAGTAAACATCATCCAGCCTGGTTTAAGAGAATTGTAACTAATTCTTAATTAAACATACTGGTCTAGGTAATACATAAATATATCTTAATATTTGTAGATAACATACCAATAGCTTGAAGAGAATCATGGTTTTAAAACAAACTACCTTCTCCCCGAAGGGAAAGGTCGACTTTCTTGTCTGTTCTCTTGACTAGAAATGGCCGCTTCAGTCTTTGTTTTCCCCCTCGCCAGGATTGGCCAGATAAGGGAGAGAAAACAAGCCAAACTAAATTTAGCTGTGCCACGGTCAGTCTATCGCTGTTTTATTTTCTCCTACATTAAGTAAGTTACTTAAACAGTAATTGTAAGGGTTTGTTTATTTTTAAGGGAGTCCATAAATAGGAAAGGGTAGAGACGTTTTTATTATATTACAGGTATCATGGTGATTTTTATATCTGATCATTGGTACAACAGCCTAGAACAAGGGTGACCAACCTTTTCAGCTGGCGGGCCAAATTTCAGAAATAATATTTTCTGCCGGGCCACGCACCTAATTTTTAAAAAAAAACAAGTTAAAGTAAACAAGCACGCGTGTTACAGCCTCGACCACATCATCGCTTCCCACTCCGCGGGCCGCAACATGACGTCCGGCGGGCCGCATGCGGCCCGCAGTCCTCGTGTTGGCCACCCCTGGCCTAGAATGTAGTACTTTTTAAAACAAAAATGTTAGTCGAAATGAAGATGGTTGCAGTAGCAAAGAGCTGTTGTTTTGATAATTTCGACTTAACAATAAATGCCTTTACAATACATTCCAGTTCTGTGGCGAAGGAGTTACGAATGCAATTCGTAATCCCGCATACACAGCTGCGCGCGATTTGGAAGCAGACCGCCTTGTTTTGGTTTCTACACATTGGTACGAGTACAGATCGTTGAGAAAGCAGTGGCAAACTTGCCAAAGATTCAAAAACAGCCAAAACATGCCGGAGTTGACTGCTATGTCCTGTAAAGGATATGCCATTGTTCTGGCTGACTACATTGTATCTCCAACGGTATCTGGCAGATAACGCTCACTTCCTTGTCTTTGACAGATAGCGCCCACTTCCTTGTCTTCACATGTAACTGACTTTAAGCCCACCATCTGCTGGGAGAGACAGACACTTATGTACATTTCCGAGAGTTATGACGTGGACTTTTCATCACAAGTCATAAATAAAACCCACAAAGTTAGTTCCTCTAACGGGAGACTGGGCAAAAGACCAGTCACTGGCGCCTTCAGATTAGTTTCTATGAGCAGGTGGCTCCTGTTAACCTCCACTGGTAGTCCATATAGGAGGCAGTAAATTAAGTTCAAACAATGATTGTCTCACGGCAGCACCAGTGTGTAAAGTGGAATCATACACCTACTTAAGTAACACGGTAGAAAATACTAGGCGAAGACAGAGATTTATTAAAATAAGAATACAAACGGCAAGATGGACTTTCATAGCACTAGGGCCTTTCTGGAAGTCAAAAGAAGTTAAAAGTTAGTACCAAACTTACAATATTTAAATCTTATGTTAATTCATGCTAATGTACGGATTACAAACACGGAGAATGACTAAAACAATTAATAATAAATTACAGGCAGTGTGTAATTGGTGCGTGCGCTAAATACTAAAATGGTATAGCAGTCACCAATACGGAAGTTAGAAAACTAGACAGAACCCAGCCAATCATGAGGTGAGAAAAAGACGTTGGCAGGACTGGGTACACAATGAGAAAATTAGAAAGTATAACTAGGAAGTCCATTCTCTGGAATTAACAGGGCAAACGAAATAGAGGGAGACCTTAAAGCTAACGTAGAAGAAAATTAGCGCTACAGTAGACAGCAGAAGACAGGGCGGCCTGACGTGAGTTATGTATGTGCGCCCTATGCATAGGACGGCCTGGTGTGAGTTATGTATGTGCGCCCTATGCGTAGGACGGCCTGGTGTGAGTTATGTATGTGCGCCCTATGCGTAGGACGGCCTGGTGTGAGTTATGTATGTGGGGCCTATGTACTAATGGAGGATAGTGGCAGGATAAGAAGCACATCAGCATATACTGAAGATCGCCAGTAAACACTGAAGGATAATCCAGAGATTCAGACCACGCATGCAGCTTCAAGTTTTGACTTCGACCCAAACAAATAATTGTCCAGAAGCAGTTTCCTGCCATGTGTATGTGATGTGATAGCACAATAATATTTTGTAGGCTTGAATGCGCGGAGAAATGGATGGCCAATCTTTACCTCACTTAAACAGGCCACGGGCCAGATATCCAACCCGCGTGCGACCGTCCTGGTGATATTATTAGTGCAGTTCCCTATTAACTTCGCTAACTGGCCCGTGTGACTTCAGACAGTTTTCTGACAACTTCTGCACTGTGACAGCTACCAAGTATTATTGGCTGATGCCTGTTCTTGTGGTCAGTCAGATACGGCGGTAGAGAAGCTGGTGGCTACATGGACAACATCTTATTCTCTGCATTGACTTGCCATAGACTGATTCCAGGTTATGACTGTCCAGAAATTAGCTAGAAATGACATTTACCAGTTATAAGTAATCGAACAAATCATCATCGTCATCATCATCATCAAGTGAGTTACGTTACACTGTTTAGTCAAGCCTGGGGCTATGGACACCCAGCTTCGAAAAGCATTTTATTTTCAGGTTTGCTCTTTAAATTGCGTCAGTCTACCTACAAGGCAGCAAGTTTGTGTATGGCCTCTTTTGGGCCATATCCCACCTTTACGACATCGGAAACCCTTCATAGCTGCGATACCGTCGGCAAAGCTCTTGGTGTTAATGAAACACGAAATTCCCCCTACCCCTACAAAGGGGATGAACCACATAAAAGTCTTCTCGTGTATTGGTCTTGAAAGTTTGTGCACTCTGCGTGGACAGTATATAGTGTGCATTTTAAGCTGCATACACTGTATGAAAGATGACCTTATGACAGATGAACCATCCCAAATAATATTTCACGTATGTTTGTGACTGTCACAAAAATAAAACACCACGTTTAACCAGTTGATTACTATAGAGACTTTCTGATTAACCAGCATATCTGCAAAGCCAAAACTATTTTAACTAACAGAAAAAACAAATTGGATGTCAAAATCCCCAGGACGGTCAAAAGTTGCAGCTGCACGTGTTTACATGGGGTCGACAAAATGGGAACATTTGGAAGTGAGTGAGATGAATCTATACACCACTTTGACAGTTCATAAACAGGTCGGATTTAAGCGGAAGTACTCAGCTCGGGAGAAAACAGTCCGTCTGTCATTGAGAGTTTCCGGACATCAAGAGAAATTACGGCTGTGGTTGTCACCACTCGACAGAAGATTGGCGGTTTGTTGTGGAAACCCGTTGTTGGGAACATACAGGAACTCGCTAGCTTGTTGTGGGAGTCACAACAAGTGATGACAACTCTGACATTGATTGAGCCAGGGAGGATAGATTCTTGACAATGGATGATATGCCCAAATAACACCTGTGTGGACATGAAGAATACCGTCACGTGACCAATTTTAAGCTGTTTGGAAAACCATGATTGGGAGAAACAGTGTTGACCAAAACCGTGGATTAGGATGGACGTGTTTGTGGGAGAGCTCTACAGTGTTAGATTAATTTAAAATTAACTAGCATGTGTCGTTATGGCAAAGTGTAGCAGCCATCCCAGAATGAGGCGGTTTTGGATAAGGTAGTAAATATAGTCTATTTAGGCCTAATTAATATAGGCAGTAGTCTTGTTAAAACTAGAGTGTGATGATTAGCACTGTTAGTTGAAAACTAGTTAGAGTAGTGAAGTGATAATTGGCTCTGCTAGGATGAATAGGATAGAGGGATGATAATTGGAGAGATTTAAGATGGGGAAAGTGTCCAGTGGGGGGATCTTTCAATGGTTTGCCCACTGAAGTTGTGCACTCTGTTTATTGGTCTTTCCTTGTCATCGCCTGATTCGGACGTAGGTGAGGAGCTACTATGCTCTATGACAGAGTTTAGTTAGCTGTAAAATAACTGAGCAAGGCAATAGGCTTACGCTCAGCCGGTAGGATCAGTGACTAGTACTATCACAAGATGTGTTGTTTCTCTCACAGGTTCCATACCAGTTACGAGGAAGTTCAACACTGGGTTTGATGAAGTGCAACTTCAATTAGACATAACACCAGTTGAACACTCAAATGTTTCTTACTAAAAAGGAATAACGTCCGAGAAGAAAGATGGTTCACCTAAGATGGGTGATGATTGTTGATGCAACACACATCATAAGAACATTAGTACCTAAACAAGAACATTAAAATATAATAGTCACATGGTGTGATATATTCTAGTGAAATAGTTCAAAAGACATGATACCTGAACCTAGATAGACACTAGTTACGTTCAAGTATATTAACAATAACAGTGATACCTAAATACTCACTACAAAGGATTTGTGCATTCTTTAAGAACGATAGGAAATTATGTGCATTGGGCAACCGGTCCATGATCAGCTGTAATTTACAAACAGTATCTATTTCGGATGATCAGGAAGATGGATTACCAGGTAGCTACAGATGACAGTCGGTGTCCGGCAGGAGAGATACAGTACCGGGTGAGGTGGACTTGTTCTGACTTAACGTGCTGTGGTGTGTCCTTGCAAGGATGAACTGACTATGCTATTATCTGAGAGTCCGATCCTACACACATTATAGAACACATCACACATTTTCTTCGCATACACGTCTCATATACGTTACACTTTTCTTTTAATAAATTAATCTTTATTAATTTTTAGAAGCAAGAGTTGTTGAATATGTTGCGTTGGGGAAGTATGAGAGGGGGCATAGTACGACAGTGAGAGAGTGATAGGAAAAGGTGTCCATGGGCTGATGGAGTGTGTTGGACGGAAGCTGGTGGATTCTCCAAGATATTTGTTAGGAAAGAAAAATTATAATGTGGGTGTTGACTCTCCTCACTCCAGGGACAACACTTTAAAGGAGGACACGACAGTGACATGTAAACCACAAAAAAAGGATGTCAACAATTATGATTCAAGAATGTGTACAATGAGGACATTAAAGCTTTGATAAAATCCCTATAAATCTGTAAAGGAGTACCTATTGATGGAGCTCAGTGGAAATGCATGACTGAAGGAAGCTACTGGTGTTATCTCTTCCTTGCATTAAATCATCCTGGAAGTAATTACGTTAACTTCTTTTGGTCGTATAATTACCTTCTGACAGACTAGGAAGACATTCATTTTAACCATAACCCCACAAGTGGGTCCTTGGTGTGTCACGATGGATACCGTTCGTAAAACATTACTCTCATGTTTCAGTATGATGTGGCAATGAGGCGGCATGCCTGTGCTTTTATGTCGTCTGTGCAGGATTTCTTTGGCTGGTTTTTTAACATTCTATCCATGTTGGTGCGGAAAATACTCATTTCGAACATGCTGTTGGTGTAATTTTTGGTAGCTGTTTTCCTATCATCAATATGGTTGAATTTGCTGAAATTCCCAAGCAGTTTCGTAGCAGGAAACGTGTGAAGTCCTCGACAGGCTGCATTAACAAAGGAGACCTTGGTTGATCCCCGTTTGTTTACCAGATGTCTACCCAAGATGCCCCAGAGACTTGTGTCTACCAAAGATGTTCCACAGACTAGTTCTGCCCAGGATGGCCCACAGAAAATCCATACGGTTTCTAGCTGGTCAAAGAGCAGAGGCAACGTAGATTATTGCTTACATGGCAAATCATAATCGATACAAGTTTGAGCCGAGTATATATTTTAGCTTTAGCATAATAACTATTGATGCACAATGGATTAATCGAACTTAAACGGTATCTATACAGAGCAGGTTAAATGACTCTCCTATAACAGCTATTGATTCTTTTGTTCATTTCGCGATGTGAGGTGCACTGACTGCATCTGGCGGGAGTAATCTGTTCCTAGTTTTCACAGTAATAACCTATTAGATGGTTGGTTGGTTGGTTGGTTGATTGGTTGGTTGGTTGGTTGGTTCGTTCGTTCGTTCGTTCGTTCGTTCGTTCGTCCGTTCGTTCGTTCGTTCGTTCGTTGTCTTGTCGGTTCTTTTGTCGACTGGATAAGTTTGGTGTTTCATTAATGGGTTTGTTGGTTGTTTGGTTAGCCATGCGTTTCTCTATGAAAAGCATCTCTCATTTCTGCGCAAGTTCTATCGAACCATCAACAACAGTTAGTTTTGAAAACTAATAGACTGCTGAGTCTGTAATTACTGCACAATTGTAATGTTCCACTTTTAGAAGAAGTGTCATTGGCAATTGAGTCAATTCTTATGAACATTGCTTTGTACTCTAAAGTTCCTCACAAATTGTTGTCATTGTTCTTTCTAATTCTGGTCTTCCGTGCTTGAAGATCTAAGGTGGAATACTGTGTACACCTGTTGGCGTTTTTCCTTTAAGTGAGCCTATAGTCTACGTTACTTCTTTTTATAAGACCAATTCAATTATAAGTTGTCTTTGTTGGGTGTTTCTGCCAGCCTCCTCTCCCCCCCCCCCTCTTTTTTTCCACCCTCTCCCAGGTTATCGTTTTATTACAAGAAAGTGAGGGAGCATCTATAGCCTGTGGCTTGTACGCCTGACTGCCGGCCCATGGTCACATGGTCGGATCTTCATTGAGGCAGATTTTGTACAATTGTCCGATACTCGCAGATCGGTCCAGCCCACGATGGGTACCAGAACATGTCCTGGCAGGCCACGGTGGCCTGTGTGATGTTGACTATACCACCGATCCAATGCTGATTGGGCTATAAATATATGGTACTATAGTATGTCCACATTTGTTTGCCGCAATATAAACATCAATATCTCAGTAACAAACTGAGGGAAAATTATGAAATTTAGTATATAACCTTATCATTATGTCCACCCAACAAAAAAACTTTTGTTCGGAGATTTTACAGCAGATTTCAAAGTTTGTTTATATGAGATATATAATTTACGGGTCTGACATGAAATTTATAATTTTAAATGTATTACAGCGTAGCTAGACAATCAGGGCTAAATTTTGAATATTGTACGTGTTTTCACAGGATTGGCCTTTTGCCAACCCCCCGCGTTGTTCAAACTAAGACTGTTCAGATGTGTCTCAAAATGTGGGTTATTTCATGAAACCTGATTAATATGTGTTTTAAAATCTTATCACTTATCGCTAACATTGAAATGTGTGAATATTTTCCAATGGGCTTTAATGCGAAATTGTACACTTCAAAGAATCACTATGAAGTTGTCCACATATTTTTGTCAAGAAGCTGATCGCAAGAAACTGTTTTATGCTATTACAAATTCCGAAAAAAGAACAATGCATGCATTGGGCTTGAGTAAACGGGCATTTTGTCAAAGGGTGCAAGAATCTGGAATTAAACCACCACGCAATAACCAAACAGTAGGTAGAAAGATTATTGTACAGTTTTGACAAAGATGTCATAAGGCGAGCTATTATAAAAATGCTTTAAAAAGTCGCTTGATATACGACAGGATCGACTTCATTGCACCGGGTTCTATCCCATATGGTTCGGTCTCTTTCCGCAGCGCGGAAAGCATCGCACAAAGCAAGAACTCCGCAGCTCTAGCGACGACCCACAGAAGTCTCCGAAAAATTTAACTCATGAACTGGAATCGAACCCACGACGTTTGGAGCCCGAGTCAAAAGGCTTGACCACTTCGCCACAGAGACTCCTAAAATTATAAAAATTTTGGATTTTATATCCAGGATTATCCAGCATTATAAAAATGCTGGATGCCAAAGAAACAGTGATTGTAAGAAAACTTAGGGTTTGGTTCAGAAAGAACAATAACATAGAGCTATCCAAAACAACTTTGTGGAAAATTATAAGGACATTATCTTCACTATTTGAAAGTACAAGGGCGGTAGAAATAATCTTTGCGAGCAACCGCATTTAGGAGCCATGAGAAGCAGATACCTACGTGAAATGGAAATGCGCAAAGAAAATTATGGCATAGTGTGTTTGGATGAAATGTGGATCAATGCGCACCACACAAGTGATAAGGAATGGCAACCAGTGGATGGACAGATAAAGCGATATGTGCCCAGTAGTATAGGACAGCTTTTGGTCATGGCCCATGCTGGTAATACGCATAATGGCTTGCAACAGAATGCTGGGCTCGTGTTCGTATCAAAGCATACAGACAATAGGGATTATCATAATAAGATTAATGGTAATGTATTTAGAGATTGGCTCGAGAATACTATATAATAATATATGTCTGTCTGTCTGTCTGTCTGTCTGTCTGTCTGTCTGTCTGTCTGTCTGTCTGTCACGAAGACTCACAGCGGGTCTGTCACCCATGTGTACGTGTGAACAAACTACACAGACAGCTGAACAGATCCTTAAAAATGGAAACATGATGAATAAATTGCGGTATCATTTCTGGTCACTCCATACGCACATTAACGCACAGCTATTTGGAAGCTTTCACGAGCTCAATATAAAAAGCTAAATGCATCCTAGTAACATGAATACTTGTGTACAATTATTAACCAGCAGCTGAAAAAACAAGAAGGAAATGAAAAATAAGGTAAGAAATATATTCCTTCTACTTTCCTGTCAATTTACACATTATTTACCCCATACCTCTGTACGTTCTCTGTCTTTACTAATATTACACATTGCACCCCTCTCGGGAATCTCCGTGGTGAAGTGGTCAAGCCGTCTGACTCGGGCTCCGAGGGTTGTATGTTCGATTCCTTCATTTCACGAGTGCATTTTTTCTGAGACTCCAGAGGGTCGTCGCTGGAGATACGGAGTTCGTGCTTTGTGCCACGATTTCCGCCCTGCGGAAAGAGACTGAGCCATCTATATCTATAAAACAAAGTGTATGTGTATATGTATATATGTATGTATGTATGTAAATATGTATGTCCTTTATTTGTTCGCGAACGGCCCATCCGATTGAGATGAAATTTTCTTCACGCCTTCCTTTCATTCCAGAGCTGTCAACTGTTATAGTTTTTTTTTCTTCTTCCTCCTCCTCCCTCCTCCCCCTCCCAAAATACGTACGTAAATATATGATGATGATGATGAAAGAATCCCCGAACCAAAACGCTAGGGAAAGGGAAGAAAATGACGTGACTACACAGAATCGTCACACGGCAATCATCATCATCAAGTGCCGTGCCGGCTGGCGTAGGCGTTCATGGCTCTCCGTAGATCTCAGTCTTTGGTTTTTTGGATCAACTCTGCTGCTGATATTCCTCCATGCCACGGCAATATCAATAACAATTCATCTTTTTTATGTGTAAGGAAGTTATCTACAGTCGTGTAGAAGGGAAGAACTAGACGAGTATGAATTCGGAATGGCGAACTCTCTCCTCCTCTCTTCTTCCTCCCTCTCATCCCTCTCCCGACTCCCTCCTCCTTCTCCCTCTTTCTTCTCCCTCTTCCTCTCCCCTCCTCCTCCATCCTCCTCCCTCCTACTCCATCCGCCTCCTCCCCCTCCTCCCTCATCTTCCCTTCTCCTCCCTCTCCCTCCTTATCCCTCCTCCTCCTCCTGCCTCCCTCCTCCTCCTCCTCCTGCCTCCTTCTCCCTCATCATCCTCACTCCTCCTTCTCCCTTCTTCTCCCTCTTCCCTCTTCCTCCTCCTCCTACCTCCTCCCTCCTCCTCCCTCTACCTCCTCCTCCTCCCTCCACCCTCCTCCTCCCTTCTCCTCCTCTTCCTCCTCCCTTTCCTTCCTCCTCCTCCTCCCTCTACCTCCTCCTCCCCCTACCTCTTTCCTCCTCCCTCCTCTTCCTCTTCCACCTCCCTTTCCTTCCTCCCCTCCTCATTCTCCCTCCTTCCTCTCCCTCCTTCCTCCTCCTCCTTCCTTCTTCTCCCTCTGCCTCCTCCCTCCTCCTATCCCCTCCTCCTCCCTCCTCCTCCTTCTCCTCCTCCCTCCTTCTCCTCCTCTCCCCTCCTCCTCCTACCCTCTTCCTCTTTCCCTCCTCCCTCTCCCTCCTCCATCCTCCTCCTCCCTCTTCCTCCTTCCTCCTCCTCCCTCTCCCTCCTCCATCCTCCTCCTCCCTCTTCCTCCTCCTTCTTCCTCCTCCTTCCTTCTCCTCCCTCCTCCTCCCTCTTCCTCCTCCTCCTACCTCCTCCCTCCTCCTCCTCTCTCCTCCTCCCTCCTCCCTTTTCCTCCCTCCTCCTCCCTCTACATCCTCCCTCCTCCTCTCCACTCTTCCTCCTACCCTCTTCCTCTTCCCCTCCTCCCTATCCCTCCTCCTCCCTTCACATTCCTCCTCCTCCCTCTTCCTCCTCCCTCCTCCTCCCTCTACCTCCTCCTCCCTTCACATTCCTCCTTCTCCCTCTTCCTCCTCCTCCCTCCACCTCCTCATCCCTCCTTCTCCCTCCTCCTCCTTCTTCCTCCCTCCTCCTCCTCCTCCCTCCTCCCCCTCCTCCTTCCTCCTCTTCCCTCTCCTCCTCCTCACTCCTCCTCCTCCCTCCTCCTCCCTCTACCTCCTCCCTCCTCCTCCCTTCACATTTCTCCTCCTCCCTCTTCCTCCTCCCTCTTCCTCCTCCCTCCTCCTCCTCTCTCCTCCTCCCTCCTCATCACTCCTCCTCCCTCCTCCTCCTCCTCCCTCCTCCCCCTCCTCCCTCTCCGCCTCCTCCCTCCTCCTCCTCCCTCTACCTCCTCTCCTCCCTCCTCCTCCCTCTACCTCCTCCCTCCTCCTCCCTTCACATTCCTCCTCCTCCCTCTTCCTCCCTCCTCCTCCTCTCTCCGCCTCCCTCCTCCTCCCCTCCTCCCCCTCCTTCTCCTCCTTCTCCCTCCTCATTCTCCCTCTTCCTCCTCCCTCTTCCTTCTCCCTCCGCCTCCTCCATCCTCCTACTCTCTCCTCCTCCTCCCTCCTCCTCCCTTTTCCTCCCTCTCCTCCTCCTGCTCCCTTCTCCTCCTGCGTTCTCCTCCTCCCTCCTTCTCCCTCCTCCTACCTCTTCCTCCTCCCTCCTCCTCGCCTCCTCCTCCACACTACTCCTCCCTCCTCCTCCTAATCCCTCCTCCTCCCTCCTATTCCTCCCTACTCCTCCTGTCTCCTCCCCCCCTCCTCCCTCCTCTTCCCTCCTCCACCTCCCTCTTCCTCCTCCCTCCTCCATTTACCCAAGACAGACAGACAGTCAGACAGATAGTCGGGAACGGGATCTTATATGACTACTTATATAATTTAAATTAGATGCTCTCCACCATGGGATGGGCCGGGTCAGACAGACAGACAGATAGATAGATAGATAGACAGACAGACAGACAGACAGACAGACAGACAGACAGACAGACAGTCGGGAACTTATATGACTACTTATATGAATTAAATGAGATTCTCCCCACCAGGAGTTGGGCGATGCCGGGCCGGGTCAGACAGACAGACAGATAGATAGTCGGAACGGGAACTTATATGACTACTTATATGAATTAAATGAGATTCTCCCCATCAGGGTCTGGGCGAAGACGGGCCGGGTCAGACAGACAGACAGATAGACAGACAGACAGACAGACAGACAGATAGTCGGTAACGGGAACGAGAACTTATATGACTACTTATATGAATTAAATGAGATGCTCCCCACCAGGGTCTGGGCGAAGCCGGGCCGGGTCAGCTAGTATGGGATAAAAACCCGGTGCAATGCTACTTTAAGCTACTTTTTTATTGCACCCACTCCCATACGAACCTGGCTACGCCTTGTACTTGTGTCTTTACCAGAAATAACGTGGTTTACTGTAAGACTAGTTTGTTAGTGTGAATTCACTACATTTCCCCCAAAACATCAAAGAAATGTTGCCGCTTTCAATGATTTAAGTTGCTTTTGGACCTATCAAAGACATATTCCTTGGGTGGGGGTAAATATAAGACGGCTTGAAAAATTTCATAACGATGCAACAGACAGTTTTCAAAATAATTGATCGTGAATGAAGGCATTCTTTGTGGGACATACTATAGCACAACATACCCAATAGCCTGAAAGTATGGGATGGTCCTTTACTTTATTTACACTAATGTGACCAGTTCTCTTTCTCGTCACTACACGGAGGTTTCCGTGGCGAAGTAGTCAAGCCATCTGACTAGGGCTTCTAAGGTTGTGGGTTTGATTCCGGGCCGCGTCCTTCTGTTCACGAGTGCATTTTTTTCGGAGACTCCTGAAGGTTGTCGCTGGAGCTACGGAGATCGTGCTTTGTGCGACGCTTTCCGCGCTGCGGAAAGAGACTGAGCCATATGGGATAAAACCCGGTGCAATGAAGCCGACTCTGTCGACTTGTAAGCGACTTTTTACAGCAAGTGAAAGGATGAACTCTGAGCAGTAAATATCTTTTCTTCGACTCGGTGACAGAAGCCATACGCTCATCGTGTTTCATATCTCCCACACAACCACGGTAGCCGCTGTGGCGCAGTGACTAGCACACTTATCTGTCGGCGCTGTGGTCATGTGTTCGAATCCCCATCAAGGCCGGAATGTTTTTAATTGACCTGGGATAACACGTCAACTCAGCTTAATATGGGTCGTGGCAGTTACACATTTTGCATGCATAATCTTCTTATATATAAAAAAGACTTGTGCGTATGTATCTCTGTATGTATTTATGTATCTCTGTCCGTATGGCCTTTATTTGTTCGCGAACGGCCCATCCGATTGAGATGAAATTTTCTACACGCCTTCCTTTCATTCCAGAGCTGACAACTGTGATATTTTGTTAGTGTGAAATCGCCTGCTTACTCAGTATTATTTCATTTTTCATTTTTCATCATAATTTCATATATTTCAGGGGACCTAACTCTGTAAAAGTTATTTCAAGGGGCATAACTTTTCTGTATAACTTATAGTCATATTGTGGCATCGTTTTCAAAGATTTATAAACTCTTTGTCCATAGTTATGTACCGGCATATGAGTTATAATAAATAATGATACAATCTGTAAGGCATTTTCAAAGTTTTCATAAAAATGATGCACAATGCATAACATTGTAACTCATCTTTTTTTGCTTAAGAAGTTACTGTAGTCATGCAGGTGATTAGAAAGAGTTTTCATTAAAAATAATGGATGGTGTGTAGAAGAACGTTCTTTTAAGTTACTTTTTTTGTTGTATGAATTTAATGAAGCCGGACAGGGTCAGGCAGACAGATAGACAGACAGATAGACAGTCGGGAACGGGAACTTATATGACTACTTATATGAATTAAATGAGATGCTCCACATCAGGAGCTGGGAAATGCCGGGCCGGGTCAGACAGACAGACAGACAGACAGACAGACAGACAGACAGACAGACAGACAGTCGGTAACGGGAACGAGAACTTATATGACTACTTATATGAATTAAATGAGATGCTCCCCACCAGGGTCTGGGCGAAGCCGGGCAGGGTCAGCTAGTCTTATATATAAAAAAGACTTGTGCGTATGTATCTCTGTATGTATTTATGTATCTCTGTCCGTATGGCCTTTATTTGTTCGCGAACGGCCCATCCGATTGAGATGAAATTTTCTACACGCCTTCCTTTCATTCCAGAGCTGACAACTGTGATATTTTGTTAGTGTGAAATCGCCTGCTTACTCAGTATTATTTCATTTTTCATTTTTCATCATAATTTCATATATTTCAGGGGACCTAACTCTGTAAAAGTTATTTCAAGGGGCATAACTTTTCTGTATAACTTATAGTCATATTGTGGCATCGTTTTCAAAGATTTATAAACTCTTTGTCCATAGTTATGTACCGGCATATGAGTTATAATAAATAATGATACAATCTGTAAGGCATTTTCAAAGTTTTCATAAAAATGATGCACAATGCATAACATTGTAACTCATCTTTTTTTGCTTAAGAAGTTACTGTAGTCATGCAGGTGATTAGAAAGAGTTTTCATTAAAAATAATGGATGGTGTGTAGAAGAACGTTCTTTTAAGTTACTTTTTTTGTTGTATGAATTTAATGAAGCCGGACAGGGTCAGGCAGACAGATAGACAGACAGATAGACAGTCGGGAACGGGAACTTATATGACTACTTATATGAATTAAATGAGATGCTCCACATCAGGAGCTGGGAAATGCCGGGCCGGGTCAGACAGACAGACAGACAGACAGACAGACAGACAGACAGACAGACAGACAGACAGACAGTCGGTAACGGGAACGAGAACTTATATGACTACTTATATGAATTAAATGAGATGCTCCCCACCAGGGTCTGGGCGAAGCCGGGCAGGGTCAGCTAGTAGTTTATAAAAACATGGGTACAGCAGGTATCCAGGCTACACAAGTTCATTGGCTTTATATTTTATAACAGCCTAGACAATGTGGCCGACTAGATTTTACAGCAGTCAACACAGTGGACATCCAGACTGTACAACAGCCAAGGCTCTATGCTTTACAACAGCCAATACAGAGTGCCGCTCTATGCTTTACAACAGCCAACACAGAGTGCCGCTCTATACTTTACAACAGCTAACACAGAATGCCGCTCTATACCTTACAACAGCCAACGCAGTGTACCACTCTATACTTTACAAAAGCCAATACAGAGTGCCGTTCTATACTTTACAGCAGCCAACACAGAGTATACACGCACTATAACTTTACAACAGCCAACATAATGTCCCGCTCTATAACTTTACAACAGCCAACATAATGTCCCGCTCTATACTTTACAACAGCCAATATAATGTGCCGCTTTATACTTTGCAACAGCCAACAAAGAATGCCGCTATATACTTTACAACAGCCAACACAGAATGCCGTTCTATACTTTACAGCATCCAATACAGTGTGCCACACTATACTTTACAACAGCCAACACAGGGTGCCGCTCTATACTTTACAACAACCAACAAAGTGTGCCGCTTTATACTTTACAATAGCCAACACAGAGTGCCGCTCTAGATCTAAATGTGCAATTTCCGTAGTACTATGACGTAGCACCCATTAACGTTGTACTTTGTAAATCACTGGTGGCGACACCAAACTTATATATACCGTTATGGGTCGATGAATAAGTGTAAATAACAGTGTTTGTAATTTGATACAGTGAAGACATATTTTCTTTGTGTTATTTCGATGAAGTGTAAATGTCATTTTGTTTTTAATTCGATGCGGTGTAAATAATATTTTTTTTTCGATGAATTGTAAATAACATGTTTGTTTCGTTCCATGAAATTTAAATAAAATTGTTCGTCATTTCAGGAAGTATAAATAACAATTCGATGAAGTGTTAATAACATATTTTGTAATTCTATGAAAAATCAATTATTTATGTTTATTTTGAACTTGAAAGCCCAGTAGACCGGTCATTGGAGTCGATTTTTCAAGCCTTCTTGTCGAACGTGGGATAGCTTCTGCCGAAATGTGTGTTTCCATTCGTCACGGTAGTAAATTGTAAATATTCCTTCTGCTAAAAATGTTCATGTCAATTTAGCCTCGAAGCGAGACGTTGTGTGGAAACTGCGGAGAAGTGAAGCTACACGAATGACGAGAACACTGTGAATGGATGGAAAGAGCAGTGAATACATTTAGAAGGAAGCTAACTCAGCAAGAGAACTGGTTACTCCATCAGAAGAGGACAGTCAATATTCAGTGGGGATGTCAGAGACTATAAGAAAAAATAGTAGCCTTGACAACCACATAAATAATTAACTCATAATCTTTAACAGTTAATTATTACACAATGTGAAAATTCTACACCAAATCCTAGTCATGTAGGAATTTGTGATACAAATATGATCAATTTTTGATACAAAGCAATCACTGATTTTTCACTGTCATGACATGCGGAGGCGTGCAAGGTAGCAAAGTTGATAGCGAACTGCTCTGGTAATGTCATTAGAACGGTCAGATGCCAGTTCGATGCCTGAACTGGTCGCTTGCAAATGTGAGGGACAGATTGGCCACCTAATCCTCCTTGCTCTCAGGCCTATAAAATGTTGTGACGCTATCACATCACAGACCTATAGCAGAAAGAAAACTGCTTTGGGAAATTTAACATCCAAACAAATAACAAACAGTGAAGAAAATGCGTTAATGTTCTTGTCTGTTTGTCACGTCAATAGACAATATCAAAAGCGGCCTCAAGCCATTGCTACACTCAATAAAGCCGCTAAAGAAATCGACTACGTGCAGTTTGTATTTTTAAAATTATTGGCGCGCAAAAATGAACTTTCTTTGCTAACGGAAATATGCTAGCCAAATGTTGAACTTAAATGAATAGGTGGAATCACGTGGAAACTGTTGCTTCAGTCATCGTGGAAAATAGTGTCAAATATTTATTGCATTTGTGTGTGTTTATGTTATAATGGATTTTCATATATTTCTTAACGGCCCATAGAAACACACACACAAACACAAGAACACACACACACACATAAAAAAGAACATACACACACAAGAACACACACACATAAGAACACACACAAGAATATACACACACAAGAATATACACACACAAGAACACACACACAAAAATGGAAATATGTGTGGACTTATAGATAGAGGAAAAAGGTGACAGAGACGTCTTGGCAGTCTTGTGTCACGACACGGAAGGGAGTGAACACACAAACTGATAAATGCCGTTAAATATCGCAAGATGTGGAGAATCATTATCGCCCACGCCATTCGGCAAAGCATTTGATGATGATGCTGATGATGATGATGATGATGATGATGATGATGATGATGATGATGATGATGATGATGGTGGTGGTGGTGGTGTGGTGGTGATGATGATGATAATTTGGTCACATAGTACAAGATCATCGTTGTTTATATATAAACACATTTATTAAACTAATATCCATCAGCTTAGGAAATGAGAGAGAGAGAGAGAGAGAGAGAGAGAGAGTATTTATCACACAAATTTCCCATGCAAGGATATTAAGGCTTGGAGAATCCAGAATAGACAATATTTTGTCGCACTCCCCCAGTGATTGGGTTTTCCAAACTCCGTTTCTATAATAAATTTATCACAAGAAGCCGCGAAATTCCAGAGACAACTGCGCGTTGCCAGATAGCAAGTTTTTATTTTCCATTTTTGTCAAGCCAAAAATAGACTAGAATACAAACGGAGGACAATATAATTATCTGGCAGGTATTATTTGGTATTTAGAAACTGCGTATTTAGTTCATTACAGTTTAGCACGCCGGCGCTATGGCTTCGGGGCAGAGAACGGGTTTCACAATTCCACAACATACCAAGTTATGGGTTTTAAATCAGCTGCGCAGGATTTGGAAGCTGACTGCCTTGCGTTGATTTCGATTTATGGGCGTCGGTCGTTCAGAAAACAATGGCAAACTTTTTTTTTATGTTGTATATCCTTTACAGGACGTTTGCTGTCAACACCATCATTTTTTGTTGTTGTGATGTCTTGGCAAGTTTACGTTCAATAGTTTGCCACTGCTTTCTGAACGACCGGCACCTATATAATTTCGTAAAAAACCAGCGCAACGGGGTCTTCTGCCAAATCGCGCGCAGCTGTGTTTCCAACGCGGGTATGCGGGATCACCAATCGCGTCCGTAAATCCTGCGATACGGAGACCATCAATGGCAAACTACTGAACGTAAATATTGCCTAGTACACCAAAAACAATTTTAATGCAGGAGCTGATTGTGACGTCATCTAAAGGACCTGCAACTGTAACTGTCACATTCAGTACAGTATAGGGCGGGGAGAGATAGGGCAGTGGCTTGCACGTGTGCTTGCCCGGCTGGTGGTCGCGTGTTGAAATCTCCATCCAGGCGGGGAGGTTTTCATTGACAGAGTGCTTCCGGGTCGAACCAGCCTAAAATTGGTGCCAGGAAAGTCCTGGGAAGTACAGGACGCCGGTAAGGTATTGACTACATCGCCTAATAAGTGCACATCGGTCAAATATGGGCAAGCACGTATACCCAATACATCCCAAGGAGGGAAAAGGTGTTCTTTTACAACATAAGGCCACCAAAAATGGGCATTTTAAATATTGTGAAACATTTCAGGAAACACGGGCAAGATGTCACAGGTATCTTCTTTGTTCATATTCCGCGGGAAGTGCGTCCCATCAAGTATGCACCTCAAAGGTCAGGGTGTCTGACCTCGGCATGCATTTGTGTGATGTTTATTTCCTCTAGACAGATTACATCCAAGGTGACGGGCTCTATCTACCCGTGGTAGGCTTTCTTTTCGAACATGTTTGCCAGGGCAACGTCTTTATGGCCTGCTGATTGTGATTTCCAACATCCGTGGCATTTTCAGCGTAATAACTTGCACACTGGGCCTCCTGTTTGACGCCCTACTCGAGAAGGCTAGGATTACGATCTTACTACCAAAGAGATTGTCGGATGTATGGTAGTTGTTTGGACAACCCCAAAGAGATTAAGGATACTAAGTTCCTCTTTCTCAGTGTGATCCTGCCCGTTATAATTAATTTAGCTGTTACTGGCTCAGTGGTTTGAGACCATTAAATAGAGTTTCGGAGAACCAAGGAATACCTCCAGGAAAACAATGAAGTTTGTACTGAGTATTCAAAATATCCTTTTGGTGATTCCTTGCCTCTCCTCTACCAACTAAATAATTATTAATCTAGGGTGTTAATTAAAACAATTTTATTACGACAAGAAAAACACTCAATAAATTACATGACCTCATTTTTATGATTTAATAAACATAAACTTAGTTTTTGAACATTGCATTCAAAAATACAATCTCATGAAATGTAATAAGGACATATACATCTATTTATAACTATACATCATTGATGTGCCAAATATAAGGTTTATATTCTCAGCTATATTCTTTCAATTACGTGTACTGCTCATCTTCTACTGGCATGAGTAGGTAATCTGAAATAAAGAACTTTTTACACTCTGGTTTCCTCACTTCCAGGTTTGCGGGTCCCTTGTGACAATCAGTCAATGACTATATGTTATTTATTCTTAGTGTTGATCTGTTCCAGGTCTGAGCAGAATATTGGCTCTAGTTCTCCCCTTTTCAGATTCATGAATATTATCTACGTTACCTGTCCTTCATGGATAAGGAAAATCTTGCAGATGAATAGCTTTCTGAACTACTCTATCAAAGGGCATCATCAAATGAGCTGCTCCACTCTATCAGGGTGCTTCACTCAACAAGGTGCTCACTCAAAAAGGTGCTACATTCACAAAGTCAGGTCTGGATTTAGCTGGTTATAGCCACTCCCTTCGTGTTTATCTCATGGTTTCACGACACGTCGACAACAGGTTTCAAGATCTACCTTGGATTTGTTTTCCCAAATGCGATGTCTTTGTTGGCTGGGGCTTTCCTCCTCTTATTAATCAAACTATGTTATATTCTACCATTCGATTGGGAGGGTGCTCTCACTCCATCAACTATCTCAGATCTTTCATGTCCCGTGGGTGGTTGATGTAAACACGACGTGTTCCGGTCGTTCGTCTTTTTATGTAGCTTTTTCCATCCAAGTTTTTGTTTGAATCGTCGTTAATGAGTCGTTGTAAAATTTAGGATTTTAGAAGAGGGAAATAAACCAGCACTGTTGCGGTGTCAATCTCGAATTGTTTTACGGGGAATATTCACAGCGACGTTGACGGCTTGCAAAAATATATCACAGAGATCATGGGACGTTCTCATCATGAGAAGACAACAATACAACAGTACAGTAACTACTGGAAATGTAACATTCTTTGTCCACATCATGAAAAGATGGCAATTGAAATATATTGTAACAACTGGTAAGTTAACATTCTTTGTACACATCATGAGAAGACAATATTTGTAATGATAAATTAACATTATTTGACAACATCATGAGATATGACAACGGCTGAAATATACTGAACAACTGTTAAGTTAAACTTCTTTGGTCACAATATGACAAGACAACAATTGGAGATTACTGTAGCAACTCGTTAAGTTAGTAGGAACAGAAATGTAGGAAAGCACAGAGAGAAAACACTTAACAAACTTGAAGCATAGCGTGTAAAGTTGCAAGTACGTGGGATAATGTATAATGCAAGAGCATGGGAGTTGTGAAGAAGTATATTCACCCACGCGAGTTGACACGCTAGATGGTGTTGATGGTGGTGATGATGATAGTGAAGAAGTTGACTTCAGGCATATTGCCAAATTTAGTCAAATTCACTAACGAAATATACCGTATCAACAGATTAAGCTTAATAATTAAATCACAAATAACTGCTATCAAAATGGCAACGATTATCGATTGTCTTTTATTCACCTGTCAAATTAATTTATTGGGATCGATTAAATAGCAATAGGAGATATTCAATTAATCGATTAGCCTGTTTTCATTCAACCAATACTAGCGTTAGGGTTAACATAATAACCAAAACCATTTGTTGAAATCTCAATTGTGAAAACTAAAGCACAAAACCTTGTTAAGGAACGCCACAATTTCAACGTGAAAAGATGTCATTCACACGCTTGGACAGACCCTTTTTCCTCGTCGAACAGGTATTGCTATCGATAAGAAATATGTTTATAGACAAAGACAACAACTCCTAAGAGTAAAATGGTAAAGAAAAGAAAAATCTTTATAGAGTCAAAAACATAAACTCCTTACAGTAAACGATAAAGATCAGAAATATAACTACATACACAAACATAAGCTCCTAACGGTAGCAAAGGTAGACATGAGAAATAATTAGAAGAAAAATGCATAGGCGAACATTGAAAGGTAAAGGTATGAAATAATTTACAAATAAAAACATCAGCACCTAATAGTAAAATAGCTAAAGATAAGAAATACCTTTACAGATAAAACCATCAACTTCTAAGAGTTAAAAGAAAGTGAGCAAATCAGCCCGTGTTATTGTCATTGTGCGGTTTTGTGGATAAGCTGCTTTACCAGAGAACCTTAAAGAAACGCTCTGCACCACCTACCTTCAATGGTAGATTTTTTTTAAAGTTGCATATCCTTTACAGAACGTAGCAGTCAACACCAGCATTTTACTGCCGTTGTTGATGTCTTGGCAAGTTTTACGTTCAGTAGTTTGCCATTGCTTTCTGAACGACCAGACCCCATACCAACACGTTAAAACCAGCGCGACACGGTCTTCTGCCAAACCGATCACGGCTGTGTTTCGAACGCGGGTAAGCGGCATTACGAATTGCGTCCGCAACGCCATCGCCACTGAGACCGGCAATGTTAGATTTAATTTTAATGTTTGCATATCCTTTACATGACATCGTTGTCAACATCAGCATCTTTCAGCTGATTGTTGATTTCTTTGGCAAGATTACGCTCAGTAGTTTGCCATTGCTTTCTGAGAGGCTGGCTCACATACCCCGTAAGTTACCGACGCGATTCGAACCACTGCTGATTCTCACCGTCGTCACGTTACTTACGAGAGTATACGAGATTAGGTAGAAAAGTTGCTAACCTCTAGGCCAGGAAGCCGGCAATGTTAGATTAGGATTGTTAATTGCACCTGAAGTTTAAGATTAGCTCTTTGCCACTGGTGTGCTTCCGTTTATTTAGTCCACCATGCCCGTTCTGGCTCGGCTTGCCCTAACCCCATAGACGATTTAACCAGTTATACCAGCTATAGCCGGCGCCCTTTGTTTCTGTGTCTCATTTCGCTGGTTACATCTACCCCCAATGAGGTCGAATTAATTTTGTTAACAGACATGGCCTTCTGTCGATGTCTGGTCTTTTTTAAACCTTAATATCGCAAGGGAAATGTTCGCTTATATAATAATAATTGGAGGTGTCATTTTGGGCAGAAAGGCACAATAGATATTTTGTTTTAGGGCCGCTCACTCGCTTTGAACTCAAGCGTAATCCATACACACTACTTCTAGTGGTGCTGGACTGAATTTTGAGCGTGGATTAGCTTTCCCTATTACCGGTGTCCCTCGCCATCAGGTGAATCCACTCCGACATCAGAGGTACTTGTAATTTACCGAAGTCAAAAACGAGAGGTCAACATTTCAGTCCAACTGTCCGGTGTAGGGGTTGAACCCCTTACTTCGGCATCAGCACGCCGGATGTTTAAGAACACGCGTTCTTATTTATGCGGCGTTGCTGACCTCTCCCCCCCCCCTCCCGACAATAATAGTCAGACTAAGCAGACCACACATTTTCATCTCCTGGTCTGTTGGCTCCTACCATCATTGGTGTATATCAGATCAGTCGAACACTGATGTGTCATCCCATTCCAACCATGTCTGTTCGTGTTCTCGTAGCCCCACTAATTTCTGTAGCTCTTGCAGAATGTTATCTAGACATTGCCATATGTGTGCTGGTATTGCGTTCTTTAAGACATAAACAATGCCCAGTACACAAAGAAGCCTCCTATTCTAACAGTTTTAGAAAATCTGGTTTACAGGAATGACACTGTAGCGCTCCAGGAGACAAGACTGGGTGATCAGCTACTCCGAATTGCCGGCTTCAAATGTTTCTACAACAGACGACATCTGGGAATGGCGATTCTCATTCGCGACAGCATGGTGGCGTCAGAGCTAGACATGTCCAGTTGGGACAGTGACGATATACAAATACAGGCGTTGAGAGTTCATTCCAGTATACCATTCGTGTTGGTTAATGTTTATGCCCGCAATGCGAGTATGGACGCCCAGAAGTGGCAGTGCTTAAGTGGCATATTAGGTCAAGAGAGAAATGTTATTTTCTGTAGTGATTTCAACGCTAAAGGCAGATCATGGGGAAACATTTCCTTCAACACACAAGGGGAGGAGCTCGAGACTGCATTTGAAACCATTGACCTGGTTTGTATCAACAGTGGCTGTGTCACCAGGTCAGCAAGCCGTCCAGGGGATGAGGACAGTGCTATTGATCTGGCGCTGGTTTCTCCTTCGCTCACTACAGTGTCCTAGGACACCACGGCAGCGACCACCACCCTTGCAGCATATTGGTGGAGAAAGGCAGAACCAGGCAGCACAAGTTACCGGTCAAGACTTTCCAGTATGACTGTACAGGGCAAGGTGTGGTGAGTAAAATAAGACGTGACATGCGCAGAAAGCTTCAGGGCAGGAAAATAAGCTGGAGGAAGCCACCGTGGTGGAATCTTGAGGTAGAGAAGGCGTGGTTGGATAAACGTGGTGCTGTAAGGAGATGGCAAAATGCCAAGAAGAACAGAGCTGGTCATCCCAGTCCCTGCATGCACTTAGAAAGAGAGATGCACACAAAAGTAAGCTATTTCAAAAAACTGGTCACGGTGGTTAAAAGTGAAACATGGGCAGAGGTGTGTCAAAGAGTAAGGACAGACAAGTCACTGAAATTGTTCTGGCGACTACATAAAAGCATGAGCGGGGTAGTCAAGAATAAGAGCATTTCTGACTTCCAAGGTGCTGACCTCATCTGGCAGAGGACTGACGAGGACAAGGGCAAAGCCCTCTTTGAACGCTATTTGAGCAGAGCAACCAGACAGACATAGACATGAGAGGCCGAAATCTTGCCAAGGAAGTCACGTCAGACAGGAGCAAGGCCCAGAACACTTCGGATGAAGCCACAGTGACATGAAAGAAATCAAAGCTGTGCTTCGACGATCAAACACAGCGCTCCAGGGCTAGATGGCATAACATACAACGACATCAATAGGTGTACCGACAACGAGCTAGAGGAACTAGCAGACATGTACAACAACAGTATAGGGAGTGCTAGCATCAAGGAGGAGTGGTTACACAGCTATCTGATTCCCTTACCGAAGCCTGGCAAAGACCACACAAAAATTCAGGGATATCGAGTTATAACCATGCAGAATACAATAGGCAAGCTGCTGGAGAAGTTAATTGCCAGGAAAATATCAAGTCAGCTAGCGAAGCAAGGTGTTTTCCCCACGTACCCTAAGTGGGTACCGTCCAAAAAGAGAGACCTGGACCAATGCAGCAGTTTTTGCCCATGATGTCTATGAAGATTTCCACTCAGGCTTGAAACCTTTGCTGCAGCGATTGATCTTGATGACGCGTACAACAGAGTACCATTGGATTTTTTAATGCTTCAGCTTCTTGAACTCAAAATAAGTCCATTCCTCCTTAGTTGGATCGCTGCAGCCCTCTTCCAAAGGAAAGCAGTTTTTAGATGTGGCAGTTGGACGTCGGAACCAACAACAATATATCCTGGCCTACCACAGGGATAACCATTATTTCCGGTACTGTTCAACGCCTACACTGTGAGAATCACCAGTGAGCATATCACTGGACCTGGCAGGACATTGTCATATGCCGACGATGTTTTAGTGTATCGCCAGGGTAAGGATAGAGATCAGGTTGCTGTGGAACTACAAACCGAACTCAATCGCATAAGTACTTGGTGTGTTGAGGATGGGGCAATGGTCAACCCAACAAAGGCAACAGTGACTTGGTTCTCGTTGAATAATCATATTGTCAACACTCCAACACCAACTGTAAATCTGTGTTTAGAGACGGTGGAAAGAACGCAGGCAATGAATTACCTGGGGATAAGGTTTGATCGAAGCCTTGCTTATAATGAGCACATAGACCAGGTGATAACAAAGTCCAAGCGGGGGTTGGCTGCGATGCGGGTAATGGCGGCAGCAAACTGTGAGCAGCGCCATCTATGTCTTCTATACGAAGGGCTGGTCATGTCCGTTTTTGAGTTTGCGATGGCAATCCTGACTCTCAGCCGTAAGCAGATAGAAAGGATGGAAAGGATACAGAATGAAGCTATGCGCATTATTCTTGGATGTACAAGAGATACAGCATGCAGGGCGATGCGCTACCTTCTTGATTTTCCAACCATTGAAGACAGAATACACGTCTGCAGAGTTCGCGCCCACCTCAGAGTTAACGCAAACATACAACATCCACTGCATAGTGAAATTATGAAGGTGAAGGGCAGCAGGTTAAAAAGAGGACGGTCGTGGATGGGTCAAGCCGAAGACATTCTTCAACAGGTGTGTTCACTTGAGGACTTAGAACCTGGCGAAGAGTGGGTACAAGTGCCAACAGATTTCTGCACATCCTTTTCGTCCGTTTGCATCCAACTAGACAGAAAATGCACACAAGAAAACCCGGCAGCTGTGGAGGCGGAAGTACAAGCGTTGATTTTCGAGAATTCGCTAGACGGTGATGCTGTCATTTACACAGATGGGTCGGAAACTCATGGGCCTTTACGGCTCGGGCCGGAGGGAGAATTGTGAAGGAGGATTCTGGTGCTTTTGCTGAGACCACAAGTAGCCTGACTATGGAAGTCATGGCAGTAAGTAAAGCAATAACATGGCTCGAGACACAGACATTCACTAGGGCATGTTTCCTTAGCGACTCAATGAGCATGCTCCAGAGGATAGAGATGGGGGGGGGGGGGAATCCGAAGAGAATGGTTGCTGTCTCAGGAGCTGTCTTGGCTGGCAAAGATTAGTTTCATCTTCGTGCCAGGGCATGCGGGAGTACAAGGAAATGAGCGGGCTGACAAGCTCGCAGGTAACGCTACTGTGGAGGGAGGTCGCGCCATGGACCAGGCTGACATTCTGAATGCTCTACGAGAAGTAAGACTTTTGCGAGAACCAAGTGATGACTGTGAATCTACAACCATGGCCAGACTGCGAGAACAGCAAATTAAAAGAGGGGTGACCAAACAAAGAACACTACGCAGGAAGCCAAAGAAGACTGATAAACCAACACAGAACTGGTGTTGTTAGCCGCTACACGGTGCGGGATTTGCTGAGGAGGGGATCCGAGCACGTATAGACTGAATGGTTCGATGTGCAATGAGGATGATCTGTCGACTAACTAACTAATTTTGAAGCCAAAAGTTCTGAAGATTCTTTGAAGAGATATAGATTTAACTAACTAACTAACTAACTAACAGTTTGCATCTGTAGTTCATCCGAATCCCACATGGACATAGCCCTCGCCACGACCGCTATACTGTTTCATGTAACAATTACCATTCAGATGTCGATTCTACAAGTCTCCCCCGATGTGTCTCCACCTTGACGTGGTGGGGGAGCTTGCGTGTCCCATCGACCCCATTTGCTTGCTGATGGATGAAAAACTACACATCGGACAGCTTATGGGATAGGGACCAGACTAAGAGAGACACAACCTGCTGCTCTGCAGGTGAGACTGAGGATAGCAGTCTAAAATTTAAATCAGGCGCACGAAGGCAGAAGTTCTTGGTCCGGACAAAACACTAAAGGCTCCCTGTCGAGGGCTGTGGCTGAACGCCTCTAAGCCACAAACCCTCGGACCTGAGAGCCGGGCCGATTCCCACCTTTCGAAAAATAAAGGCGTGATACTGAGCAAGCTACATGCTCAGGTCTGATACAAGTTCGAAGGCTCTCAGCTGGGGGATATGAGAGATTCCCGGATGAGAGGGCCAGGCCGTTTCTCGTTCACCGCTGCACGAAGGTAAGGTGCTGAGCCGGCAGCACAAGTAGCCTACCTCGTGAGCGAGTACAAAAAGTCAAAAAAGTGCCCCAGTCGAAGAAAATGGCTGCGAAAACTGTATCTAACTCATAGAGAGTGTAGACAAAAGTGGAAGAACGTCTCAATGACGCAAAATGGAACGCAAGGCGAGCGAACCTATTGCGTGGTCCGAAGTTAAAAGCAAAAGCTTACCGAGTGGGTGTCGCTTGCAGTCTAACCGTCCCTGGTGTGTGCTTGAGCGATCAGTGACAAACGAGTTGCCCAACAGATGGAAGTGAGGAACTAAAGCAGCCATGAGCAGGACGTGGCAACTCCTCGGGTGAGCCCAGTCACAGAGCAATATGTGCCGGCTCTGCAATTATGGAAGCCTCCTTGGATAGCGAGGGAATGCTCATGGTCTGCCCCTGCCTTCCCTTGAGGGCCGACCACGATGTCGTTCATCGTTCTATCTTTACCAGCTGAGATGTTAGTGACATCACAATAGTCCAACGTGCCTCGAAACCAGAGGAAGGTTAACCTCATTAAAAAATGCCCGCTGAAGTCGGAAGTGTCGTCCTACGGGTGGCAAATTAAAAATTGACACTACGCAATTACGTCCGAATGAAATGTCTCGTCCGAATGTCTCGCGTGCTAGGAACAGCTCTGACTACCTAGTTTCCGAATGCCGCTCTTGTTCGGAACAGCTCTGACTGGGTAGTTTTCCGAATGTCTGTTGTGCCTGGAAAAGCTCTGATGGGCGCAACGACAAGCACATGTCCGAAAACTCGCTGTGTCTGGTTTGTGCGGGAATGACCCGGGGAAACGAAATGACCAATATATTGAAGTGAGGATTTAAAGCAGCCATGAGCAGGACGTGACGATCTCCCTCGGTGAGCCCAGATCCAGGGCGTTATGTGTCGGCCCTGCAACTATGGAAGCAACCTTGGATGGCGGAAAATGCTATGGACTGTCCCTGCCTTCATTTGAGGGATGACCGTTGTCTTCGACCATTCAACCTTGGCCAGCATGGTTGCAGATGGCACCACAAAAGTGAGAGTCTCCCAGGAATGCTACCTGGTCAAAAAAGCACGCTAAAGTCGATGTGTTGGCCTACGGGTTTCGGCCCAAGGGCGCATAACAGACACACCGCAATCACATCTGAAAAAACATTCCGGATGAACGAAAAGAAGAAGAAGAGAAGAAGATTCTACAAGTCACTCGGAATTTCGAAATTCTCTTTGGCAGGTTCATCTCTTGCAGCGCGATGATGTCGCCCTCATTCACAAACTTGGCCAGAAAAGAACACTTTTGTAAGATACCAGCACAGTTCCATTACAACATACCAAGGTATTTCTTTTTTATTGTTTCTTCGTTTGCTTTCAACTCAAGCGTAGTCCATACACAGGCTACTACTTCTAGTGCACTGGACTGATTTTTGCGTGTGGATTATCTTTACCATTACCAGTGTCCCTCGCCATCAGGCGAACCCACACCGACTTCTGAGGTATTTGTAATTTACATCCCCAAGTCAAGGACGATAAGCCAGCTTTTTAGTCCAACTGACCGGTGTAGAAACTGAACCCGCTACCTCGGCATTAGCACACGGGAAGTTCATGAGAGAACGTTCTTATCCGTTCGGCCACGCAAGCCTCCTATCAAGATATTTCCTTCTCATGTTCATTTTAACTGCATTCCAGTTTTAATCATACTATAATTCACTTTATAATAATCCTAATATTCCTGTTATAATCATTCTATCATTCACGTTTTACTCATACTATAAATCACTTAATAATAATCCTACTATTCCTGTTATAATCATTCTACCATTCTAGTTTTAATCGTACTATAATTCACTTTATAATAATTCTACTATTCCTGTTATAATCATTCTACCATTCCAGTTTTAATTATACTATAATTCACTTTATAATAATCCTACTTTTCCTATTATAATCATTCTACCATTCAAGTTTTAATCATACTATAATTCACTTTATTATAATCCTACTATTCCTGTTATAATCATTCTACCATTCAAGTTTTAATTCACCTTGTAATAATCCTACTATTCCTGTTATAATCATTCTATCTTTCTTAATTTAATCAAACTATAATTCGAGTTATAATAATCCTATTATTCCTGTTATAATCATTCTACCATTCCAACTTTAAACATCCGTTTATTTCTGTTAAAATCACTCCATCATTCCTATTATAATCATCCTGGTATTCGAGATTCGATCCTCTATAATCTTCACACTATTCCTGTTAAAACCATCCTATTACTTCTCTTACAATTATCGTATTATTTATGTTACAATTATTCTACTATTCATGTTGTAATAATCATATTATTTCTGTTACAATCATCGTGTTATTCCAGTTTTAATCATCCTACTATTCGTGTTTCCCGCTCTGTGGCGAAGGGTTCATGAAAGCAATTCGCAATCCCACACATCGCGTTCTAAACTCAGATGCGGCCGATTTGGAAGCAGACCGCCTTGCAATTGGTTTGCATACATTGGTAGGCCTATGAGTTCCGGTCGTTCAGAAAGAAATGGCAAACTACTGAACGTAAATCTACAAAGAAATTACAAACAGCAAAACAGTGCTGGGGTCGACTGCGACGTAATGTAAAGGGTATGCAACTAGCTAACTAATCACCATTCTAACATCTCACCCTTAATCATACTTCTACCCACATCACTTTTATCATCCTGTAATAAAGATAGTCAAACAGTGCCGTTGCGGGTCAGACAACGAGGTTCGCTTATCTGAATATGTTCGGTCCCAGACAGCGCGAAGACGCTATCTTTTCTCCAATTAGAACAATTATACTGTCAATATGTTTGAGTATCAAATATTCCAACACAGACAAAATATTGATTTTTTTATATTTGTATCTCTTAGCGTTCGCTAAACTAAACAAAGAAAACCCTATAAATACAAACGTTATTATCTAGCAAGCATCAAATCTGTCGTTCGTCTCGGTCAGTTGTCGTTACCGTATGATATCTCAACTATTTTTTTTTAAACATCCACTTAACTACACCGATCCTTCCCCGAGCCAATGATTTGTGTTATCTTTTTATACCTTTCATCCGTAGTGTCTTGCCAACTCAAATGACCATTAGTAATTTTCCGCACCAGCGTAAATACTGGCAGTCTTCCATATCGGAGCCGCCGTGGCTGAGAGACTACGGTTCCGCCTCAGGATCAGACGGGACCGGGTTCAATCCCTGCATCAGGTTGGACATTTGTCCAAGAACTATTCGTATATAACGATACTACACGCCACTCTGATCTATTGGGCAGTAAGATCACATTTCTAAATTATCTCCGATAAGCGCGAAAAAAGGAGATCCCGTTTTCTAGTGCTGCACGATAAATATACCAAGGCAGCTAGAAATCGCAAAGAGTAGGCTATAAACCCACTGTTCTGGAAACGTTGTTAAGAAAAGTAAGCCTACCCACAGGTGAATCGTACCCATTGCCGTGGATGGAATCTGTCTGGAGGAGGCAAACCTGAGACAAATGCATGCTGGAGTCAGACACACCGACATTTGAGGTTCACGGTTAGGAGTGACCAGCTCGTCTCGATAGACGAGAGAAGAGGATGCCGACGACAAAGAAGAGGAATAAGAACTCGAGGACGCAATGAATACTCGTTAATGATTAACTGAATTATGAACATTGTAGTTAAAGTAAACGAGAATGAGTGTGTACAAATAAACTTTGCGGGCGACGACACCATAATAGGAGAAATAAAGCAGTCACTTCAGAATCATTTTTTTTTTTTTTTTTTTTGGAATAAACAAAGCCATACAAAAAAGCATACGTTTTAAACATAAATCGTCAGACCCAAGAACAAAAGCAATAGCGAGAACGTTTTAAGCTATAAAGTTAGTTATAGTAAGTCGCAATTAACCCAAGCCTTTTTTTCTAGGCCAAATTTTACGATAAGTATTTTGCCATTTTCTTATTGAAGGATCGACGCTCATACCAATAAAATCAATGCTGGTAGTCTGCTTCCAAATCGCCCGCAATTGGTTTCGAACCCTCTACTCGGTATGTCGGGAAAATGGTGAAACGAGTTCACTGCTCTAATCTACAGACACTGGCGCCTTAAGCTAAACATAGTTTGTACAAAAATAGCAAATCGGGAACAAGTTATCGTTGTATCAATGTAACAAGTTATCAATGTCAAACTGTAACGAAATACGCATAAGTAGTATATAGGGAGGTTATCCCGCGTAATGAGGGCGGTTTTGTGAGGGATGGTGAGGGATGGTGAGGGCTGGTGAGGGATGACGAGGGATGCCACTGCCTCCCTCGCCCTCGAGTTGTGGTCTGCCTCATACCTTTCAGCTCCTTCCTGGTTTTTTAAGTGTCAGCTGTCGTTTTTAATCAGAGCATCGGGGTTAACAATGAAAAGATCAATTGAACTATGGCGCCAGGTTTGCTAATTGATTCAGAATATGTCAGCCGGTGTAATGCATTAATTAGCTTCCCGTTTGTATAGACGACATAAGAGGTGTCAGGTGGTCGACAAACATGCGGAGTCGGGCGGGGTGGTAAAGTGAGTGCAGGGTCGGGGTGCAGGGCAGTGAGCAGGTTTGAATCCTACTGGGTGGTGGGGTAGTGTGGCAGTGGGCGAGTATGTAACGCAGCTAGGTGGTATAATTGGCGGTTCAAATCACACCCCTGGTGGCTAACTATACCCAACATAGGCCCAGGAGGTTCGAATCCAGCGGTATCGCTTTGCATTATCCTCAGAAACCTAAGTTCCACAGCCAGCAGATTCAGTGTGACTGCTCATTGTCTTCACATTCATACAAAACTACAGGTTCTATGTAACAGCGCAACACTCTTTTTCTTGTAGCAATTGCCATCTTTTTACTGGTCAATATGTTTTTTCATCTTCGTCATGGCGATTAACTTTCCGTTTGTATAGACGGCACAACAAACTGGGCATCCACCATGATATTTATCATATAACAGCTGTTGCAACACTCGGCAAAATTAAACAAGGAAATATGGTAATGAAACTGTGCGAAAGATCAATTGAACTAGGTGGGTAGGCTCAGTAAAGATGAGCTCGATAACGGCGGCGGCAGGTTTGCTAATTGATTCAGAAGATGTCAGCCGGTGTAATGCATTAATTAGGTTCCCGTTTGTATAGACGGTATAACAAACCCGGGAACCAGCATGATCTTTTCTTTATCATATAACAGCTGTGGTAGAACGCATCGATTTCTTATCAAACTCAACAAGGAAATATGGTAATGAAAGTGTGCGGTACAAAGTCTTTTTTTTTTAAATTCGAGATTGTATCTTCCGCTGCTGCAAAATAGGCCCTTCATTAAAACCATCTGTGTATTGATGTCAGCCGGTGTAATGCATTAATTAGCTTCCCGTTTGTATAGACGGCACTCAAACTGAGACGTACCAGTATGATGATTATCGCACAACAGATGTTGCAACACTCGGCAAATGCAAAAATGAAATTGTGCGCATATCAAGATAAGTTAATTATATTTGACCGGTACTTTAGTAGCATAATACATAAACAGGCGCACAGCTGCGACAAGTCAGTACCTTATTGTTTTATAACTCAACCAGCTGCATGGTAACATATTTTCGATGTGGTACAAAATCCTTTTTAATTCGAGATTTTATCTTCAGCCGTTGCAAAATATTCCCGACAAAAGCCGTAATTACAAACTGGGGATAACTGTTAAAAATCAGCTGGTTTCATTTTCCCTCTAATTGGGAACAACGGGTTATAGACATTATTACAGACGACAGATGTGGGCGTATGAATACATTGTATGTGTGGAATAACACATGGTGTCAGGTGGGCTTGGACACATCAGGTGTATAAAACCTGTGGAATATGAGCTGTAAAATTCATATTCTGGCAACCAGCTGAAGCTAATACATCGGGATGAAACAAGACCTGGACCACAACTACTGGGGGTGAGTATAAGGTTCGTGGGTGTCTGTGTGCGCTGGTGTGTCTGTGTGCGCTGGTGTGTCTGTGTGCGCTGGTGTGTGTGTGTGTGTGTGGTTGTGTGAGTGCATGTGCGCTTGTGTGTCTGTGTGTATGACTGTGTGTGTGAGCGTGTACGCTTGTGTGTCTGTGTGTATGACTGTGTGTGCGTGTGAGCGTATGCGGTTGTGTGTATGGCGGCTGGGTGTGTGTGTGTGTGCGTATGTATGTCTGCATGTGTGTGTGTGTGTGCTTGTGTGTATGTGTGTCTGTGTATGCGTCTGCATGTGTGTGTATGCGCTTCTTTGTAGGGGCGTCAGGGTGTCTGGTTGTTTGTGTGTATGGGTGTCTGGTTGTTTGTATGTGTGCGTGTGCGCTTGTGTGTCTGTGTAGGCATCTGCATGTGTGTGTATGCGTCTGCATGTGTTTGTGTGTGCGTGTGCGCTTGTGTGTATGCGTCTGTATGTGTGTGTATGCGTCTGCATGTGTATGTGTGTCTGTGTATGCGTCTGCATGTGTGTGTGTGCGTGTGAGCGTGTACGCTTGTGTGTCTGTGTGTATGACTGTGTGTGTGTGTGAGCGTGTGCACTTGTGTGTCTGTGTGTATGACTGTGTGTGCGTGTGAGCGTATGCGGTTGTGTGTATGGCGGCTGGGTGTGTGTGTGTGTGCGCGCGCGCGGTTATGTGCATATGTATGTCGGCATGTGTGTATGTGTTTTTGTGAGTGCATGTGCGCTGGTGTGCGTGTGTGTATGTGTGCGTGTGCGCTTGTGTGTGTGCGTATGTATGTCTGCATATGTGTGTGTGCGCGCTTGTGTGTATGTGTGTCTGTGTATGCGTCTGCATGTGTGTGTATGCGCTTCTTTGTAGGGGCGTCAGGGTGTCTGGTTGTTTGTGTGTATGGGTGTCTGGTTGTTTGTATGTGTGCGTGTGCGCTTGTGTGTCTGTGTAGGCGTCTGCATGTGTGTATGCGTCTGCATGTGTGTGTGTGCGTGTGCGCTTGTGTGTATGCTTCTGCATGTGTGTGTATGCGTCTGCATGTGTATGTGTGTCTGTGTATGCGTCTGCATGTGTGTGTGTGTATGTGTGTGTATGTGTGTGTCTGAGGTTGCATGCTTTTGTACTTATGTTTATGGTTTAACTTATCGTGTTCACGTGTTTTCTGCCTTGTACCTATTGTTTGTAACAGTTTATGGCTAATACGTCTACCGTATGCACGTCTTATTCATGCCCTAGTGTTTATTTGTTAATAAGACACTGAGTCTGTTTGGGAGTCTTTAGTAGATGCTATTGTTACACACAGTAAACAGCTGGGGTTAGAATTAATAGTTGTCTCTAAGAAAGAAATACTACATAATATACAAGTACATGAACATATTCTTAAACCAAAGTGAGCCGTTACAATAATTTTGGACCAGTCTTATAGAACCTGGTTTGAAGACATTACAACAAAAAAGCGACAGGGTGTCATATACACGTACATGTCCCTGTACCTGTGTGCTTCTTGGTGGAGCTGAATAGTAATGTTTTGTGTCTTATTTTCACAGATCGCCTTGTATCTAAGATATGGAAGGATCACAACCAGAAAGTCGATGGGGTCGACAACCAGTATTGCCTTGTGTCTAACCTAACAAAAGGGTCACCACCAACGAGTTGATAGTACGCTCAGGTATGTATGTGAGTGTGTATATACGTATGTCTGTATGTGTATATGTCTGTATGTGTATATGTGAGTATGTATATATGTATGCATGTATGTATGTATTTTAGTATATATATATATATATATATATATATATATATATATATATATATATATATATATGTCTCTGTGTATATATGCATGTGTATATGTGAGTATGTATATATTTATGTGATTATGTGTATATGTGAGTATGTATATATGTATATATGTCTGTGTGTAGGTCGGCATGTGTGTACATATGTATATGTCAGTATATGTGTGTATATATGTAAATGTATATGTCGGTATATATGTGTATATATGTATATGTCGGTATATATATATGTGTGTATATATGTATGTTTGTGTGAATACTGGTAACTATGATAGATATAACCATAGGTTAGTGGTTTATGGCCTAGTGATATGAAGACAACAAAAGAATTTTTTATTTTTTTTTTATTTTTAATGGAAACTGACGTTGTGGCGTCCCCTTCTGTACTAATGCGGTGGTTGTCCTTTTACTCAGCTCTCGGTTAATTTCACTCAGCTCTTGTGGGCTTTCATATTCAGTGTTAACAAAATTTGATCAAAACCATCTGAGTTCTTAATCGTCAAATATAATTTCTAGACCAAGTGTCCAACTATAATGAAGTGAAGGTGGTTAATTTAACTCAAATATGTTTTACCTTCATATTGACTATGCATATTAACTGTATATATTTACTGTATATATGTCACTGGCTCCCTAGTGGCAACTCAGCACAAAGTATATTACACACATATCTATTTAGCGTTCAGTAGAGGATTAAAAACTATGAAAAGTTAAAAATATTGCTGGTCACTAAAGGCTTTGTGTCTTACTTTCACAGGTGTACGTGTTCAACTGAAAGACAAAGAAACTGTATCCTAGTATCTACTATTAACAAATTCAAAAGGACGTTGAAGTATAGAAATTTGGTAACAACCTTCTACTGTCAATCACCTAACAGTGAATTACCGTATGTTCGTCAAAAAATCAATATGGCCACCCCTCAGCCGAAAGAAGTCTACCCGTGTGTTATCTGTGCGAAAGTGTTCAAGGAAAACTACAAGCTAACACGTCACATTAAGACAGTTCACGCCACCATTGATGAAAAGCATAAATGGCATATATGTGGCAAAAAATTTAATAGAACAGACAACCTTCAAAGACACATACGCACATACCACCAGACAGTCATAGACACTACACCAGCATCATCGTCATCAGCCTCATCAACCTCTACACCTTCAGCATCATCAACACCATCATCATCAGCATCAGCACCAGTAGCATCAACATCGCGTAAAAGACCACCCTCAACACAGACACACAATGCTAAAAAAAACAGAAACAAGACACAAATATTCTAGAGCAGTTAGTACACGAGGAAGCAGCCCTTTTAGAAGCCGAAGAATTATATACATTACACAAACTTCCACCACCCATGCAACAGACATACAGGGCCAACTGGGAAGCCATCAAAACACACCACAAAATCAACAAGCATCTGTCTATCTACACGTTCTTTATTAGTCCAGAGACACAGCACCCTATCAATTGGACATCTGCCTTGAATAAGATCTTCAATACTCAAACTACTCGCTTCAAAATAAACCTCAGCTACCACAGCGTCCTTCGACACCGAGAGACACAAGACTTTCACTTCTTCCACGCATCATCAAACAACGCCTCTGTACTAAATCTCCCACATCTCATAACAACAAACAGGACTTTGATACTTTTATCAACACCGTACACGAACACGATATTCTTACATATGCTACTCAACAACGGCCAGACACCAAGTACACAATAGAAACAGTAGCGGCCACATCCTTTTATGTTTTTCATATTCCCGAGTTCCCAATAGGTTGTTGCTTAACTGATATTCCCACTCACATCACACAAAATAAAGCCATTAACACATTGCAACAAGACTCAAATTCCAAACAGTACACAGATAATTTTTGTTTCTTCAGAGCCCTGGCGTTATTTAGAGGTGCTAAAATTAGGAATCTTACGACAGACACGCAGGATTTAACTGAGAAGTGGCGAAGACATCAAAATATACCTTCTTTAACTAATTTTCCCGGGATTAAGCTAATTGACGTGCCTATTTTAGAGCAATGTTTTGGCCTTAATATCGATATTTTTGAGTTCAACGAGACCCAGGTTCTGGTCTACAAACTTAGAGGTAGTGGGAAATATGAAGCAACTCTAAGACTGTTATTGTTTGAAGATCATTTCATGTATATTAAGGATATCAGTAGGGCATCTCGGACCTTTGGTTGCGATAAGTGTGGGAAGTTATGGAAGGAATTTTGGAGGCTGGAAAAACACCGTAAAATCTGCAATGGGGGTAAGACTAAAGAGTGGTTTAAAGGCGGGGTGTACAACCCACCACAGACCATATGTGAAATACTGTCAAACCATGGGCTCAAAGTAGACCCTGGCTACTTTGAAAGTAATAATCTGCCCAGGGAAACCAAATCGACAAAATTCTTAGCTAAACACATACCCCTTAGTTGTTCAGTAGCTTCAAATGTCCCCGGATTTGAATCACCTGTGTGCCTCATCTCATCAGGTGACCCCCATGAGTTAGTGGACAGAATGATTAAGTATCTGACTCAAGTCGCTGAGAAAGCATATTCAGAACTACGGGTGGTTTTCGATGGGGTATATAAAAAATTAGAGGAACTACAGAAAACTAAACTAATTGATAGGTTAGATGGTTATCTAATGGAATTACCGGTGCTGGGGTTCAACTCAGGGAAATACGATCTTAAAACAATTAAACCGTTTTTAATCTCGCACTGTGTAAAACATTCCCCTTTAAAATTTGTAGTGAAAAGAAACAATAACTTTATGTATCGCCACTGAAAAGCTAAAATTCCTAGATATTAGCAACTATTTAGCGCCAGGGTTCAGTTAAATATTTAGCGGCATATGGCATCACCGAGACAAAAGGCCAGTTTTGCTATGAATACATCACACACTTAGATAAATTAAAGGAAACACAGCTACCCCCACACACAGCCTTCTTTTCCAAACTTAAAAACACCAACATTACAGAGGCAGAGTACCAAGAATGTCAGAAGGTCTGGGGCAAGTACCAGATGAAGACATTGAAAGATTTTCTAATCTGGTACAACAACAAAGATGTCGATCCCTTTCTCATTGTCTTACAAAAACAGGTTACATTTTACGGTGAGTTAGGTGTAGACATGTTTAAGGACGCCATTTCTGTCCCCGGGGTCACATTAAAATATTTGTTTAGGACCCTCCCCAAAGACATCTCCTTTTCCTTATGTGGTATTCGACATAAAGGGGTACACGACACTATTAGAAATAACATTGTAGGGGGACCCTCAATAATCTTTCATAGACACCATGAAAATGACATAACAAGCATTAGAGGTAGACAAGATAAACCAGTTCAGAGTTTAAAAGGTTATGATGCTAATGCTCTCTACCTGTGGGCTATCTTGCAAGAAATGCCCACCGATTTCCCGACTATTAGAAAAGCAGACAATGGGTTTAGAGCACACAAGATAAACAAATTTACACGACAGAGTACGGAGTGGTTAACGTGGGTACAACACACAAAACAGATAGAATTGAAAACACAGTTTAGTGGGGGTGAAATGGCATTGGGTGATAAGCATATTAGAGTAGATGGATGGGATAAGAAGAATACGACAGCTTACCAATTCCATGGTTGTTTATTTCACGGACACCCCGACTTCCCCTTGACCAAGAATAGAGATGTTAATCCCGTAAACAACAAAAAGTTGACAGACTTATTTGCCAAGACACGACAGATACATAACTATCTAGTTAAAGAAGCTAACGTTAGTGTAAAAGAAATGTGGGAGTGTGAATGGCAGACGTTAAAAATGACTGACAGTGACCTAAAAGAGTTCATAAAGACCAACTTCCCAACCGCCAAACCCTGGTTTGAGCGCTTCCCCATAACCCAGACGAAGATTCTAGAGGCTGTAAAAACCGATACACTTTTTGGGTTAGTAGAATGTGATATAGAGGTGCCAGCTGATCTTAGAGATAATTTCTCAGAGATGACACCCATCTTCAAGAACATTGAGGTGGGTAGAGAACATATAGGTGACTTTATGCGTACGTACGCCGAGTCACATAAATTGTTGACAAGTGCCAGACGGACACTTATAGGTAGCTATAGCGGGGGGGAAATCGTGTTGGCCACACGATTACTAAAATGGTACATGACACATGGTTTAGTGGTCACAAATATATACCAGATCATTGAGTATACGCCTGTTAGCTGCTTTTAAAGGTTTGGGGATAAAGTGTCTGATGCCAGACGCGAAGGTGACATCGATGATACCCAGGCCATTAAGGCCGAGACGATGAAGTTGTTGGGTAATGCAGCCTATGGCAAGACCCTAACCAATAAGGCCAAACATACAGATGTATGTTACTGTAAGAGTGATGATACAACCAAGTTAGTGAACAATCCCTTGTTCAAGAAATTGACTCCACTGACCGACAATATCTGTGAGGTTGAATGCTTAAAAAAGAGGACAGTATGGGATCTTCCTGTACAGATAGGCTTTTTCGTTTACCAGTACGCCAAATTAAGAATGTTAGAGTTTTATTATGATTTCATAGATACATTTATTGATAGGCAAGATTTTCAGTTATGTGAAATGGATACAGACAGTTTGTATTTAGCGCTAAGCACACTCACACTAGCCGAAGCCGTTAGACCACACCTTAGAGAAGAATACACTAAAGTCTATAATTCCTGGTTCCCGGCCGAGACATGCCCCAGTCATGAAGTTAGTGATGATACATGTCAGGCCTGTAAGAGTGTTAGAATCTATGAAAGGAGAACCCCTGGGTTATTTAAATTAGAATATGAGGGGACAGGAATGGTGTCCTTGTGCAGTAAAACATACCATTGTTACGGAGAGTACAATAAAACAAGTACAAAAGGACTCACCAAACAACACAATGCACACTTAAACAAAGACACATTTTTAGAGGTACTCGACACACAGACACCTAGTGTGGGGACAAATGTCGGTTTCAAAATTCAAGACTCTGCCATGTACACATACACACAACACAGAAATTCTCTATCTTATTTATAAATTAAAAGACAAGTACACCCAGACAATGTCACCACCTCGCCGCTAGACATTTAACGTTCACGCCATTATCCTGCTGAGGTTGCTGCTTATTAATGTAAAATATGTATCATAAGGTGGATATGTAAAGACTTTTGTGTGTGTACATAGCGTTGTACTTTTTTATATTGATGTACATATGTTTAAAATCATCATATAGCCTTGATTATGATTTGCAAACTGTTGAGTGAGTGTTATGACAATAAAATTGCTTATGGTTTGTTACTTTATGTTATTGATTTTGTAAGTTGTTGACTGTCACATGTTTCTCCTGTTGGATTTTCATTGAAGACTATTTGTAAAAAGATTGAAAAGTTTTAATGTATTTTGTATTGAATGCGCTGAAAATATACATTGTGATATCACTAACATTGTCATATTTGTTGAATATATTTTGTACACTATTGAATATGTATCCCATAGTGGACTTGCTGAAAAATAAAAGAGATATGAAAACCAATATTGGTTTGTTTGTTGTTTATTTCATTAGTATGACTGTCGTTTTAATCTCTTTCTTGTCTTGTTTTCATGCCGTTTTCATCCTGTGTTCGTCTTTCTTGTTTCGCCGTGGTTTGTAGCACCAGGTTGTTTGTCATGATGAATCAATGTTGAATGATTTCAAAGCTGTGGACCAATTGAGACAGACAAAACGAACCAAGAACAATATCACACAAGAACAGAGACATACACACAAGTACATTACCACAAAGAGATACCAATACATTGGACTACAACAGATCTGCAAACATATACAATAATGGAACAAAAAAATAACAAAGTCAAAGTTTTTCGTTTTTTCTTTTTTTTTTTCATAGACGAATAGTTATACACGTTGTCTCTTCTTTCTTGGGTCCCCTAGTGTTATACAATTGTCTGCTTGGTCATCGGTAGCTGCTCTCTTTGCTGGTGGGCTCTGCTCACACATCGGGCTATAGGTTGGTTGACCATTAAACAGCTGGCTGTCGGGTACATCAAACATATTGGGATAGTTGTCATTGGCTGTGTAGTTATCGCCTGCTGGGTAGGCTGACATCTGGTTATTTGAATCGTCACACATCTGGTAGGTTGGTTGAATACTGTAGACGGGATAAATGTTGGCGGCTTGGTAGTCTGGTTGGCTTTGTACATCATTAGTGACTGGCTTGGCTTGAGCACGCTTAGTCCCTGGTTTACGTTGGTTAGTGAATTGTTTGACTTGAACACTGTTAGGACCTGGTACGGTTGCGAGTCTGTCAAAATCAGCTAGAATCCCACTTTACATCGATATCAATTGCTCGTATTCCTGTCGAGTAAATGTCAGACCCTGCTTGGTGGGATACTTTTTTATCAGATTCCCCAAAGAAGCGACGAACGTGCAATGTAGTCGCACCTCTGAAGGATGAAACAAATACTGCCTTGACACCATCCCCACGGGTCTAACAGTTTCACCGCCACGAGTCATATAGACGCAGTTGGCAGGCACGGTCTTGAGTTCGGTAGTCATCTTCGTTTCACAATAAGCGAGTGTTACCAACCACGGGTTTCTATACCCGTAGTTGAGCCACTGATAAACCGGTTTCAACGAGAACTATTCAAAACCAGTTGACCTACATTAACTGGCAACAGCTGCGTGACCTTTCTGGCCGGGCTGACTAATCAACCTACAAGCCGGTCATTGACCCTTTGTTTATTTGAAAACACCTGCAGAATACGCGGCATACTCGCCCCACGACATTTCCGCTTGATGAAATAGATAGCGTAAAGACCACAGGTGTTACTCAGTACATCCTGTAAGACACGCGTATTGTACATTAGCGGTCTAACCGAATGTTTCTCCACACATTTTATTATGTCGGGATGTAAGGGTGGTAAACCAAAAGAATCAAAGTATTCATATTTGCCTAACCCGTCATAATACAGAGCAACCCAGTGGGACCCAGGTTGATTACTAGGGTCTGTGTTTACCACCAAAGCAACTGGTTTAGTTCTATCTATTTGTCTAGGCAACTGATCGCGAGCACATACTCTGATCTGGACCCGGCGAACATATCTATCAGCTAACAGTATGTGGGTAATCTGTTCTGTATCCATTATGTAGCGTAATCTGTTAGTACTTGTCTGGTCTTGGAAATTTCAATTATTCCGTCGTGCTCGGCGTAGACGATAACTTGTAATGGTTCTGGGGTGGGTGTATTAAACTTAAATTCCAGTGTTAGAGGACCGGTCCTCGGCATTTCAAACTGATCTCCGTCCAGTAAACTGGGACTCAGGTCAAAGGCATACAGAGTATAGCCATGTTTATACTGTGTATAATCAATTGAGTTACCGGCGTCTTTACCCACCAGACCCATGGCTAGATTGGTACCAAAAAAGGCTCGTACGTATTGATTACGTTCAAAGTCAATGGTTAACGGTTTGCTGGTGGCCGATCGTCCATCGACAGTTACGTTCAGATACGTCAGTCCAAAGGTTTGAAAATTATAAGGATTAGCCTTGAAGGTACCGTTAAAGGCGGCTGATGTAATAAGACCAATCACTATACGAGTGGGTGTTTGACTCATAAACAGATTGTCTTGTGTATGAGATAGCATTCCTTGTGGGATAGCTAGTGTTTTCAATGCCACACGCTTGATCGGTAGTTTCGCGTTGGCTCTCATCAAGGCTTTCTCATGGGCGAGAGCGATGGCCGGATTTAGTTTGGCTTTACGAACCACCAGAGTGGCACGTGTTATAATAGATGAATAACCAACAGCACCGTCGGGGGCCAAGAGGTTAAAGGTGGATTTCGAAGGGGTCAGCTTAATTTTCACATCCACGCCGTTTATCATGTAGCGGTCTTGCACAAAAATGTCGGCGTGTAGTCGACCCATCATATCTATTTCTTGACTATCACAGGCTAGTTCTCGTTTTGTTTTTAATCCTTTGTTGTTATCACATTGAGTCTCATGGAGAAACTTGGCTGTATCATAGTAATAGAGGGCTGCTGAGAGATGACTTTTCTTGGCTTCCTCTCCATGGTTCAGAGTGGCCTCCAGGTAGGCTCTATACGGGTATGTATTTTCACTGGGGGTGATTAGCGTGTCGTTGAGTGAGACGTCTACTTGAGAAAACAGACTGTGGAGGTAATAGTTGACTGGAGCGACGTCGGCCGTGGGTGGTAGTTTGTCACCATTGGGTAGTGTGACTTTAGCTCTGACGTGTAAGAAAGTGTTAAACAGGTCCAGATACTCTTCACTGGCACCAGAGATGGTAAATTCTATAGGTGCGCCTGGAGCTAGTGACGCGAGTGGGTGTATCTCCACACACTGCCCCTCTTCTACCGCCGTCTGTGTGCGAGGCACAGTGAACAGATCCAGACCAGAATGAAGACACTCACAAGAGTTGGGGTGAATCAGAGCCATTATGCGAAGATATCCGAATACTTCTTCTTATGAGCTCGGCGAGCTGCGGGGGTTAGTTTTATACGTTTACTAGGTTTACCAGGTGGCGCTGCCCACCTCTTTCTTCTAATACCGCTACCGGATTGGCTAACATGCTCGACAGCTCCTTTCAGTAAGCGTTGACCGGCTTGCTTAGCGTGTTCTTTAAAGGCTTCCCCAACATTCCTACCAGCTAAGGCGTCTTGGGCCACTTTCAGTCCGGTACCGACACCTTCTCTGAGTAAGGCCTTACCGCCTGTCTTTAACCAGGGTAGAATCGTGCGACCGAGACCACTGAAGAAACTACCGATACCACGTCCTCTCTGACTCCGACCACCCACAAACACTGGCATGCCATGTCCAGCTTGGTTGCAGTAAAAGTCTTCGTACAGTTTGGGATTTCGACGTAGCGCCACGTATTTCACCATTATTCCAGGTCTGACTGTTTCCGAGTGCGAAAATGTAGCGTTAGCACTGAAGTTCCAGCTGTAAATGAGATCGTTGTGCCCGTATCGGTGGTTAAAAGGATTTCCACCATGTCGAAGGAGTACCGACTCAGTGGGACATAGTGGGGTTTGTCGTAGGCGCGAAACACCGAGTTCGAGAGCTGATTCATGATAGGGACCGTTCTTAGTAGTGGGACCATGACGTCTCCGACTGGTCTTGCCGCTATGAGATCGCAGAAGACGTAGACATTTTGCAGGTCGTTATTTACATCTATCCCCCCTTCAGCTTCAATTATATCTAATATCTCATGCAACTTTTCACTAAAGGTAACAGTGGCCCCGGGCTCGAGTATTTTTACACTGACTTTCTTTGCTGCCTTGTTGAAATGGAATAGAACACAGAGCTGGTCGTCCACCTTCCGATCTTTCATTAGTCGATTCAGCGCAGCTATAAATGTGTCTGGTGAGTTGTAGAGACCTGGGGGACATGTCTTTCTTACTACTTCTCCATTGGGTGCGGTGTATCTTATCCAGACTTCATTCTCTAGCACGTTGCAGTAGTAGTTGGGAAATTGAATTTCGGCCAGACCCACTTCGTATTGTTGACTCACCTCAATAGTCTGCGGTAACTTGACGAAATAGTGACCTGGAGTGTTGTTGGGAAACATATTCGGTGAAGCATTGCTCGGTAATGTCACGTAGAAACTCATAGTTTAGGGTTAGGTAACATGTAACCCAGACAACTACTCATTAGCGCAATCCACACCTTACCCTCGGTTGCTTCGATGTCGCTTCGAGACAGATTGAATAGTGATACAGCAATGATGGTATATATAACTACCATCTGACAGAAGAAGACAATCTCTGTTCGCGGCACCCGTTGACCAAAAAACGGCCAGAATGAGGTTCTTTCGCTGGGTGAGTTATTTTGTGGGCGCAGTACAGTAGTTTCCACAATGTCTTCGTCCATTTAGTCTCGGTATCTAGTTAGGTCTGAGACCCAACTAGTGAATGGCGAATTATATCCAAACCATTTCACTAAATACTCTTTACCACCACCTCTCCTTCGCCTTTCTTGTAAGATCGATTCAACACGATACACCTGCTTATCTCCGACTGCTTGAAGTTCTTCGCGGTAGAATGATCCTTGTAGTTCTGCCCGCGAATCGTCTTTTAGTACATATGTCACCGGACTGGTCTGGTTTATGCGACTGACGGTAAATAATTCTTCTGTCCACGACGGCATATACCCTTTTTTTAAAGTTTGTTTGGGTTGCGCCAGTCTGACTCGGTCCCCGGGTGTAAAATGTACTTTTCTCGACACGTCTGTCTTACTGTACAAGTTATTCCACACGTCTTCTTGATTAGTATAGTTGACTTGTCTGGGAGCCATGCGAATACTTCTGTGATACGAATTGTTGTAGTTTCTGATCAGTTTATATATGACGTCAACGTAGCGCAGTGCATTGGTCTTGGTGAAATAGCGCCACATTTTTTCTTTCAGGGTCCGGTTGAATCTTTCCACTATAGCCGCCTTAATGTCTTCATTCTCGGTAGTAAAGAAATGCACACCTCGATCTTTCAGAAATTTTAAGAAGGTCTGGTTGACAAATTCCGAAACTTTGTCGGTCTGAAAATTTATCGGCTGTCTATCATCAAAGATTTTACTCACAGCCTCCACCAGCGCTTTCCCCGTTTTCTTCTGGATTGGAATGGCCCAGGCATATTTACTAAACACATCGATGCACGTCACGAGATACGACAACCCATCGTTGTCTCTTTTTAAGTCTCATATCTATCAAATCTGCTTGAAACTGTTGATTTATCCCACCCGTTATGGTCTGCCGTCTATGAAAACGACGACGGATCGGTTTATGCAAGGTATACGTGTCCTGATGTCGTAACCAAACCTCTATTTTCTTCAGTTTAGTATTTCGTTTTAAGGCGGAGGCCCCTGCATAGGCTCCGGGTTTCTTAGGGTCATAGTAATACTTTCTTAATTGCGCGGCCATTTTTCCCACTTGGGTGTAGGTATCTTACTCTTCTTCTTGCTTCGCCTGAGCTTATATGGCGGAGTGGTCTCGACTAGTTGACTTTTGACTGTTAATGGTGGATGGATAGTTACTTGACTCTTGGGCTCGCTTACTTGAATAGGCTGACTAGGTGTCTCGGTTATTTGACTGGATGTCTCGACGACGGCTGCTGGTAAATTCCTGACTTTGGGTTTTTGTTCCTTGATATCCACTTGGCCTAAAGGCTTGTTTCTGTACTGATCTAGTCGATTCAGGTACCGCTGCAAGGTTTGTTGGTACACTCGGACTTTTTCACGCGGTGGTAAATCTTCACTTTCCAAGACTTGTCGCATTTGTTGGTCCAAGTCACGCAGGCTATCATTTAGTGTGTCGGGTGGTGTATAGGATTTTTCTAGCAGTCGAGGGTCGATCAGGAGCATTTTCTTAGCCATTACAAACCCACCAAGCTTTTCAGCACATTTAAAATGGGGCCGAGTAAGGCGCCAATGAAACCACCTTGTTGGAGAATCTGTTTCCTTTTCTTGAGTGACAGTTTCTTACCCGTGAGCGCTCTCAGACTGTTTTTGTGTCGCTGCAGCCGGCGCTTCTGACTCGGGGTCAGAGGAACATTCCCTTTTAAGACATTGTGACAGCATTCACATATTGATTGGACGAGCTCCGGGGAAGCTGTTTTAATTACGGCCTTTACGGCAGCGGGCTTTGCCTCACCCAGAAAGCGCAACATGGCCCCATGACGTTTCACTCGGTTGGACATATTACTTGGGGACGTAGACAACTTGGTGTTGGTCAGGAAATATACGACTGAGTAAGCGGAGCTGATCCGGTGTTTCCTGTCGAAGGTCGAATAACAAATACCCGTGTGGAGTCGCTGTCGCGTCTTTAAAACTATCTTGAACATATGACACGCGGCCTGGATACATCTGTTTGGCCAGACTCGTAATTTGTGCCCCGTCGCGAGGGTTCTTAAACACGACTAGGTAATGAGAATTCAGACTGATTGTCCTTTGTTCTTTGTTCTTACCAAAGAGGTTCTGGACTATATACATGACGCTGAGGTTACGATGATGACTACCCTTAGTAAATAGTTTGGTTACCCTATCATCTGTCTCGGACATTAGGTCATCTATGACCACTAGCCGACGTCTATCACCTGTCCATTTTTCCACGTCGGGCAGTCCCTCGTTAAATACAACACCCTTCATAGTCTCGTACATGGATTGCCATTCTCCGTAGCACCATATAATCTCCTCTGGCATCGGGACGACCATGTCTGGGAGATGGGTCAGGAACTGCTGTACAAAGACGGATTTACCGCATCCCGTTGGGACCGCGATCAAGGAAGTAAACGGGTGTTTCCATCTAGGATCCATGACTACGAATGACCACCTAGTTACGCATGTCACGCATTTTTATTAGGTTTGAGCCTACCTGGTCCGACCGAGCCTGCTCACTGCCCTGCACCCCGACCCTGCACTCACTTTACCACCCCGCCCGACTCCGCATGTTTGTCGACCACCTGACACCTCTTATGTCGTCTATACAAACGGGAAGCTAATTAATGCATTACACCAGCTGACATGCTGGGGGGGAGGATCTGAGCACCTATGGATATGTCCGGAGTGCAACGAAGATACCCCAACTGATAACTAACTAACCAGCTGACATATTCTGAATCAATTAGCAAACCTGGCGCCATAGTTCAATTGATCTTTTCATTGTTAACCCCGATGCTCTGATTAAAAACGACAGCTGCCACTTAAACAACCAGGAAGGAGCTGAAACGTATGAGGCAGACCACAACTCGAGGGCGAGGGAGGCAGTGGCATCCCTCGTCATGCCTCACCAGCCCTCACCATCCCTCACCATCCCTCACAAAACCGCCCTCATTACGCGAGATAACCTCCCTATATACTACTCGCATAATATAAGACTTACGTTAGAATGAGATTTGCAATAATGGCAAAGCCGTCATTTAGAGAAACACAATAACTAGCATCAAAGAACATATGTTTCATCTGCGGAGATTTCCAAATCTAACTGAGTACTAGGACATGTCCTGGAGAGTAAAGGCGGCTGGTGTAGTTCTGATCACATGACCCACAGAGGGCAAACTGGTCTTTACAAATATTAGTCTAGCACTGGATGCCCAATCCGCCTTAAAGGGTGTAAAGCGGTCTCTTAGTCTAGTTTACATACCGGGGGAAGTCATCTGTGTATACATCTGGCTCATCGAATTATTTAGTTCATTATTATTAATATTGCATAAAACATGAAAAGGCAGTTTTTGCGATTTGGTATTATCAAAACATGAAAAGAAAACGCTGAATTTGAAAATTAAAAAGTGGATAAGATCAGGAAAATATAACAAGTCACGTGCACTTCTTGAAGTAACGTTGTTAAGATACTGGTCATAACCTAAATTAAGACGAAACACTGTCAAAAACTGTCATTTTACTGCCTATAGTATCTTGCAGTGTAGGGCGGAAAGGAGGGGGGGGGGGTGTCTCGATTCCGAGGAATTAGGGCCGCCTGACTAGTGCAGTCGCCGCGAACTGTGCAGGTTAGGATTTTCTTTTTGCCCGCGCCAGAAAAATACCCACATGTTAACGAGGATTTGAACCCGGGTCTTCCGAAGGAGAACCCGGCGTTCTCAGCCACTCGGCCAGCCATTAGAGGGCAAGATACTGGGGATAAATAAGAGGTGCGCCAAGAAATTGATTTTCACAACAGTGAAATAAGTCAGTAAAGGGCTTCTTTACATGCGTTACTCGACGTTGGACATATGGTGCTTGACGCATAGTGTTAAAGACCAGTCGGCGGCACTCGTTGATTAACGTGGTCAGTTTCACGTGGTCGCCTTTACTTCCACAATCATTTCCTGGTACCGATTTTAGGCTGGGTGGACCTTGGAGTCCAGGCCAGTCTTAAACATTTGAATCTAGCCGAGCCGGATCGAATCCTAGACCACTGACCCGGCAGGCGATCTTCCATCCGCTACGCTACATCGGCTCTCATGTACCAAACAGGCATATACAATGTCTTATTTGATGATCCTGCCGCAAATAGTTAAGTTATGAGTCACTGACTGCAATTATCCCTTTTGCTGTCTTCTGGCCCGAAGCACAGTTTGAACACCTCAGCTTTACAAAACATAGCCCACTGGAATTAAACATGTATTTGAAGAACTCAAGCTACACACATGTTAGACATGGCTTTCTTTAACAGACTAAGTTACCACATCTGTTTCATCTTTTCATTACAAGAGATTTCAAATTTTCACAGCGCTGGCTGTGGTCCAGGTAGCTTATTGCTAGATGGAAAACATACTGGCCAGTAAAAATCCGGGGGGTGGGGGGGAGAGATAGAGAGAGAGAGGGAGAGAGAGAGAGAGTGTTGAAGTGCTATATAGAAAGTGTACTGTTATATGGATGTGAGACGAAGACAATAAGCAGACAAGCGGAGACACATCTAAGGGCAATGGAGATGTGGCTTCTGCGAAAATGCAGAATGACATTGATGGGCAGAAAAATCAATGAGCAAGTCTTACAAGGAAAAAAAAAATCAAAGTACACCGTAAATTAATTAGAGAAATTTGACACGGAAAGTCAAGATTTTTGGACACATTATGAGGAGAAATGAACTTGAATAGTTAGTGACAACTGGCAAGATAAAAGGGGAAGGCAGAAAGATAAAAATGTGGCTTTGCCAAATGGCATATTCAAGAACGAACAAACGAATTTTATTTTCATAGGATTAAGAATTGGGCACGCAGGCCATTCTGGCATTCTACTCTTCTTATCTCTCTGTTCTCATATATTATTTCATTCATACATGACTAGTGAAGCTAATCTTAGACATTAGACAACAACACTGAGCTGATCCAAGATTCTGGTGATCAAATGAGATGGCGTACTAAGATCGCCCACGATTATCGTCATGGCACATGATGATAATGCTAACACCATAGGCATATCTGAGAAGACGACTCATGCATTCAAGACACACCGGTCAAAGCAACATTTATACATCTCAACTTTCTAATAATTAACCAAAGAAACACTCACTTATCTTAACCAAACATCTACATGTTAAAGAGAAATATTCACTCACTTATCTTAACCAAACATCTACATGTTAAAGAGAAATTTTCACTCACTTATCTTAACCAAACATCTACATGTTAAAGAGAAATTTTCACTCACTTATCTTAACCAAACATCTACATGTTAAAGAGAAATTTTCACTCACTTATCTTAACCAAACATCTACATGTTAAAGAGAAATTTTCACTCACTTATCTTAACCAAACATCTACATGTTAAAGAGAAATTTTCACTCACTTATCTTAACCAAACATCTACATGTTAAAGAGAAATTTTCACAAACTTATCACTTATCAATTAATCAATCATGTGCCATGCCGGAAAGCGTGGGCGGTCATGACTCGCCATTTCACTCGATCATCAGTGTCGTGGATCATCTCAGTGTTCCTGTCTCGTCCATGCCATGTGGCCAAGCCATCCAGGTATTTTCCTCTCGGTCTTCCTCTTGGTCTGTTCCCCTCGATCTTGCCAGTTGTCACTAAGTTCTCCAATCCATTTCTTCTCATAACATGTCCAAAAAATTTTGACTGTCTACGTCTAATTTCTCTAATCAGTTTACGATGTTCATTTGTCTCCTGTAGTACTTGGTCATTGGTTTTTCTGTCTGTCCATGGTATTCTTTGCATTTTCCTCAGAAACCACATTTCTGCAGCCATCAGATGCTTTTTAGCTTGACTGCTCATTGTCCAAGTTTCACATCCATACAAAAGAACAGGCTCTATGTATCCCCTCAACACTCTTTTTCTCGTTTCAATTGACATCTTTTTATTGGTCAGAATGTTTTTCATCTTGCTAAAGGCTACTTTCGCCATGGCGATTCTTGTTCTAATCTCTTCAAGGCATCTCCCATCAGATGTTATAACTGTTCCAAGATAATTGTACCGATTCACTTGTTGAAGAATATTTCCATTTACTTGTATATTACATTGTGGCACTTCTTCCTTCCTACTGACGACCATAACCTGAGTCTTTTCACAATTCAATTCCAACCCCAGCTGCCCACTGTCTACAACAACCGCATCTACTAATTGTTGCAGATCCTGCGCATTGTCTGCAATTAATACTGTATCATCTGCATATCTAATGTTATTGATGTTTCGTCCTCCAATGCTGATTCCATTTATATCCTCTACATTTCTGAAAATATTTTCACTGTACAGGGAAAAAAGATCTGGAGACATCACACATCCCTGCCTAACACCTCTCTTAATTGGCTGATACTGTCCCACTACATTATCAATCCTTATTGCAGCTTGTTTCCAATATATGTTTTTTATAAGTCTAATGTCTTTCCCATCAATTTGTAGATCTGCAAGCATATCCACCATGCTGACATGTCTAACGCTATCAAAAGCCTTTGTACAGTCAATAAAGCAAAGATGTATATCCTTGTTTACTTCTATAGCACGTTCAATAACTGTTCGCAGCATATACATAGCATTTACTGTACTCTTTCCTTTTACAAACCCGCATTGTTCTTCCCCTATTTCAGGTTGTATCTTCTTCCTCATTCTTTGCATGATAATTCTTAGCAAAATCTTTGTGATGTGACTCATTATACTAATTGTTCTATGTTGATCACATTCCAAGGTTCCTGATTTCTTTGGGATTGCAATAAATATAGAGTTACATAATTCAGGAGGTATATCTCCAGTATATCACTTACCACTTTATTTGGCCATAATATCAGAAGACAAGAACTGGGTATTGTGACAATCGGAAAGATTTGTGGAAGGAGAGATAGAGAAAGACAGAGAGAGAAATGTCTTGACAGTCATGCGTCATGGGACGGAAGGGAGTCAACACCTGAATCTATCCATGCCGTGGGAAGACGCAAATTATGGAGAAGTATGATCACCCACGCCAGCCGGCAAGGCACTTGATGATGATGATGATGATGATTGTCGTGTCCTCCTTTAAAGTGTCGTCCCTGGAGTGAAGAGAGTCGACCCCCACATTATAATATTTTTCCCCTTATTTATATCCTGGAGAATCCACCAGCTTCCGTCCAACACCCTCCATCAGCCTATGGACACCTTTTCCTGTCACTCTCTCACTGTCGTACTATGCCCCCTCTCATACTTCCCCAACGCAACATACTCAACAACTCTTGCTTCTAAAAATTAATAAAGACTAATTTATTAAAAGAAAAGTGTAACGTATATGAGACGTGTATGCGAAGAAAAACGTGTGTCGTGTATTATAACATAAATGTGTATGTCAGCCTTCAAAGTTCAGGATCATAGTGTACACATCATGGCAAGGATCACACGACATCATTCGAGTCAGTACGAAAAACCTCACCGAAGTCGTATCCTTCTCTCCAGACATGTCCTCCTCCAGGAACTCTGATGACCATGAGATCTGAATCCCATGTAAATATATAATCCGTGGAAAAAAACTGTTATTGTTCCTAACACAACTGTTCCTAACAGTTTATAGAAACTCCGGCTTCATAATTCCGGCGCGGTGAAACAAACATGGAACACTGTCCTATGAACAAGACTTTTTGTCTCTTGATAAATGTTCACTAGTTCTCACTATTAAACAGTTATTGTATCTAGAATAAAATGGCTTGCTTTATTCACTAGATATAGTCTGAAAGTTCTGATTTCCTTGATACGTGGCACAACTACACTTCAATGTTTGGTTTCATCTAATGTGAACATCAGTTCCTACTGATCTAGTTCCTCATGGGCTGAACCTCCATCACTTCAGGTGTGTTAACGATTGGTATTCACTCATGTAGGATACATATACCATTAGACTCCACCGAGCAATGTGTCTTAACTTCTTCCGTTGCGAAAGTTGCTGGCCCATCTCTCCACATCATACTTTATCCGGGATCGGATTTTTTAGTTGTTCCGGGTTCTTTATTCCAACCAGAGGAACCTGTAAAATAAATCATACAACTGGTGATAGCCTCCCCTTCACTGATCTCTATTAGATGATCGTGGGCATCGGCCTCGCTCAGAAAATATAATGTACCCATCAGGGACAGATGAACTGACCACATAGGTTATCATCAGGCCAAGACAAAAAAAATCAGCAAACAGAATGCGGAACCCCGCCCACCCGGGACACCTACGGGAAGATCCCAATTATCCCTCATTACTCAATTCTCAACTAGTAAAGCTTATCAACACTTCACTAATCTATTTTCAACTAACAGAGCCAAGTATCACTTCCCTACTCTAGTTAGTTTTCCACTAACAGTGCTAATCATCACACTATAGTTTTAACAAGCCTACAGCCTATATTAATGAGAACTAATTGACTATATTGACTACCTTATGTAAAAACCGCCTCATTCCCGGGATGGCTACTACACTTTGCCATAACGGCACATGCTAGTTAATCTTAAATTAATCTAACACTGTAGAGCTCTCCCACAAACACGTCCATCATAATCCACGGTTCTTGGTCAACTCCCCCCTAGTTGATCCCAACTCGGGTTTATATGGCAAACTACCAAAGTTGGCCACGTGACGTTCTCCTTTATGCCCCCACACAGGTGGCACAGTGGCAGATCATCTCCTGTCAGGGATCCATCCTCCCTGGCTCCATTAATGTTAGATTTGTCATCACTGGTTGTGACATCCAAAACAATCTAGAGAGTTACTGTACAGTTCCAACAAAGAGTTTTTCCCAACACGCTGTCAATCTTCTCGATGTTCCGGAAACAAGACTTGACAGATGTACTGTTTCCTGTCTCTCGCTGCCAATTCCGGTTTGTCTCTGACTGTTGACAAACTGTCAAGCTTCTGTTCAGTGGTGACAATCCCAGCAGCCATTTCGCCTGATGTCCGGAACTATAACTGACAGACAGGGCTGTTCCATGTACTGAGCCGGGCAAGGCTATGTGATTCTAAATGTATATAAACTGCCAACGCATTGTATCCCTTCCTTCTCACTCACCACCAAATGTGTTTATGGGCTGACACGATGTAACCTGTGCAGCTGGGTTTACTCTGTTAGTACAAATAGATGTCGCTGGTCGATCGTCCGCTTAATCCGAAAATCCTCTGTAATAATCAACCGGATAAACACACGGTGTCATTTTGTGACATAGGCCCCCTCCTAAGAGAGTAGTCCATCTCACTCTTCTCCACCGTGAGTTTAATCCAGATGATTCATCCTTCATCTTCGGGAGCTGGGTGTCTTGACAAGAAATCCGCTCCAACATTTTCCTTCCCAGGAATGTACTCTACTGTGAAATTATACGGTTGAAGTAACAACGACCACCGCATCAAACGTGCGTTGAGCTTCTGAGAAGTAGCCAAGAACATCAGGGGCTGATGATCCGACTGGACCCGAAACTTAACTCCATACAAATATGGCTGAAATTTTTGCACTGCCCATACGAGGGACAAGCACTCTCTCTCGACGGTTGAATAATTCCTCTCCGCCTGTAAAAGTTTCTTACTTGCGTATGCCACAGGTTTCAAAACCGAAGCATCGTCTTTTCCTTCCTGTAACAAAGCGGCTCCAATTCCAATCGCACTTGCATCCGTTCTCAACACAAATGGTTTGGAAAGGTCAGGGAGCTGTAATACAGGTTTGCTGACCAAGGCCTCCTTTAACTGACTATAGGCATTCTCACATTCTGGTGTCCAATTGATTTGGTCCGGGAATCCCTTTTTCAAGGTTTCCGTCAACGGAGCTCCCAGTTCAGTGAAATGTGGGATAAATTTGTGGTAGAACCCACACAACGAGAGAAAAGATCGCACATCCTTCTTCGTTTTTGGCCTTGGTGCATTTCTGATTTTCTCCAGGTTCTTTTCTTCCGGGACTATGTGTCCTGGAGTGATGGTGTGACCTAGAAATTCCAGAGTCTGGTAACCAATCATGCACTTGGTTGGAAGAGCAGTAAGCCCTGCTTCCTTGAGCCTATTAAACACTCTCTCCAAGGATTGTAAGTGGTCATCCAAGCTGTCACTGGAAATCAGAATATCATCCATGAATGAGATGATGGACGGATCCTGTAAAGTCCTCATCATACGTGTAAACACACTAGGTGCATTGCTGAGTCCAAAGGGCATGACCTTGAATTCGTAGTGTCCACTGGGTGTACTGAAAGCTAACAGTGGTCGAATCTCCGGTTTGACTGGTATCTGATAGTACCCCCGACTCAGATCCACCTTTGAAAAGTACCGAGCCTTATGGAGCCTAGCGAATAACTGAGTTGGATTCGGCAAAGGTTCCACCTGAAACTGGGTATGACTGTTCAGCAGTCGGTAATCTATACACAACCTGTGTTCTCCACTTGGTTTGCGTAACAAAACTACCCCCGCATTGTATGGGGATGTGGATGGTGCAATCACATCATCCTCCAGCAATTTGTGTATTTCCTCCTCCAGGGCCTTTTCTTTAGAGAATGGCACTGGGTAAACCTTTTGGCGAACAGGCTCCTGTGTGGTCAAAGTCATCTCGAACTCCACCAACCTCGTTCGTCCTGGTTTATCAGTCAGTATCTCCTTATGAGACTTGAGAACCTGGGTTATCCTTTCCCTCTCCTGGGAGGTCAGATCAGGGTTCACTTGTACATCCCTATAGGTTTCCTGGTGTACCAAGGGATATTCCCTGCCCTCGCTGGTTCCCACTTCTGTCTCCACTGCAACTGCCATTGCCATGAGGTGAGCTGCCTTGTCTCCGGGTCTCTCTTCGTATTTCCGCAAGAGATTGATATGGAAAATCTTCGACTTTCCCCTGATCCGGATTTGATAGTTGGTTCTGGATATCACCCTTTCCACGGGAAATGGTCCTTGCCAACCTATCTCCAGTTTGTTGTTTCCCGTTGGGAGTAGCAACAAGACTTTATCTCCTACCTCTAGAGATCTTTCTTTAGACCTACGGTTGTAGTAAGCCGCATGTCTTTTCCTGGCCTTTTTCAAGTTTTGATTTGCCAGAGTCCATCCCTTGTGGAGTTTTTCTTTCAGTTCCTCCACGTATTTATAGGATGAGATCACTTCTTCTGACGTCCCCTCTTCAGTCCAACTCCTCAACATGGCTTCCAACGGTCCTTTGATTGGACGACCAAACAGCAACGTAGCGGGTGGTAGTCCTGTTGAGCCATGAGGAACTTCCCGATAGGCAAAGAGTGCTGCTGGGATATATTCATCCCACCTATCAGGTTTTTCCTGCGCTAATTTCCTGAGCATTGTCATCAACGTGCCGTTGAAACGCTCTACTTGTCCATTGGCTTGAGGGTGGTAAGGGCTGGTATGTATGTGGTTAGAGTGAAACACCCTAAATACCTCCTCCATGAGTTTTCCACAAAACTGAGATCCATTGTCCGTCAGAATTTGATCCGGAAAGCCTAATCTGGTAAAGGCCTCCATCAGTGCGTCCGCCACTCTTTTCGAGTCAATCGTGGTCAACGGTATAGCCTCACCCCACATTGTACAGCAATCCACCATTGTGAGTATATACATGTTCCTCTTCCTAGTCCTGGGAAGTGGACCCACGATATCGATGGCTACCCTCTCGAAAGGAGAGTTCATGATGGGCATCTCACCCAACATCACCGGTGCTGTCCAGTGTTTCGGTGCCACCCTCTGGCACTCAGGGCATGACTTCACATACCGACGCACATCATCTGTCATTCCCGGCCAATAGTAATGGCAGGAAATCCGCTGCATGGTGGCGGCAATACCCATGTGTCCACTAAAGGAGATGGTATGCCCCATATGAAGAATCTGGGACCGGTGAGCTTTCGGGACGACCAACTGACCGTATAGGTTGTCTCCCCTTCCTGCTCTCCTGTAGAGTATCCTATTCTTCATGTAGTACTGCCCCCGTCCTGGTGGATCAGCACTTTTCTGCAGCTTTTTGTAGCAAGGACGTAAAGTATCATCCTCACTCTGGGCAGTTCGTAGCTCCCCCGGCATTGGGTTAGTCACAATTGCGTCTGCCTCTTCCGTTTTCGTCTGAGAGCGAGTCTGCATTGCTCCCATATGGATTGGCTCCCTGGGCATTCCCAGAAAGACATACCGGCAACCTAGGATGACTGGAAAAATGGGATCGGTCAATACAGCGGCCTTGATGGTGCCGGTGACGTACCTTGACCGAATCTCCACATTAGCAATGGGCAACTTCATGGTTACAGCACTCTTCTGTGCAGGCTGTATGTCCAATGTTTCACCTGTGAATTGTTCTGGATGTACCAGATCCGCAGAAATCACGGCCTCCCCGTCCAGTCCTGTGTCGTATAAACACTCCACTTGACGACCGTTAACCTCTACCAATTCCACTACAGGTGGTTTTTCCTGGTCTGGAGTCTCTTCCTCGGCCTCGACCTGTTCGGTGGGCTCCACCTTAGGTTTTCCTGAGCACACGACGAATTGAGTGTCTCCTGACTTTCCTCTGCAGTCAATAGCATTGTGCGTATTCGACTGGCATTGGTTGCACCATTTCCCTGTCCTAGATTTTCTATTGTCGGACTTGAATGAGCTCTCCTGGTGGCGAGCTTCCTTGTTGACCTTGGCATTTTCCCTGACAACCTCCTTGGAAGTCACTTGACATGCTGCGAAGTGAGGGTTCTTAGCCTTCGATTTGCAGTCCCTCGTATTGTGAGAGGGTGACTTACAAATTGAACACCACTTCTCCGACCACGGTCGTTTAGGTGTAGAGCTTGAAGTGCTCTTGCTTCCCTCCTTCTTCTTCTCTGAACTATCCTCTGATTTTTGCACATAAGGTTCCCACTTTTTTGTTCCTGAGTTTTTGGCTTTCTTCTTGTCATGTTTCTCTTGACTTTTGGAGTTGGTGGAAAGGTTTTCCCCTGCCTCCCCATGTACCTCGACGAACCGTTCTGCTAATTTAGTCACGAGGTCAATACGTTCCGCTCCTTGTTCTCCCAGGAACGTCCTGAGAGGTTTAGACATTTGCTTCTTCAGCTGGTCGACCACCATGAGCTCTTCCAGACTCTCATAGTCATGTGCGAACCCAGCCAAATCCATCCACTTATGGAGATAAGATTTTAGACGCAAACTGTAGGCGGCAAACAACTCCCCCGGTTCTCGTTTCGCTGCTCGAAATTTTTTCCGGTAGGTATGTGACGTAACCTCGAATCGTTTCAGCAGAGCCGTCTTTAACTCATCATAATTGTTCTCATGTCCTGGTGGCAGGCGAGAATAAACCTCGTAACCGGTCCCGCGTAATCCCTGGGATAGCTTAAGATTCCATTTGTTACGCTCCAGACCCATAGCAACTGACATAGCCTCGAAGCGTTGAAGGTACTGGTCAATCTTCTCTTTGTCCTCCTCGTAGACCGCTAAAGGAAACTTCATAGCATGGTACCCATGTCCACCTACTGGTGTTGATCCTGAGATGGAGGAACCTCCAACTGCTCCCTCAGTTTCTCCATTAGATTGACTCTTGAGCTCGAGTTCCCGCATCCGGTACTCGTGCTCCCTCTTCTGTGCTTCTTGTTCAGCTTCTAATTTCCTAGCTGCTTGTTCAGCTTCAAATTTCCTAGCTGCTTGCTCAGCTTCTAATTTCTTAGCTGCTTGCTCAGCTTCCAATTTCTTAGCTGCTTGCTCAGCTTCCAATTCCATCCTTCTCAATTCCAACTCGGCCTTTCGATCTTCCCTTTCTGCTTGACGATACTCTCTCTCCACTTCCTGTATGTAATCCGTTAGAGCAGAACCCGACAGTCCCATGTCTTCCCCCTTTGCCTTTAATTCTAACGTGGTTAGTTTAGGGGTGGCCATTATACAGAGAGGTAAGCTAGCAGGTCTAGTACAATATAACTGCAAATTACTATACAGATATATGAACAAGTACTATAAATCTAGATATTACTACACACAGCACATTCACGCAGTGACAAGAGTAGAATCAGGACCACAGACCTATGCAGACGTGTGAAGTGTGAACAGGTAAGATATTAGTCCTAACCCCTATCCACATTCACTCTAGCTGGATTCTCCAAAATGATATCTCCCTCTTATAACTAAGGATCCCGTGTCAAAAGACCCCGTTGTCAGAAGATCCCACTGTCAAAGGTTCCTGCTTGCAGGAGATCTCGCTGTCAAAGGATTCCGTTTACGGGAGATCCCGCTGTCCAAAGATTCCGTTTACGAGAGATCCCGCTGTCCAAAGATCCCGGACGAGCCCCCAATAATGTCGTGTCCTCCTTTAAAGTGTCGTCCCTGGAGTGAAGAGAGTCGACCCCCACATTATAATATTTTTCCCCTTATTTATATCCTGGAGAATCCACCAGCTTCCGTCCAACACCCTCCATCAGCCTATGGACACCTTTTCCTGTCACTCTCTCACTGTCGTACTATGCCCCCTCTCATACTTCCCCAACGCAACATACTCAACAACTATTGCTTCTAAAAATTAATAAAGACTAATTTATTAAAAGAAAAGTGTAACGTATATGAGACGTGTATGCGAAGAAAAAAGTGTGTCGTGTATTATAACATAAATGTGTATGTCAGCCTTCAAAGTTCAGGATCATAGTGTACACATCATGGCAAGGATCACACGACATCATTCGAGTCAGTACGAAAAACCTCACCGAAGTCGTATCCTTCTCTCCAGACATGTCCTCCTCCAGGAACTCTGAGGACCATGAGATCTGAATCCCATGTAAATATATAATCCGTGGAAAAAAACTGTTATTGTTCCTAACACAACTGTTCCTAACAGTTTATAGAAACTCCGGCTTCATAATTCCGGCGCGGTGAAACAAACATGGAACACTGTCCTATGAACAAGACTTTTTGTCTCTTGATAAATGTTCACTAGTTCTCACTATTAAACAGTTATTGTATCTAGAATAAAATGGCTTGCTTTATTCACTAGATATAGTCTGAAAGTTCTGATTTCCTTGATACGTGGCACAACTACACTTCAATGTTTGGTTTCATCTAATGTGAACATCAGTTCCTACTGATCTAGTTCCTCATGGGCTGAACCTCCATCACTTCAGGTGTGTTAACGATTGGTATTCACTCATGTAGGATACGTATACCATTAGACTCCACCGAGCAATGTGTCTTAACTTCTTCCGTTGCGAAAGTTGCTGGCCCATCTCTCCACATCATACTTTATCCGGGATCGGATTTTTTAGTTGTTCCGGGTTCTTCATTCCAACCAGAGGAACCTGTAAAATAAATCATACAACTGGTGATAGCCTCCCCTTCACTGATCTCTATTAGATGATCGTGGGCATCGGCCTCGCTCAGAAAATATAATGTACCCATCAGGGACAGATGAACTGACCACATAGGTTATCATCAGGCCAAGACAAAAAAAATCAGCAAACAGAATGCGGAACCCCGCCCACCCGGGACACCTACGGGAAGATCCCAATTATCCCTCATTACTCAATTCTCAACTAGTAAAGCTTATCAACACTTCACTAATCTATTTTCAACTAACAGAGCCAAGTATCACTTCCCTACTCTAGTTAGTTTTCCACTAACAGTGCTAATCATCACACTATAGTTTTAACAAGCCTACAGCCTATATTAATGAGAACTAATTGACTATATTGACTACCTTATGTAAAAACCGCCTCATTCCCGGGATGGCTACTACACTTTGCCATAACGGCACATGCTAGTTAATCTTAAATTAATCTAACACTGTAGAGCTCTCCCACAAACACGTCCATCATAATCCACGGTTCTTGGTCAACTCCCCCCTAGTTGATCCCAACTCGGGTTTATATGGCAAACTACCAAAGTTGGCCACGTGACGTTCTCCTTTATGCCCCCACACAGGTGGCACAGTGGCAGATCATCTCCTGTCAGGGATCCATCCTCCCTGGCTCCATTAATGTTAGATTTGTCATCACTGGTTGTGACATCCAAAACAATCTAGAGAGTTACTGTACAGTTCCAACAAAGAGTTTTTCCCAACACGCTGTCAATCTTCTCGATGTTCCGGAAACAAGACTTGACAGATGTACTGTTTCCTGTCTCTCGCTGCCAATTCCGGTTTGTCTCTGACTGTTGACAAACTGTCAAGCTTCTGTTCAGTGGTGACAATCCCAGCAGCCATTTCGCCTGATGTCCGGAACTATAACTGACAGACAGGGCTGTTCCATGTACTGAGCCGGGCAAGGCTATGTGATTCTAAATGTATATAAACTGCCAACGCATTGTATCCCTTCCTTCTCACTCACCACCAAATGTGTTTATGGGCTGACACGATGTAACCTGTGCAGCTGGGTTTACTCTGTTAGTACAAATAGATGTCGCTGGTCGATCGTCCGCTTAATCCGAAAATCCTCTGTAATAATCAACCGGATAAACACACGGTGTCATTTTGTGACAATGATGATGATGATGATGATGATGATGATGATGATGATGATGATGATGGTGGTGGTGATGATGATGATGATGATGATGATGATGATGATGATGATGATGATGATGATGATGATGATGATGATGATGATGATGATGATGATGATGATGATGATGGTAGTGATGATGATGGTGGTGATGATGATGATGATGATGATGATATTCAACAAGAATTAAGTGTTAACAAAACATAACACTGAGATGAATTTGAAAAGAAACATTGATATGTGTAGAATCAGCAAGCACATTTCTAGCTATGTCAGCGTTCTCTCCACCAGACACTAGTAACATTAAACCTGAAAGCTATCTGTTACAGTAATTAAATTAACACTCCCCGCTTCAGACGGCTGCTACCCAATCCCTCCTCTCTTGCAGACAGTTGTTCTAACGCATTTTGACCCAGACTTTCATTACCCCAAAGTAGTCACTGCCTGGGTCAGTAGGAGTTAAGAAACGTAGGTATATATACTGTGCAATAATCTCTTCGCTCCCCCCCCCCCCAACACACACACACACACACACACACCACTCCAACCACCATTATGTTGAATTGCTTGTTGAATGAGTGGGTTAATATAAGGCACAGAGAACACGAAGTAACTTGCGGCGTAATACAATTAGTTAATGAAACATAGGAGTTAGTGAACGCAGTTACACAATTGCCTGACATACAGGGTCGATGTTTAGAATTGGGAACAGATGCCTTTGCTTTGATTTCGTTGGTACGAGTGCCGATCGTTTAGAAAGCAATAGCACATTGCCTTAGTAATTCACAAACAGCAAATAAATACTGGCGTTGATTGCAACGTCCGGTTAAAATAAAACCATGTAATTAATAAGATACCGATATTCTTTCGGCAAGATGTGAATCAACAACAGCGAGAGGTAGAATAGATCAACTTTACTGGAACACAATTACGTGCGACAAAATGAACGTTGTGGCTAGAGTCTTCATCAGCAAATACAACACAAACACACACTAATACAACTACATAATTTGAAACGAACTGTTAATCCCACAAAAACAGTACAGACGAATTGGAAATTTTTAAAAAGTAGCAGTTCAGAGAAAGTGTGACAATGAGAAATGAAACTGGTGGAACTGAAGCTATTGTTATTGTTGTTGTTGTTGTTGTTGTTGTTGTTGTTGTTGTTGTTGTTGTTGTTGTTGTTGTTGTTGTCGCCGTCGTCGGTGTTATTATTGTGGCTGTTATAATAATAATAATAATTGCTGTTGTTGTTGTTGTTGTTGGTGGTGGTGTTGGTGTTGTTGGTGTTATTGTTGTTGTTGTTGTTGTTGTTGTTGTTGTTGTTGTTGTTGTTGTTGTTGTTGTTGTTGTTGCCGGCGTCGGTGTTGTTATTGTTGCTGTTATATAATAATAATTGTTGTTGTTGTTGTTGTTGTTGTTGTTGTTGTTGTTGTTGTTGTTGTTGTTGTTGTTGTTGTTGTTGTTGTTGTTGTTGTTGTTGTCTTCCACTTACGACGTTAGGCGTCGTTGGGAGGAGTAATTGGAGTTGCAGCGCCTGTGACCAGCACCTTTCCTTCAGTATCCTCCAGATGTTCGTGAGCAGTATTGTAAAGCTGTAAAATACAACAAATGGGTCAATGGAAACAAAAACAGAAACGATATTATTGACGTCTGGTCACGGGTTCTAATCTTATGTATTTGCACCTTTAAGAGTTTCTATTGTCTGGTGTCCCGTGATATCTTCTACTTAACCTCACGCCTTCTAACAGTACTCCCATAAATGTGTTTGCCTAATTGTTTACGAAGTTATGATGGAGAAGATTTGTTTGTCATATTAAGACGACGCTGGAGCCTCTTTACTATGTCAACATCCCCAACCGGCCTCGCGTCTCTGCAAGCGTCTGGCTGAGAAACTCGTCGGCAATGACATTTTATAACAGTAATTTTTGGATGCGGACAATTTCCACGAAACTAACAAGGTTAAAAATGAACTTCAAAAAGTGTTATTGTTTTCACAAGATAAAAGCATCGCACAATGCGAACGTTGCCACTACATCGATTTTCCTCAGCTTTCAAAGATTAACAAAAGTACACATTATGTTCACATTTTTAATGTAATGCGTCAATCACGCTATGTCTGTCTGCCGACCTAGATAGATAAACAAGCAGACGACATGACAGGCGAGGAGGCGGGCAGGCGGCGGAACGAAACTGATAGAGGACAGACAGACAGCTTGATTGGTAGATCGTAGGTAGGAAGGTAGGTAGATAGGTAGGTAGGTAGGTATAGGTAACACGAATAGTAGGATGATTGTAAGAGACAGGCAGCCAGGCAGCCAGCCAGGTAGCCAGCCAGACAGACAGACAGACAAGCAGGTAGGTAGGTAGGTAGGTAGATAGATAGATAGATAGATAGATAGATAGATAGATAGATAGATAGATAGATAGATAGATAGATAGATAGATAGATAGATAGATAGATAGATAGATAGATAGATAGATAGATAGATAGATTTGTGAGGGTGGGCGAGGGGCATTAGCGACATAGAAACGTATATAGTAATTTGGTACACATTAGAAAAAATAATTCGGCAGTCTTATTACTCGGTATTTAAACCATAAAGCAACATGTAATATGTATTTTTTTAAACTATTATTTGCGTTACTTGTAAGTGAAAAGTTAGAATAATATTCCTTCCAATTTTACTATGCAGAATAAATGATTTACGGTATAAATTGCAGGCAACTTAACGGAAAAGGCTTGAACCTCCACGCCTAATGCTTGAGTCCTCATTCAGTCTTCGGGTGGTGCAGGCGTGCATTCGGTTGCTGATCAAAGCACGGTAATTTGTATAGTGAATAATTAATTGATGTTTATAATAATCAATCAACACAGTTAAGCTGAAGTTTATATTAGGGTATTCAGTGTTTATATAGCTTGATATGTGTACAGGCTACAGACACACAAGACTGTAAATATCGACAAGCGGTTCATTTGTTAAATAACACAGCATGTTGCTTCGTGAACACAGCATCCCTATTACACAGTTCAGCAATAGTCAATAGATTAGTCGTGAGCAGTCTGTCTATACTGCGAGTCCGTTGGTGTAGTTGATAGGGAGATACGCTGATACCTGTCATGAGTGCGGTCGGACGAGGGTCGAAGCCTGGATGGGTGGATGATGGATGGATAGATGGATAGATGGATGGATGGGTTGGTGTGTGGGTGTGTGGGTGGATGGATGGATGGATCGATGGATGGATGGATGGATCGATGGATGGATGGATGGATGGATGATGGCCTAAAGAGGAAATACAGGCCACCTATTCCACAGTACATTCAGACCTACAAAAATGTGATATAGCCTTATCACTTCACAGATCAATGGCAGGTTCCTACTTCGGGACTTTTTAAAAGTAATATGTACACGCGTCTTTACAACATTCACTGCGGTTTACTATATCATTGCCTGTGTTTGTCGGGTTAATTTTTTTTCCCGTAGGAGTGTTTAAAGACTGCTTTTCATTTCAAATGTGATAGATAAAAATACCTGATTTTACCTGAGTGTATGAGGATACGTCTTCCATGATGTGTGAGACTAGTCTGGTTACATTTTTGTGACCTACTTCTTGTACGACCGGACTTCTAACTCCTTTTTCACATGACCCATGTATGTGAATTCGGATTACTAACGCCTCTGTCAGTTGATGTGAAGGCCGACCTACCACCTCCTTAGTCACATGATCCTTGTACTGGAATTCCAACTTCTCAGTCACGTGATTCTTGTATGTGAGATGGAATATTAACTCCTCAGTCACATGATTCTTGTATATGAGACCAGACTACTAACTCTCCTGCCATTTGGTCCTTGTACGAGTATGTTAGATCAGATTACTAATTCGTCGGTCACCTAGTCTTCGTTTGTAAGTCTGATCTACCAACATCTCTGTCGCCGGCTCCTTGAATGTCAAACTGTCTTCTTCTTCTTCTTCTTGTTCAGCGTTCGGAGCCATTGAGGTTCTTGGCTGCAGATACAATCCGTCTCCATTCGGCTCTCTGGTTGACCTTCTCTTGCCAGTCGTTGATTCCAAGTGCTTGTAGGTGTGTATATATATTATCTCTCCACCGTCTTCTTGGTCTACCTCGGGGTCTACGGTCATTTATTTCCTCAGTGTAAGCGAGTTTTGTTTCCCTATTATCTTCCATTCTTTCTATATGCCCCAGCCATTGCAGTCTATTAGCCTTCATGATACCAGTGATTAGCGGGGACTTAAACAGATCATAAATGTCTTTGTTACTTCTTCTTTTCCACTCTCCACTTTGTGTATCCCTAATGAGTCCAAAGATGCGTCTTAAAACTTTGTTCTCAAAGGTTTGTAACAAGGCTTCATCTCCTTTCGTTGTACTCCAGGTTTCAGAGCCATGCAGCACAACTGGTCTGATCATTGTTGTTTTGTATATTGTGATTTTGGTGTTACGAGATAGCGCATTTGATTTTAGTAGATGTTGTAGTGCATAGTATATCTTATTTCCAGAATTGATTCTAGTTTGTATTCCTTCCCTTATAATGTTGGAGCAGTTGAAGATTGTACCCAGGTATTTGTATGTTTCCGTTCTTTTAATGGTCATATTATCTATTTGTATGTGACCAGAGCTTTTAGCCATTCCGTCTCTTGAAATTACCATATATTCTGTCTTATCTTGGTTGATAACCAGCCCCATCTGTTGGGCTTTTCCCTTTAAGTGAGTCAATATTTCCAATGTTGGTGATAATATTTTTAGTCGACGTCAAACTGTCGACCTAAAAAATTATCACCAACTGCTTGTATGTTAAATCATTCCACTATCACATCTTTCAACGGCTACTTCTGTGTGAAAGCATTCTACTATCACATTGTTACCGGCTACTTGTGTGTGAAAGCACCCTACTATCACATTGTTACCGGCTACTTGTGTGTGAAAGCATCCTACTATCACATTGTTACCGGCTACTTACTACTTGTGTGTGACAGCATTCTACTATCACATTGTGCGGCTATTTCATGATGGCATGCAGGCAAGAGTACAGGAAAATGGTGAACTGTCTGAGCCCTTTCCTGTCACCAATGGAGTGAAACAAGGACGTGTCCTGGCACCAACACTGTTCAGCCTCATGTTTTCAGCTATGTTGACGAATGCCTTCGAGAACAATGACATTGGAATAGACATCAACTACCGCATGGATGGAAAGTTATTCAATCTCAGAAGGCTGAAAGCTAAATCCACAATTGACAGCGACACCGTCAGAGAGCTCCTGTTTGATGATGATTGCGCTCTATTCGCCAACTTAGAAACGGACATGCAACATAATGTTTCAGCTTTCTCACATGCCTGTGCCAACTTTGGGCTCAATATCAATTTGGAGAAGACTGTAGTTGTGTACCAGCCAGCTCCAGGGAATAATCACACTGTGCCGAATATCAAAGTGAATGGTCATAGTCTAAGTGTTGTGGACAAATTCACCTATCTTGGCAGCACTGTGTCACAAGCTGTCACAATTGATGATGAAGTGAATGCAAGAATCTCCAAGGCCAGCGCGGCCTTTGGCAGACTGTACAAGAATGTATGGGACAGAAATAGAATAAGCCTGCAAACAAAGCTGAAAGTCTACAAAGCAGTTGTATTATCCACACTGCTATATGCTTGTGAAACCTGGACTGTTTATCAGCGACACGCTATGAAATTAAACCACTTCCACACAGTCTGCCTTAGGAAGTTACTGAAGATTAAATGGCAAGACAAGATCCCAGACACTGAAGTCCTAGAAAGAGCGTCCATGCCCAGTATCCACACTCTACTAATGAAGAATCAGATTCACTGGGCTGGTCACTTGACTCGCATGCCAGATCACAGGCTCCCTAAACGAATTTTTTACGGCGAGTTGCGTTGTGGTAAACGCTCCCAAGGCGGCCAGAGGAAACGCTTTAAAGACACTGAAAATCTCACTGAATGCTTTTGGAATTCATCATGACACCTGGGAGGCTGCAGCCAGAGACCGAAATTCGTGGCGTGCAACATTACGCAAGGGTGCAGTCACTTGTGAGGCAACCAGGACTGCAAGAGCTGTGAAGAAAAGACATAATAGAAAAACCACAGCAGAAAATCTTCCTCCAGAAACGTCAAGCATTCTTTGCCCATATTGTCAAAGAACATTTCGAGCCAAAATAGGCCTTATCAGCCATCTTAGAACTCACGTCTCCATATTTTCAACCCCACTGGATGAAATGAATGATCATCATTATTCTTGATGGACAACAACAACAACAACAACATCACATTGTTACCGGCTACTTGTGTGTGAAAGCATTCTACTATCACATTGTTACTGGCTACATGTGTGTGAAAGCATCCTACCATCACATTGTTACCGGCTACTTGTGTGTGAAAGCATTCTACTATCACATTGTTACCGGCTACTTGTGTGTGAAAGCATTCTACTATCACATTGTTACCGGCTACTTGTGTGTGAAAGCATCCTACTATCACATTGTTACCGGCTACTTGTGTGTGAAAGCATCCTACTATATCACATTGTTACCGGCTACTTGTGTGTGAAAGCATTCTACTATCACATTGTTACCAGCTACTTGCGTGTGAAAGCATCCTACTATCACATTGTTACCGGCTACTTGTGTGTGAAAGCATCCTACTATCACATTGTTACCGGCTACTTGTGTGTAAAAGCATCCTATTATCACATTGTTACCGGCTACTTGTGTGTGAAAGCATCCTACTATATCACATTGTTACCGGCTACTTGGTTGTGAAAGCATCCTACTATATCACATTGTTACCGGCTACTTGTGTGTGAAAGCACCCTACTATCACATTGTTACCGGCTACTTGTGTGTGAAAGCATCCTACTATCACATTGTTACCGGCTACTTGTGTGTAAAAGCATCCTATTATCACATTGTTACCGGCTACTTGTGTGTGAAAGCATCCTACTATATCACATTGTTACCGGCTACTTGGTTGTGAAAGCATCCTACTATATCACATTGTTACCGGCTACTTGTGTGTGAAAGCATCCTACTATCACATTGTTACCGGCTACTTGTGTGTGAAAGCATCCTACTATCACATTGTTACCGGCTACTTGTGTGTGAAAGCATCCTACTATCACATTGCTACCGGCTACTTGGTTGTGAAAGCATCCTACTATCACATTGTTACCGGCTACTGGTACGTTACAGCAGTGTACTAACACCCCAGTCTCACGCTCCGTGTATGTTTTACCCGTCTACACTCACCTCTGTAACCGTCTCCATGTACAAGTATGAGTTGAGGTGAGTCAAGTCATGAACCGACATCACAGCACGTGGAACAATTTCATAGCCCCGATAATAATCTGTCCGTCTGACTTGTGCTTGAAGTATTGTATTAATTGTCGTCCAAATCATCCAGTCACTCCCTGCCTTTCCGTTCTCTCTGGGCTGTGATGATTTATCTGTTTATCCACGCTATTCACATGAACCAAAAGGCCCTACCACACCCGCCTTATCATGCACCAGTACCCAACCCAACTATGCACACCCAGCCAGTATGACCGCCTACTCGTTTCCCTCCAAACCAGCGAGTCTTGGAGAAAAGCTACACCGGACGCTCCCTATCTTTGATTTTATAATTGAAGCATGCCACTATATAATACACTCTGTGAATCCGTTACAATGACGACATCCGTGTGCTGTTTGTCCTCCAGTCAGAGGACCGCCGCTGTGACTGTCTCCCCCTCCATTCTCAGACTATATTTATGCCAGCCTCTACTGCACTACATACCGTCCGTTAACCTTCGCTATGAACCACAACAGTGCTTTTGTCTCTTAGCACAGAGCCATCCGTGTAGATGATTACATCACCTGGGCGCGAATTGTCATGACTAAGTTGTTGCATCTTCCATTCAGCTCAGATTGTCGGCCACTCTCTACACGTGCGGTCTAATGTGATTGTGACCCTGACTTTTCCTCGGGCATTCAGGCTCACTCCTCTCCTCTCCCAATGTTCTCTAGCATACACACGTCTCTGATTGTATCCCCTGCTTGAGCTATCCATGACTTTTATCAGCTTGTGGTCCTTAACTAATACCCAAGGCTTCATGCCCTGCCGCCACTCGTAGCACCTCGGATCTGTCTGCAGTCGTTGGCAAAGCTAGGATGTATCGCATACATGCTACTGGCGTGTCCCTTGTGCATCCTAGAACTACCCACCGTACCTGAGCCGTACTGGGCTGTAGGAATCACCCTGACACTGTTGGGGATTGAATCGGACCATTGTCTTGACAGGCAAGAACAATAACCACTATGCAACGGCGCCCCCCTGTATTTATACTGCTCCTATTTTACAAGCGAGTTTATTATATCCAGAGGCCATGATGGAAAATCATACATATTTTAAAGATATTTTAGTCACAAATACCAGGCACTGACGTGCATTCATTCAAGAATGCTGACAATGATAGAGGGGTGAGTATCAACCCTGGAGGGTTTTTAAAGACCAGTCTTTTGGAGGTTGGTGTATCCGCGCATTCGCGACAGGGATCTCACTATTTTTATTGGTAACATTTACGGAACATTTTCTTTCATTGTGGTCATGCCTGTTAAAAGTTAGTTGCATATCCTTTACAGGACGTCGCAGTCAGACCCAGCATATTTTGGCTGTTTGTGATCTCTTGGCAAGTGTACGTTCAGCAGTTTGCCATTGCTATCTGAACGACCGGCATCCATATCATTGTATATATTTTTTAAACCAACGCAAGGCGGTCTACCGCCAAATCGCCCGCAGCTGTGTTTTGAAGGCGGTATGCGGGATTACGAACTGCGTCCGTAACTCCTTCGCCACAGAGACAGAAATTAAACGAACCTTGTACATGCCTTAAGGCGTATACGGTATATGGTGCTAGACTCACATTTTATAGAACAATCAGCCCTCTGTGGCTGATGTGGTCAGTATAACGCCAGCCTCTTTACTTTCCATAAGACTTCCTGGTGCTTATTTCAGGCTGGATTAACCTAGACACCTTGGTCAATTTTTATAACTGGCTAGCTTACAGATTGGAACCAACGACCACTGGGTCGGTAGGCGAGTAACTAGTCACAGCGCTACCGAGGCTCCTATGTTTGTTATATCACAGCATTAAACAGCTCCCATCAGCTGTTACGAGTGGGCTTTTTTTCTATTGAAATGGGCTCTCATGTCAACCCAGCCTAAAATGTGTACCAAGAAAAGTTCTGGGAAATAAAAGCGGCTGGCGTCATATAACAAGACATTTCCTGCTACCAATTTTAGACTGCATCGATTTGGGAGTCCAGGTACATTTGAATATTTAAATACAACTCTATGAAGATGGAACTTAACACCACAGGGACGGTAGGCCAGCGTCTAGCTATCATGCAAATGTGGCTGCCCAGCGGTTGCTTGTTCTCTAATGCTCTGTTCTTATGACCATTTTGGTTCATTTATCTGTATTTATCCTATCCATTTCCAAATTTATTGTTAGTTCGTTACACTCGCGACAAATGGCGAAGAGCTCTATTCTACAACACTGCAATTGAAGCCAAACATGGTCCTATTAACATCCTGCCAGAGCAGAATCACCATTTATATATATGTATACTGTTGTCACGTTTCGTTTGTATGTCAGGCTACCTGCCGGCCTATCAGTCCGTCCATTCGTCAGTCCCTCTGTTTATCATTATGTGTCCTCTCTCTCTCTCTCTCTCTCTCTCTCTCTCTCTCTCTCTCTCTCTCTCTCTCTCTCTCTCTCTCTCTCTCTCTCTCTCTCTCTCTCTCATTGCACCTCTGACTTCGTCCCCTTCACCCCAAAGTTTGTTTCAGGTTGTAATCAGTTAATCTTGATTTAACCGTCTGTCACAGTGCAATCTGAAGTACCCCACTCCCTCACAAACACAACAACACCAGTCTATCTTCCACTAACGATTAATAATTGAACCTAACCATACCTTTTGTCAGGACATTGCCTCAACCTCTAGCCATTTCTCTGGAGGGGATCTCATGAATATTTAAGTCACGTGCGGCGAACTCTTTTAATTTGCCTCTCCATCAAGCTAATATAGAGTATTGAACCACACTTCTGGCCCTCTGTTTTCTTTTATCGATATATTTCTGGTGTGTATGGTTGCTATGATTTTTATGACTTCTTGTGGTCACCCATGACTCCCACGGGGTATTCGATCCCCCAATCAATGTCTGGTATTGTGGTGTTCACTGGTGTAATTCAGTTATATAACTTATCGTTCAATTAATCTGCTGTGGCTTAAGGCTAGTGAACGCAGTTTCACAACACTTGCATACAGAGTTCGATATCTGCTGCAGGCAAGTTCGGTGCAGATCGCTTAGCGTTGATTTTTGTTAAAGTAAAAGTGATGGCCGTTCAGAGAGCACTGGCAAACTACTGAAGATAGTATTGCGTAGAAAATCACAATTTAAACAACGATGTGGTTGACTATGACGTCCTGTAAAAGGCATGCAAGATATATTTTGAATGAACATTATCTTTTCCTAAATGTGAATCCGACAGTTGTTGGGCTAAGAAGGTTGACTTTCATTTCCATATCACACTGATTTGTTGGAGAATATAGGCGGGACACTAAGTTTGTTCTCAGGTCGTCTTCTCCTCAGTGGTTGTCTCCTTCTCCCTGGTCGTCTACTTCTCCCTGGTTGTCTCCTTCTCCCTAGTTGTCTCCTTCTCCCTAGTTGTCTAATCTCCCTGGTTGTCTCCTTCTCCCTGGTTGTCTACTTCTCCCTGGTTGTCTCCTTCTCCCTAGTTGTCTAATCTCCCTGGTTGTCTAATCTCCCTGGTTGTCTCCTTCTCCCTGGTTGTCTACTTCTCCCTGGTTGTCTCCTTCTCCCTGGTTGTCTACTTCTCCCTGGCTGTCTCCTTCTCCCTGGTTGTCTAATCTCCCTGGTTGTCTCCTTCTCCCTAGTTGTCTAATCTCCCTGGTTGTCTCCTTCTCCCTGGTTGTCTAATCTCCCTGGTTGTCTCCTTCTCCCTGGTTGTCTACTTCTCCCTGGCTGTCTCCTTCTCCCTGGTTGTCTCCTTCTCCCTGGTTGTCTCCTTCTCCCTGGTTGTCTCCTTCTCCCTGGTTGTCTCCTTCTCCCTGGTTGTCTCCTTCTCCCTGGTTGTCTAATCGCCCTGGTTGTCTCCTTCTCCCCGGTTGTCTACTTCTCCCTGGTTGTCTACTTTTCCCTGGTTGTCTCCTTCTCCCTGGTTGTCTACTTTTCCCTGGTTGTCTCCTTCTCCCTGGTTGTCTACTTCTCCCCGGTTGTCTACTTCTCCCTGGTTGTCTCTTTCTCCTTGACTGTCCCCTTCTCCCCGGTTGTCTACTTCTCCCTGGTTGTCTACTTTTCCCTGGTTGTCTCCTTCTCCCTGGTTGTCTACTTCTCCCTGGTTGTCTCCTTCTCCCTGGTTGTATAATCTCCCTGGTTGTCTCCTTCTCCCTGGTTGCCTACTTCTCCCCGGTTGTCTACTTCTCCCTGGTTGTCTCTTTCTCCTTGGCTGTGTCCTTCTCCCTGGTTGTCTACTTCTCCCTGGTTGTCTACTTTTCCCTGGTTGTCTACTTCTCCCAGGTTGTCCACTTCTCCCTGGTCTGTCTACTTCTCCCAAGTTGTCTCCTTCTCCCTGGTTGTCTCCTTCTCCCTGGTTGTCTACTTTTCCCTGGTTGTCTACTTCTCCCAGGTTGTCCACTTCTGCCAGGTTGTCTACTTCTCCCAGGTTGTCCACTTCTGCCAGGTTGTCTACTTCTCCCAGGTTGTCCACTTCTCCCTGGTCTGTCTACTTCTCCCAGGTTGTCTACTTCTCCCAGGTTGTTCTACTTCTCCCTGCTTGTCTACTTCTAAATGGCTGTCCTCGTCGATTTACTTTTCTTCTTTAACATTGTCGCTGTTGTTGTTTCCTACCCCTCCTCCGCCTGCTTCTGTGTCTGCATCTGCTGCGCCTACGTCTGTTTCATCAGAGGTTGCTGCGCCTGCGTCTACTAAGTCTGCAGATGCTAGCTTCTCCTCCCTGCCTTCCCTGCGCCTCCATGCCTTCCTTGACACCTCCTTACCTTACCTGCCACCTCCTCGTTTTCCCTGCTGCCTCCCTGCCTTCACTGTCGCCTCCCTGCCTTCTCTGCTGCCTCTCTGCCTTTACTGCCGCCTCCTGTCTTTACTACCGCCTCCCCGCATTTACTACCGCCTACCAGTCTTTACTACCGCCTCCCTGTCTTTACTACCGCCTCCCTGTCTTCACTACCGCCTCCCTGTCTTTCCTGTCGCCTGCATGCCTTCTTTGCCGCCTTCCTGCCTTTACTACCGCCTCCCTGTCTTTACTGCCGCCTGCATGCCTTTACTGTCGCCTCCCTGTCTTTACTGCCGCCTGCATGCCTTTACAGTCGCCTCCCTGTCTTTACTGCCGCGTCCCTGTCTTTACTACCGCCTCCCTGTCTTCACTACCGCCTCCCTGTCTTTACTACCGCCCCCCTGCCTTTACTACCGCGTCCCTGCCTTTACTACCGCCTCCCTGCCTTTACTGCCGCCTCCCTACCTTTACTACCGCGTCCCTGCCTTTACTACCGCATCCCTGCCTTTACTGCCGCCTCCCTGCCTTTACTACCGCGTCCCTGTCTTTACTACCGCATCCATGCCTTTACTGCCGCCTCCCTGCCTTTACTACCGCGTCCCTGCCTTTACTACCGCATCCCTGCCTTTACTGCCGCCTCCCTGCCTTTACTACCGCGTTCCTGCCTTTACTACCGCATCCCTGCCTTTACTACCGCATCCCTGCCTTTACTACCGCATCCCTGCCTTTACTACCGCCTCCCTGCCTTTACTACCGCATCCCTGCCTTTACTACCGCGTCCCTGCCTTTACTACCGCATCCCTGCCTTTACTACCGCCTCCCTGCCTTTACTACCGCATCCCTGCCTTTACTACCGCCTCCCTGCCTTTACTACCGCGTCCCTGCCTTTACTACCGCGTCCCTGCCTTTACTACCGCATCCCTGTCTTTACTACCGCATCCCTGCCTTTACTGTCGCCTCCCTGCCTTTACTGTCGCCTCCCTGTCTTTACTGTCGCCTCCCTGTCTTTACTACGGCCTCCCCGTCTTTACTACCGCATTCCTGCCTTTACTGCCGCGTCCCTGCCGTCCCTGCCGCCTGCATGCCTTCCTTGCCGCCCCCTGCCTTTACTGCCGCGTCTCTGCCGCCTGCATGCCTTCCTTGCCGCCCCCTGCCTTTACTGCCGCCTGCATGCCTTCCTTCCCCTATCTTCCATGTCGCCTGTATACCTTATTTCCCTCCTCCCTACCTTCCCTGCCACCTCCCTCCCTTACCTTCCGCCTCCTTCCCTTCCTTGTCACCTCCCTACCTTCCCTGCCGCCTCCCTACCTTCCCTGCTGCCTCCTCGCCTTCCCTGCCGCCTCCCTATCTTCCCTACCTCCTGCACGCTTTATTTGCCGCCTCCCTGTCTGCCTTGAAACCTCCCTGCCTTCCCTGCAATCTCACTGTCTTCTTGAAGAGTGTGGCTACTGTTTTGCTGCAGAAATGTAACAGCCGTTTTCTCTTACACTTCTCTGCAGTAGCCCAAGGGTACTTGGTTTTCAGGTCTAGTCTCTCAAGCAGATTCTTCTAAATAATTCTCTTCGAACGAATGAACGAATGTCTTTATATTCAAAGGGTTAGGAATTGGGCACGCAGGCCCGTCTGACATTCTGCCCTTCTATCTCGCCTCCCTGTCTTTACTACCGCCTCCCTGCCTTCACTACCGCCTCCCTGTCTTCACTACCGCCTCCCTGTCTTTCCTGCCGCCTACATGCCTTCTTTGCCACCTCCCTGTCTTTCCTGCCGCCTAAATGCCTTCTTTGCCACCTCCCTGCCTTTACTGCCGCCAATGACCAATTATGGTGACTTCTATCTCATCAGGGTGACAAGTATCAATCACAGGATGCAAGAAATGCAAGGAAACCAAAAAACAAAATAAACACCAAGTAAGAAGAAATTATAGACACCTAAATAGTTTAGGAAAGACGTCAAAGCAATTTCAAGCTATATCAAAGGATAAAAGCTGGCGTTGGTTGAGAACCTAAGCTCCACTTGAGCACCAACAGCAGAATCAGAAAATCTCATCAGAAGATTTTTTAAAAACTTACAATGCGTTCTTGATATTTGAAAGTGATTGCACGCTCTACATCCTGTTCAACGTGCATGTGATTTTTATTATTAATGTTTATATAGAGAGAGTGCAAAATATTTAAAAGTTGTAGTTTTTATAATACTCCAATTCTTGTCAGGTTCGGATTCTGGCACTTAAATTAAATGTTTAGAATCTGTCAGAATCCATTGGTAAATTAATAGGTTGCGAAGAGGCAATGTTTCTCTTGGAAATGTTACTTAAAGTTAAGAGAACTTCCAATTTATATTTCTCTATGAGTGCTGAGCAATGGCCTTGATAATTTTCCAGTTTAGCTTTGGTAAGGGTCACTATGCTTTGAGTTATGGCTCGACCGGAAATTTCATATTTCATAAGAAATATATTTGAGATTGATTGTTTTAAACAAATCCTACCACTATAGTAGTATATGATATAGGATTACCTTTATAAAGTGTGCCGTCAATTGATATTCAGTGTTCACTCCCATTGCCAATTTAGTCTACTAGGACTGAGGGAAATGGACAAACACCTCCTACAGTAGCGGATATTATGACAGACCCGGAAACTTATGACAACTTTCACTGTATTAAAATATCTACACTGGCAGGTTGTGATGTAAACAAGGCAAATATACGGTGACAGGTACCTAAAACTAATGGAGGAGACAATTACATTTGGGGATAATCTCAGCCAGTCGTTTGCATTATACTTAACCACGACCTAATTACATGTTTTTTGTCTCTCCGCAGATGTGAAGTGGCAGTACCGTTCTTGTGCATTCCGCTGGTATCTGAGATTAGTGGTGGGGAGACGACGAGCCTTGCACCAGAACCCCCCCCCCCCCCCGCAGATGTGAAGTGGCAGTACCGGTCATGTGCATCCCTCTGGTATCTAAGATTGGTGGTGGGGAGACGACGAGCCTTGCAACAGAACCCCCGTGGAGACGGTACTTTGCTAGTGGGTCAGGAGGAAACACTAAACTCACTTGAATAGTTATAAACCCTTTTCAGGGCACAGACAACCCCAACGACAATGCATTGGGCTCAAAGAGTTAAAACTCAGCCTTCAATATGATTTATAACCAATCAACCATCTTAATTCATTCCCTTCGAAGTAAACCTTAGTCTGTTCGATGCAGCACTAACTATACAATGATTTAGATGTGCAATCGTTTCTTATTTTCCTCCTCCGCCTCCTCCTCGTCCTCGTCCTCGTCGTCGTCCTCCTCCTCCTCTTCTTCCTTCTTCTTCTTCTTCTTCTTCTTCTTTCGTTCGCTTGAAATTTGTCTATGTCTGCAATGTTGTCTCTTGTGTGAATCACACACTCTTGTTTAGTTCACTCAGTGGTCGACAGAGTCAACCGCTACTTCACTCGTACTCTGGTAGTAAGCATAGGATATGTTATTTATAGGTCAACAAATAAGGCACCTACGTCAGGTGATGTTTAAAACATCATATGCGTATATTAAAGCAAAGCTAACAGACGAGTAACAATGTATTTGTAAACTACGTCAGACGAAGTATGACAATGTACATGTATGTGTGGCCAGGTGAGTTGTAGTATGGTATTAAGTATGTGTAAGCTACGCCAGATGATGTGTAATGTTGTATAAGTATGTGTAAGCTACGCCAGATGATGTATAATGTTGTATAAGTATGTGTAAGCTACGCCAGATGATGTGTAATGTTGTATAAGTATGTGTAATCTACGCCAGATGATGTGTAATGTTGTATAAGTATGTGAAAGCTACGCCAGATCATGTGTAATGTTGTATAAGTATGTGTAAGCTACGCCAGATGATGTATAATGTTGTATAAGTATGTGTAAGCTACGCCAGATGATGTGTAATGGTGTATAAGTATGTGTAAGCTACGCCAGATGATGTGTAATGTTGTATAAGTATGTGTAAGCTACGCCAGATGATGTGTAATGTTGTATAAGTATGTGTAAGCTACGCCAGATGATGTGTAATGTTGTATAAGTATGTGTAAGCTACGCCAGATGATGTGTAATGTTGTATAAGTATGTGTAAGCTACGCCAGATCATGTGTAATGTTGTATAAGTATGTGTAAGCTACGCCAGATGATGTATAATGTTGTATAAGTATGTGTAAGCTACGCCAGATGATGTGTAATGGTGTATAAGTATGTGTAAGCTACGCCAGATGATGTGTAATGTTGTATAAGTATGTGTAAGCTACGCCAGATGATGTGTAATGTTGTATAAGTATGTGTAAGCTACGCCAGATGATGTGTAATGTTGTATAAGTATGTGTAAGCTACGCCAGAAGAAGTATAATGTTGTATAAGTATGTGTAAGCTACGCCAGAAGAAGTGTAATGTTGTATAAGTATGTGTAAGCTACGCCAGATGATGTATAATGTTGTATAAGTATGTGTAAGCTACGCCAGATGATGTGTAATGTTGTATAAGTATGTGTAAGCTACGCCAGAAGAAGTGTAATGTTGTATAAGTATGTGTAAGCTACGCCAGATGATGTGTAATGTTGTATAAGTATGTGTAAGCTACGCCAGATCATGTGTAATGTTGTATAAGTATGTGTAAGCTACGCCAGAAGAAGTGTAATGTTGTATAAGTATGTGTAAGCTACGCCAGATGATGTGTAATGTTGTATAAGTATGTGTAAGCTACGCCAGATGATGTGTAATGTTGTATAAGTATGTGTAAGCTACACCAGATGATGTGTAATGTTGTATAAGTATGTGTAAGCTACGCCAGATGATGTATAATGTTGTATAAGTATTGTAAGCTACGCCAGAAGAAGTGTAATGTTGTATAAGTATGTGTAAGCTACGCCAGAAGAAGTGTAATGTTGTATAAGTATGTGCAAGCTACGCCAGAAGAAGTGTAATGTTGTATAAGTATGTGTAAGCTACGCCAGAAGAAGTGTAATGTTGTATAAGTATGTGTAAGCTATGCCCGAAGAAGTGTAATGTTGTATAAGTATGTGTAAGCTACGCCAGAAGAAGTGTAATGTTGTATAAGTATGTGTAAGCTACGCCAGATGATGTGTAATGTTGTATAAGTATTGTAAGCTACGCCAGAAGAAGTATAATGTTGTATAAGTATGTGTAAGCTACGCCAGATGATGTGTAATGTTGTATAAGTATGTGTAAGCTACGCCAGAAGAAGTATAATGTTGTATAAGTATGTGTAAGCTACGCCAGAAGAAGTGTAATGTTGTATAAGTATGTGTAAGCTATGCCAGAAGAAGTGTAATGTTGTATAAGTATGTGTAAGCTACGCCAGAAGAAGTGTAATGTTGTATAAGTATGTGTAAGCTACGCCAGATGATGTGTAATGTTGTATAAGTATGTGTAAGCTACGCCAGATGATGTATAATGTTGTATAAGTATGTGTAAGCTACGCCAGATGATGTGTAATGTTGTATAAGTATGTGTAAGCTACGCCAGATGATGTATAATGTTGTATAAGTATGTGTAAGCAACGCCAGAAGAAGTGTAATGTTGTATAAGTATGTGTAAGCTACGCCAGATGATGTGTAATGTTTATGTGTAAGCTACGCCAGATGAAGTGTAATGTTGTATAAGTATGTGTAAGCTACGCCAGATGATGTATAATGTTGTATAAGTATGTGTAAGCTACGCCAGAAGAAGTGTAATGTTGTATAAGTATGTGTAAGCTACGCCAGATGATGTATAATGTTGTATAAGTATGTGTAAGCTACGCCAGAAGAAGTGTAATGTTGTATAAGTATGTGTAAGCTACGCCAGAAGAAGTGTAATGTTGTATAAGTATGTGTAAGCTACGCCAGAAGAAGTATAATGTTGTATAAGTATGTGTAAGCTACGCCAGATGATGTGTAATGTTGTATAAGTATGTGTAAGCTACGCCAGAAGAAGTATAATGTTGTATACGTATGTGTAAGTTACGCCAGATGATGTGTAATGTTGTATAAGTATGTGTAAGCTACGCCAGAAGAAGTATAATGTTGTATAAGTATGTGTAAGCTACGCCAGATGATGTGTAATGTTGTATAAGTATGTGTAAGCTACGCCAGATCATGTGTAATGTTGTATAAGTATGTGTAAGCTACGCCAGAAGAAGTATAATGTTGTATACGTATGTGTAAGTTACGCCAGATGATGTGTAATGTTGTATAAGTATGTGTAAGCTACGCCAGATGATGTATAATGTTGTATAAGTATGTGTAAGTTACGCCAGATGATGTGTAATGTTGTATAAGTATGTGTAAGTTACGCCAGATGATGTGTAATGTTGTATAAGTATGTGTAAGCTACGCCAGATGATGTGTAATGTTGTATAAGTATGTGTAAGTTACGCCAGATGATGTGTAATGTTGTATAAGTATGTGTAAGCTACGCCAGAAGAAGTATAATGTTGTATAAGTATGTGTAAGCTACGCCAGATGATGTGTAATGTTGTATAAGTATGTGTAAGCTACGCCAGAAGAAGTATAATGTTGTATACGTATGTGTAAGTTACGCCAGATGATGTGTAATGTTGTATACGTTTATGTATGTGTAAACTACGCCAGGTCAAGTGTGACATCATTTCAGAATGTGTAAATTATGCAGCTTGAAGTCGAACATCGTGTCTGCATGTATGAAATACCTCAGCAGAAGTGTAACACCGTGTCTGCATGTATGAAAGACCCCAACTAAAGTGTAACATCGTGTCTGCATGTATGAAATACGCCAGCTGTAACAACGTATAAGTGCATGCAAACTACACCAGGTGAAGAGTACCACCGTGTATGCAAGTGTGAAAACGCCAAATGATTTCTAGCATTTTGTCTGCACTTGTGAAATAAGTCTGGTGAAGCTTAAATTCGTTTGTATACGCATCTCCAGATGAAGTATAACATCGTATTTGCACATGTAAACGTTGCCTGGCGAAGTGTAACATCGTATTTGCACATGTAAACGTTGCCTGGCGAAGTGTAACATCGTATTTGCACATGTAAACGTCGCCTGGTGAAGTGTAACACCGTATTTCTACATATAAACTTCGCCATGTGAAGTGAAACATCACAAAATGGAGTCTCTACCTTAGACATTTCACAACTTCTTATATATCATATGCGCTCTACCCCACTTGGTTCTAGTTGTCCGGACGTGATGATAGGTTGCTTACTGAAAGTTTGAAAACATTGTACACGTACTCTACCTAGCCACTTACCCGTACCACTAGACACATGTTGTGAATGACGTCATGCTACAGGAATCTTTACGATTACGTTTTACGTGATGTAGCAATTTTTTTCTAGCTTGTTGTTTTAGCTCCACTCCTCCCTTTTTAACCCTTATCGGGGAGCAATTGTAGCATAATGGTTAGTGCGCTAGTCTACCTCCGGAATCCGCATCTGTGCGGGTATGCATTTTTGACAACTTGACCTGGCCTTCCAGATGGACTCAAAGTAAAATGGGTACTAGGTGATCTCTTGGTAAGCAAGGGCAGTCGGTATGAGACTGACCGCATCAAATATCGAGTGTGATCGGTCTATAAAACATGGGTCTAGCGCCACATGCCCAATGCGCCTTAAGACGTGTAAAGGGGCCCTTTACGGTGACACACGATCACCGATTACTGGACATTTCTCCGCTGATGAAATGTATGGAAGAAAGCTGTTCATGGTGCCATAACCTTGTATATGGGCAAACCCGTCGCTGAACACACCAAGTGCAGTTTCTTGCGTAAGGTTAATTTTACCTTAATCTTTCACTCGCTCAATACACTAAGTGCAATTTCTATTTTAGGGTTAATTTTACCTTTCTCTTTCACTCTCTCAATACTCCAAGTGCAGTTTCCTAGTGCTGATTTTATCTTTATCTCCCACTCGTATCTAATGCCAGGCTCGTATCATTGATTAAGAATCAAGAATGAGCACTTTCAATAATTCAACAAGAATGCTCACAGTCCGTGATACGCAAATGATTGAAAAGCGTGTCAAGTTTCTACTCAGCTGTGTTCAAAACAGTCACAGAGGTAGAGGCTCATGAAGATTTGCTGAACAATATATAGGAAGTCTTACCCTAGTGACTTGGTAGGTTACCAAAACGCAGAGGACGTGTCCCTCAGTGATGTTGATGTGGAAAACCAGAGGAAACTGCACATCTCAAGAAATTGAACAAGAGGCCCAAAAAGGAATTTGAAAGATCTGATTAAGAGGCCACTGGCCCAGGCAGATCATTTAGACGAACTCGAGAAGAGACCATTGTCAGAGAAAGTATTGGTAGTAGTGATAACGGCAGTAAGATAGACGTTACTACCATGGAAAGCATATGGGCTTAAGAGGGAATTAAAGACTGAAACGTGAAATGTCGTAAGTCTGTATCCCAATTCGACAGTGAATCATGGACAATCAGCAGATTAGTGAGGAAATATTGTAAATGTGCGGAAATATAGTTGTACCATGGACACATAAACGGCCTAATGAAGATAACTTGACAGAAGTTAACTTGATGGACACCGGCTAGTCGCATCACAAGTAGCCAGTCCACATATTTGGGGACATTGTAAGATGAAACAGCGGGTGTATGTCGTGACAACGGAAAACTTGGAGAGGAAGACATGCAGGGGAAGTCCAAAAGAGAACGCAGAGGTGTTTCCAAGGCACTGATCTATACTGGCCAAGACCTGCTAAAACGTCCACGCCGTGCGTCCTGGGCAACAGGTCCCTTCGGGGTCCTGGCTAACATCAGTAGGATCGATGATTCCCCGAAGCTGGAGAGTATCTTCCTGCATGGCGAGGAACAACAAGTCTGCACACAAATAAGCCAGACATGGGACAACGGATACTCACGCAAACCTCAGGTCCGGTATGACATCACATTGATGTTGGACAACAGGATGTATTCATCCTACATACAGGACTTCACGCTGGAGTTCACAGCCAGCGAACACAAGCAAGCAAGCAAGACCAAGAGAGAAGATACTTGACATAATGGCATGGAGGAACATCTATATCAGAAAACATCAGATTGGAGGCACACGAGACAGGAGGCTGTGGAAATACATGATGACGAATGCTACACGGCGTGGTCTTTAAGAAGAACAAGAAAACTAAAAATGTCTACTTGTAGAAACATTCTATCGGCAGCTAATTTTGCAGAATTATTTTGAAAAGATAAATAATAACACTCTTTCAGGATTACAGCTGTAGGAGAAGTTTGTTGATGCAACATTGTGATCAGACAATGATACCATTAGATGCATGTATGTTGATTTCATCTGTTCGGTTATAGAATATTACAATGCTTTGCTGAAAACTTTCTTAAACAGGAATAGACAATCTTTAGACAGAGTACAGGATAGGGCTTCACGTCTCGTGGATGACACAAACACCAACAGCAGGGTGTGAACTTCACACCACGTCTCGTGGATGATACAAACACCAACAGCAGGGTGTGAACTTCACACCAGTCTGGCCCTGCTTGGAATTTGGTGACTTCGGCTTCTATCGATACTTATCAAAGATAGAAACAATGACCTGAATTCACCTGAATGGATAGCTAGCTGGCAACTAGAGACGATCAAGCAGGATATAACAACAGTCTATTTTACCATACCTTAATGAAATGAAAGACAGATACAACGCCACGGAACAAAAAGAAGAAACACAAGTCAGAAAGTTGCCATCACATGGTTGTTTACAAGTAGTTACCATTTATAGGAACTATTTAAAGCATGACGGGGTTATGTTCATATAGGAGGCACATATCATTGCACTGGAGATATTTATTATAACCACACCAGAGAAATATTTTGGGGCCTTTCCTTCACAGCCCCAAAACATCATTATTTTCACGGACTCTTTGCCTGGTAAACTGGATATGGCAAACCAGACAGAAGTGCACTGCACTTGGTACAATAACTCTAACGGCTGACCAGGCGGTCACACATCACAGCACTAGGATGTGCATGCAGTAAACCGTGATCAAATACGCCCTGGGTTTACCCTGGAAAAGACCAAGAGAGAAGATATTGGACAGTTTGACATCATGGCATGGAGGAACATCAGTATCAAAATAGAAGGCTGTGGAAAAACATGATTATCAACACACGGCCAGTTAAGGCCAAAGAGGAGATGCACATTAACTGAATCTGCAATGGAAGGAAATGGTGTTGTTACAACTAAACAACAGTTGTTGACACCACGGCCAGCAAAACAGTGGGGATTATTCGCGACACAAATATACCAGCTCATTAAGCTGATCAAGATTAGGACATTCATAATAAAATGCTGAATACGCAAGTGTGCATTTCTAAGGGTTTTCCAGAACAAGCATTTGTTTCTGCGTATTGTCTGTTTCATGCACGCGCCATCGTCAGAACTTTCATTGTATCCAGTTAGTGTCATTTTTATTTTCGATTTCATTCAAACGCTTCACTGAAAAAACTTCAATGGATAAAAGATCGATGGGTCAGTGCTCTGGCAACAAGGGCGACCATCAGATCGATAGTGGCAGTGCACCGGCTACCGGGACGACCGCTAAATCAAAGTCGTCGGTGTCAATACAATGGCTGCCAAGGCGACCACCACGCCGGTGACAGTAATGCTTTCAGTGGTGGCAATGTTTTGTTACTGAGACGACCACTAGATCAGTGGCGGCAATATTTTTTTTTTACCTAGGGGACTACCACCAGATCAGTGGCGGTAATGCTTTGTTACCTAGAGGACTACCACCAGATCAGTGGCGGTAATGCTTTGCTACCTAGAGCACCACAACGTCTATGGCGGTAATGCTATTTTACCTAGAGGACCACCACCAGGTCTGCGGCGGTAATGCTTTGATACCCAGAGTACCACCACGTCTGTGGCGGTAATGCTTTGTTACCTGGAGTACCACCACGTCTGTGGCGGTAATGCTTTGTTACCCAGAGCACCACCACTTCTGTGGCGGTAATGCTTTGTTATCTAGAGTACCACCACGTCTGTGGCGGTAATGCTATGTTACCCAGAGTACTACCACGTCTGTGGCTGTAATGCTTTGTTACCTAGAGTACCACCACCAGATCAGTGGTGGTAATGCTTTGCTACATAAAGGACCACCATGTCAGTGGCGGTAATGCTTTCAGTGGTCGTAATGATCTGTTACCTAAAGGACGACCACGTCTGTGGCGGTAATGCTTCCGTGATGGTAATGCTTTGCTACCTAAAGGACGACCACGTCTGTGGCGGTAATGCTTCAGTGATGGTAATGCTTTGCTACCTAAAGGACGACCACGTCTGTGGCGGTAATGCTTCAGTGATGGTAATGCTTTGCTACCTAAAGGACGACCACGTCTGTAGCGGTAATGCTTCAGTGATGGTAATGCCATGTCGGTAGTGGTAATCTTTTGACTACCAAAGCAGGGACGCAGAGATGTTTCCAAGGCACTAGGCTGGGTTATATACTGGCCAAGACCTATTGACGCGTCCTCGTCGAGCGTCCTGGGCAACAGGTCCCTTCGGGGTCCTGGTTAAAGTCAGTAGGATCGCCGATTCCTCCGAAGTCGGAGAGTGTCTGCCTGTACGGCGAGGAACCACCAGTCTGCACACCAATAAGCCAGACAATGGGACAACGGATACTCACGCAAACCTCAGGTCCTGTATGACATCACACTGATGTTGGACAACAGGATGCCCTCATCCGACATACAGGACTTCGCGTTGGAGCTCAAGCCAACGAACACAAGCAAGCAACTACCGAAGTAGTGATGATGATAGCGTCATTTAAATCTTCTGCCTGACTTCCCTAAACCAGGAAACGAAGAGAAAAATTCTTACGTTTCTTTTACATTGTCTTTAAAATAATAGCTACCTGTGTCGGAAAGAGTTAAAGTAGCAATACTTTCAGCAGAAATTGTTGAAGTAAGAAAATTCTATAAAATAGAAGGAAAAAAATTAACCTAAGACTACTTTTAGTCGAAAGAGTTGAAATTAGAAAACTGGAACAGAAAGAATTAAAGTCACAGTGTGTGAGATAGAAATAAATAAAATAACAATGGCTGAAGTAGAAAGCGATAAAGTAACAGTATATGGAACAGAAAGTGTGAAAGAAACAACAAATGGGATAGAAAGAGTTAAAGTAACAATATATGGAACAGAAGGGGTTAAAGTAACAATATATAGAACAGAAAGTGTGAAAGAAACAATATATAGAACAGAAAGAGTTAAAGTAAAAATACATAGAACAGAAAGAGGTAAAATAACAATACATACAAGGGTACGAAGTAAAGTAACAATATATAAAACATAAAGAGTTAAAGTAACAATATATAGAACAGAAAGAGTTAAAGTAACGATATATGGAACATAAAGAGTTAAAGTAACTGTATATGGAACAGAATGAGTTAAAGTAACAATATGCGGGACCGAAATAGTTAAAGTAACAATATGCGGGACCGAAATAGTTAAAGTAACAATATATGAAACAGAAACAGTTAAAGTAACAATATATAGAAAAGAAAGTGTTTTTTTAATGTTGCATATTCCTTACAGGACGTTGCAGTCAACACTAGCATTTTTCAGCTGCTGTTGATGTACTAGGCGCGGTTTACGTTCAGTAGTTTGCCATTGCTTTCTGAACGACCGGCTCACATACCCCCGTAAGTTACCAGCGGGCCGCGAACCGCTGCCGATTCTCGCAGCTGCTGATTTCCCCGGCCAGAAAGTATTAAAGTAACAATATTAAATGTGTCTTAAAAGTCGACAGTGTCGACTTCATTGCACCGGGTTTTAACACACATGACCCAGTCTATTTCGGCAGCGCGGAAAACGTCGCTCAAAGCACGAACTTCGTAGCTCTAGCGATGACTCCCAGGAGTCTTCGACAAAAAATGCACTCGTGAACAGAAGAACGCTGCCCAGAATCGAACCCACAACCTTCGGAGCCTAAGTCAGACGGCTTGACCATTTCGTCACGGAGACTCCCCAAAAAAAAGTAACAATATATGGGGAATGAAAGAGTTAAAGTAACAATATATAGAACAGAAAGAGTTAACGTAACTATATATAGAACAGAAAGAGTTAACGTAACAATATATAGAACAGAAAGAGTTAACGTAACAATATATAGAACAGAAAGAGTTAACGTAACAATATATAGAACAGAAAGAGTTAACGTAACAATATATAGAACAGAAAGAGTTAACGTAACAATATATAGAACAGAAAGAGTTAACGTAACAATATATAGAACAGAAAGAGTTATCGTAACAATATATAGAACAGAAAGAGTTAACGTAACAATATATAAAACAGAAAGAGTTAACGTAACAATATATAGAACAGAAAGAGTTAACGTAACAATATATAGAACAGAAAGAGTTAACGTAACAATATATAGAACAGAAAGAGTTAACGTAACAATGTATGGGACAGAAAGCGTTAAAGTAAAATTATATGGGGCAGAAAAAGATAAAAGTACCAAATCTCTCTGGAATCATTCATAGGGACCTTGCCGTCTTGACAGACGATAGTTTGTGCTTTAAAAAGGCATAATAACTTTTACCTATGGCGGTAGCGAATGTGACTGATAAGGCCAATTCGCGCTGTAAATGTTCGTTCACAGTGCGTGCATGTGAACACGTGGTCATTTCAACCATCATGCACCATCTTACGTCTCACATGCTCGCTGTGTGACTTATCTACAATAATTTTCTCCTTTGTCTTTATTCCATTTCTGATGTTTGTCCTCCATGCAACACGTTCAGCGGCGACTTGCTCCCACTGTGCATTATCAACTCTCTGGAATAGAAAATGTTAAAGTAACAACAACTAAGCTAGACAGAGTTTAAACAACAACTTTATAAGATATAAGAACTAAAAAAACACAATTCTCTGGAGTAAAAACGAGTAAAATGAACATAATTTCTGGAACAGAAAGAATTAAAGTAACAAAACTCTCTCGAACAGAAAGAGTTAGGGCACATTTGAAACATGGTGTTAGGTCGCATGTTTCGTTGTCCGACCGACACACGAGTGACTATATGATGGACACCATATCAGCAGCGTGGACCTGGTCCCTGATATCCCTGGTACCCATGTTTTCAGAACGGGTCGATCCCCCAGAGCCACACTCATCTGTTGGTTGTTGAATGTTATGGAAGACTGTGAGTTTTACCTCTGAAGCCTCTTCGGGATTGTGTGTGTAGCATGGAAGGACGTGGCCTGGAGATACTGGTGTGGCATGGGTCTGATCAACACTCAGAGCTCCAAGGGAAGACCAGACGGACACATAATGAGATTGCAAGTGGTACCATTAGCAATGGGACTCATCGCTGGTTGTTGAAGATGAGGGTGGAGCACGTATGGGAAAGCCCTGAGCACTGTGATGTCGGTTCTTGATTTATGTCAGACGTCATTGGTGCTTCGTCGTCTAGTCCTTGAAACGGTTTGCATCTATCATCCTTTCTCATCTGGTTCCTCTTGTGCCTTGCCGTATCGAGGTAAAGCATAAACAGCGGGAGAATGCCTGCTTATGGGCTTCAAGTATCGAGATTCCCGTGGAATCTAATATTCCCTCCATCGTTTACATGGTCAGCCTCTTCTTCTGCTTTCATTTGGTCTGTACATCATTGCTTGTTGTCGTATACTGTTAGTTGGTAACCTAATTATGTTGCTGTTTTCTGATGAAATCTAGTGCAGCTATAACCCCCACTTTATCAGGGATCTGGCTCACTAGGATGGTGCGGGAGGGGGAGCGGCGTGCTTCCTTTGCTTATACTTTTCTGTCCTAAACCTGCGACTAACTACTTAACGTAAACTTGCCACGAGATCACAACAGCAACAAATTATGGCGTTGACGTCCTGTAAAGGATATGCAACTGACTAACTAAACCTGTGACTGGCCTAGCAATCTGGCAGGGGATTGTTCCTACTGCTCAAAGAAAAAAGTAAGAGGTAAGAAGCTTGCAGCTTTCATACGTACACAAACTGTTCTGCCGACCGGGTACCAAAGTAGCATCTCCGGGGAACTATACTGCAGAGCTACAGGGGCTCAACATCTGGGGGATGGAGCATATCAGGGTGTATAACCAGGCAATGATTCAACACAGCCCACGTGGGCTGGCTATGATTAGGTCAAGGCTGGTCACGTTTCCTCCACGGGTCTCTGATATTTCCTTGTCAACATACTCCAGTCTACCGGCCAGGAGGAAAACTATTGATCAAGAAAGATTCTGGTTCCGTAGGTTGTTGATCACCAGAGTCACCACTGGGCAGGTCATTGTACTATGCAATATTGTTATTATTGCTTGCAGTATCCATGAGGTAAAACATAAAACCCCACAGCACAAACAAACAGAAATGTCAATACACTTAATATCGACTAAATATCACTTTCTACTGGTTTTACAAATCGGGCTGTAAATACTTTTGTTACACAACTTTTCATTAAAATCACGGCTGGGTTGGTTTATACAATAAAGATGGGAAATTGCTTTCCGTGAAATATCGAAAGGGTTAAGTATCAACAGTGATTTGCCAATATGTGAATCAATAAACCGATCTTTGCAGCAGCATAGGAACATTCGATCTGTAATAGACACTACGAAAGAACATGTTCAGGGGATCGATTTATTGAAAAATTGAGAAGCCGTTTTAAGAATGCATAAGAATGTATATAAGCTGTTCACAGTCTCTGAGCAATGTGAGTGTTCGGATTGTTTACTTTCTTAAATAATGAAAATCCAATACTGCATGGATATAAATAATATTTATAAAACGTTCTAAATGCTAGATTTTTACTTGAATAATACATTATTTTTATGCTTCATTTCTTTCCCAATTACATTTCCTTCAAAGAACAGCGGCTCTTAACTTGCGGTTCGTAAATTGCATCAGCGGGAACCTTACAGTTCCATGAAACAGTGTTTTCATATTAAACGTTGTAATAGCTAACATTTAAATATAACTATATTTATTAATTATTATAATGTATGTGCATATGTGTTCGGCCTTGGCGCGCGCGTGCGCCTTTTTTCAACCTTTTTTTTTATCCTTGCACCCCTTCACCATATGTTCAGAATGTCATTTCCCCCTTTCGTATTTCCTCCCTATAAATCACCCTACCCCACCTCTACACAGTTTACGTACAAATGTAAACTAAATTTAATAACACATTCTAGAAATAAATGACCGTAGACCCCGAGGGAGACCAAGAAGACGGTGGAGAGATAATATATATACAGACCTACAAGCACTTGGAATCAACGACTGGCAAGAGAAAGTCAACCAGAGAGACAAATGGAGACGGATTGTATCTGCAGCAAAGAACCTCAATGGCTCGGAACGCTGAAGAAGAAGAAAAAGAAGAAGAAGAAGAAGAAGAAGAAGAAGAAGAAGAAGAAGAAGAAGAAGAAGAAGAAGAAGAAGAAGAAGAAGAAGAAGAAGAAGAAGAAGAAGAAGAAGAAGAAGAAGAAGAAGAAGAAGAAGAAGAAGAAGAAGAAGAAGAAGAAGAAGAAGAAGAAGAAGAAGAAGAAGAAGAAGAAGACATCTAGACGTCAACATAAAACGTGATTTTGGGTCTACTTAGGATATAAAACGAGTTTCAGAAGGGTGAAAACTACAGAACAGTAAAGTATGGAAGGAAAAATCATATCAAGTAATCGGTTCTTGTATTAACGCTATCTTGAAATAATCTTAATTCCCCCTCCCCCTCCCCCTGGAAACCCTTAAATTCCCCCCTTGGGAGGATCATCCACCGGTTGAGAACCACTGCTCTAGTGTATACTTGTTAAGATGAGTGAGAAATCATGCATATCCCTTAACGACTTTCATCAAATGTATAGCCAGTCTGTAACCTGTTCAGTTGGTTCTCTTCATTGTAGTTAATGCCGGTGTAGGCAATGAACAGCTTACCCTACCACCATCTTACATTGCCATCATCTAACATTGCAATAAGTTTACCCTGCCATCATCTTACATTGCCATTAGTTTACCCTGCCATCATCTTACATTGCCATCAGCTTACCCTGCCATCATCTTACATTGCCATCATCAAACATTGCCATTAGTTTACCCTGCCATCATCTTACATTGCCATTATTTTAACCTGCCATCATCTTACATTGCCATTATTTTACCCTGCCATCATCTTACATTGCCATTATTTTACCCTGCCATCATCTAACATTGCCATTATTTTACCCTGCCATCATCTTACATTGCCATCATCTTACATTGCCATTAGTTTACCCTGCCATCATCTTACATTGCCATTATTTTACGCTGCCATCATCTAACATTGCCATTATTTTACCCTGCCATCATCTAACATTGCCATTATTTTACCCTGCCATCATCTTACATTGCCATCGTCTTACATTGCCATTAGTTTACCCTGCCATCATCTTACATTGCCATTATTTTACCCTGCCATCATCTAACATTGCCATTATTTTATCCTGCCATCATCTTACATTGCCATTATTTTACCCTGCCATCATCTTACATTGCCATTAGTTTACCCTGCCATCATCTTACATTGCCATCAGCTTACCCTGCAATCATCTTACATTGCCATCATCTAACATTGCCATTAGTTTACCCTGCCATCATCTTACATTGCCATTATTTTACCCTACCATCATCTTACATTGCCATCAGCTTACCCTACCATCATCTTACATTGCCATCAGCTTACCCTACCATCATCTTACATTGCCATCAGCTTACCCTACCATCATCTTACATTGCCATTAGCTTACGCTACCATCATCTTACATTGCCATTAGCGTACCCTGCCATCATCTTACATTGCCATCATCTAACATTGCAATAAGTTTACACTGCCATCATCTTAAATTGCCATTAGTTTACCCTGCCATCATCTTACATTGCCATCATCTAACATTGCCATTAGTTTACCCTGCCAACATCTTACATTGCCATTATTTTACCCTACCATCATCTTACATTGCCATCAGCGTACCCTACCATCATCTTACATTGCCATCAGCTTACCCTACCATCATCTTACATTGCCATTAGTTTACCCTGCAATCATCTTACATTGCCATTAGCGTACCCTGTCATCATCTTACATTGCCATCATCTAACAATGCAATAAGTTTACACTGCCATCATCTTACATAGCCATTAGTTTACCCTGCCATCATCTTACATTGCCATCAGCTTACCCTGCCATCATCTTACATTGCCATCATCTAACATTGCCATTAGTTTACCCTGCCATAATCTTACATTGCCATTATTTTACCCTGCCATCATCTTACATTGCCATCAGCTTGCCCTACCATCATCTTACATTGCCATTAGCGTACCCTGCCATCATTTTACATTGCCATCATCTAACATTGCAATAAGTTTACATTGCCATTATCTTACATTGCCATTAGTTTACCCTGCCATCATCTTACATTGCCATCATCTAACATTGCCATTAGTTTACCCTGCCATCATTTTACATGGCCATCAGCTTACCCTACCATCATCTTACATTGCCATCAGCTTACCCTACCATCATCTTACATTGCCATCAGCTTACCCTACCATCATCTTACATTGCCATCAGCTTACCCTACCATCATCTTACATTGCCATTAGCTTACGCTACCATCATCTTACATTGCCATTAGAGTACCCTGCCATCATCTTACATTGCCATCATCTAACATTGCAATAAGTTTACACTGCCATCATCTTACATTGCCATTAGTTTACCCTGCCATCATCGTACATTGCCATCAGCTTACCCTACCATCATCTTACATTGCCATCAGCTTACCCTACCATCATCTTACATTGCCATCATCTTACATTGCCATCAGCTTACCCTGTCAACATCTTACATTGCCATCATCTAACATTGCAATAAGTTTACCCTGCCATCATCTTACATTGCCATTAGTTTACCCTACCATCATCTTACATTGCCATCATCTTACATTGCCATCATCTTACATTGCCATCAGCTTACCCTGTCAACATCTTACATTGCCATCATCTAACATTGCAATAAGTTTACCCTGCCATCATCTTACATTGCCATTAGTTTACCCTACCATCATCTTACATTGCCATCAGCTTAATCTGTCATCATCTTACATTGCCATCAGCTTACCCTGCCATCATCTTACATTGCCATCATCTATCATTGCCATTAGCGTACCCTGCCATCATCTTACAATGCCATCATCTAACATTGCAATAAGTTTACACTGCCATCATCTTACATTGCCATTAGTTTACCCTGCCATCATCTTACATTGCCATCAGCTTACCCTGCCATCATCTTACATTGCCATCATCTAACATTGCCATTAGTTTACCCTGCCATCATCTTACATTGCCATCATCTAACATTGCCATTAGTTTACCCTGCCATCATCTTACATTGCCATCAGCTTACCCTACCATCATTTTACATTGCCATCAGCTTACCCTACCATCATCTTACATTGCCATCAGCTTACCCTACCATCATCTTACATTGCCATTAGCTTACCCTATCATCATCTTACATTGCCATTAGCTTACGCTACCATCATCTTACATTGCCATTAGCGTACCCTGCCATCATCTTACATTGCCATAATCTAACATTGCAATAAGTTTACACTGCCATCATCTTACATTGCCATTAGTTTACCCTGCCATCATCTTACATTGCCATCATCTAACATTGCCATTAGTTTACCCTGCCATCATCTTACATTGCCATCAGCTTACCATACCATCATCTTACATTGCCATCAGCTTACCCTACCATCATCTTACATTGCCATCAGTTTACCCTACCATCATCTTACATTGCCATCAGCTTACCCTACCATCATCTTACATTGCCATTAGCTTACGCTACCATCATCTTACATTGCCATTAGCGTACCCTGCCATCATCTTACATTGCCATCATCTAACATTGCAATAAGTTTACACTGCCATCATCTTACATTGCCATTAGTTTACCCTGCCATCATCGTACATTGCCATAAGCTTACCCTACAATCATCTTACATTGCCATCAGCTTACCCTGACATCATCTTACATTGCCATCATCTTACATTGCCATCAGCTTACCCTGTCATCATCTTACATTGCCATCATCTAATATTGCAATAAGTTTACCCTGCCATCATCTTACATTGCCATTAGTTTACCCTACAATCATCTTACATTGCCATCAGCTTACCCTGTCATCATCTTACATTGCCATCAGCTTACCCTGCCATCATCTTACATTGCCATCATCTAACATTGCCATTAGTTTACCCTTCCATCATCTTACATTGCCATTATTTTACCCTACCATCATCTTACATTGCCATCAGCTTACCCTACCATCATCTTACATTGCCATCAGCTTACCCTACCATCATCTTACATTGCCATCAGCTTACCCTGCTATCATCTTACATTGCCATCAGCTTACCCTGCCATCATCTTACATTGCCATCATCTAACATTGCCATTAGTTTACCCTTCCATCATCTTACATTGCCATTATTTTACCCTACCATCATCTTACATTGCCATCAGCTTACCCTACCATCATCTTACATTGCCATCAGCTTACCCTACCATCATCTTACAATGCCATCAGCTTACCCTACCATCATCTTACATTGCCATCAGCTTACCCTACCATCATCTTACATTGCCATTAGCTTACGCTACCATCATCTTACATTGCCATTAGCGTACCCTGCCATCATCTTACATTGCCATAATCTAACATTGCAATATGTTTACACTGCCATCATCTTACATTGCCATTAGTTTACCCTGCCATCATCTTACATTGCCATTATTTTACCCTACCATCATCTTACATTGCCATCAGCTTACCCTACCATCATCTTACATTGCCATCAGCTTGCCCTACCATCATCTTACATTGCCATTAGCTTACGCTACCATCATCTTACATTGCCATTAGCGTACCCTGCCATCATCTTACATTGCCATCATATAACATTGCAATAAGCTTACACTGCCATCGTCTTACATTGCCATTAGTTTACCCTGCCATCATCTTACAATTGCCATCATCTAACATTGCCATTAGTTTACCCTGCCATCATCTTGCATTGCCATAAGCTTACCCTACAATCATCTTACATTGCCATCAGCTTACCCTACCATCATCTTACATTGCCATCAGCATACCCTACCATCATCTTACATTGCCATCAGCTTACCCTACCATCATCTTACATTGCCATTAGCTTACGCTACCATCATCTTACATTGCCATAAGCGCACCCTGCCATCATCTTACATTGCCATCATCTAACATTGCAATAAGTTTACACTGCCATCATCTTACATTGCCATTAGTTTACCCTGCCATCATCTTACATTGCCATCAGCTTACCCTACCATCATCGTACATTGCCATAAGCTTACCCTGCCATCATCTTACACTGCCATCATCTTACATTGCCATCAGCTTACCCTGTCATCATCTTACATTGCCATCATCTAACATTACAATATATTTACCCTGCCATCATCTTACATTGCCATTAGTTTACCCTACCATCATCTTACATTGCCATCAGCTTACCCTGTCATCATCTTACATTGCCATCTGCTTACCTTGCCATCATCTTACATTGTCATCATCTAACATTGCCATAAGTTTACCCTGCCATCATTTAGATTGCCATTAGTTTACCCTACCATCACCTTACATTGCCATCAGCTTACCCCACCATCAGCGCATCGGAAGTTAAAGAGCGAGCACTCGTGTCCTCTCTGCCATACCGACGTCTAGATGTGATTGAAGAGTCTTCATTGCCGTTGTCTGCTCTAGACCAGACATCTGAAGTTACAGTGGCATTCGAACATCAGACAACCATAGCTGTCTTCTAGTGTGCTAATGCTCCACCATAATCCACCATAAAAACGTCCGTATTCAGATATAAGAACGTTACATTTCATTGATTTTATTATTACAAGTTTTTCTGTTGTCATCATCACTCATGGCAACTTATTGACATCACGTGTTTCTTTGTCACTATGATCACCATCTACACGAACTTCCTGTTTTGAACGGGAATTTCCCGATAAACAAATACAGAACATTAATTCCATTTCCGGGGCGGATAAATTAATTCTTTCATTTTTAAAGCCTTTTCTGTGATCTCACGTTAAACAAAAGCCTTCTCGTATAGTCCTCGACACGCACGTTTCATCACCCATCTCCCTCCATTCATTGAAGAAATCCCTTGACATCTAGAGGAGAGTCACATTTCAAAATAGTTATTCATATTGTTCGTCGGTGTCTGTGTCTTATGGGTAGTGGAGGACATTTCCCAATTCCAGTATCCTGGGTTCGAAATCAGTCGCTGGGGATTTGGAAGCAGGCCGCTTTGCGTTGATTTTCATAATGGTATGAGCGTCGGCCGTTCTGAAAGCATTGACAAACTACTGAACGTATTTTTACCTACAAAATTACAAACATTTAAATAAATGTTAGGGTGGGTTGCTACGTCCTTAAAAGACATACTCCTAACCTTCTCTGTATTGTTGCACAAGCCATGAGAAAACAACATACACACAAACACACACGCACACTCACACACACACACGCACACACACACACACACACACACACACAAAATTAACACAAGAACTATCACCACGGAATTGGACACCAAACTGGTGTACTCTAAAGAGAGTAAGTACAAGTACAGGTAGGCCCCGGTTAACGTCAGGGTTACGTTCTTGGAAAATGCGACGTTAAGTGAAACGACGTATAGCGAAACACTATTTCTTATAGAATTAAATGAAATACAGTGTATTGTGTACCACAGTAATGTTTATTTTGATGGTTGTTGATATTTATTGACTAAATATAGGTCGGTTGGAGGGCGAGTGGAAGCGTTATTGAGACGTAGAAGCATTACATTCTGCCTCTTCATCTGAGGATGAAACTATAACCTCTTCCTGCCTCTTTTCCTGGCTCTTCTGTGCTTGAACAAAAAATTTGTTCAATGTCTGCTGCACAGCCAGTTTCCTTTTCTCTATGTAAAGCTCCGTGTAACAGCTGATGACGCTTTTTACTGCTTTCGACACTTTGGGGCTCCGTTCTCTTTTCGGGTCATCCTCATTTATTATGCCCATTGCTACATCAATCAACTGAAAGAATTTTGACAAACGTTCAGCTGTCAACATTCGAGGTGTGGAGGTTGCAACAGGGTGCTACTCTTCCTGCTGAGCATTCTGTACGTAAAGTTGCATTAGGTCCTCATTAGACAAATCTTCTCCATGTGACGCAAGCAAGAACGTCGTCAAATTCACAAAAGTCGTGCACACATTCTGGCCACAGTTTTCGCCACACAGCATTCATGCATGCTGACGTTACCTCACTCCATAAATCCGCAATGTTGTCAATGGCCTTGAGTATGTTGTAATCTTGCCAGAATCCCTTAATGGTAGGCTTACCTTTACCGTCCGTAGCCTTGGTGAGCTGTGAGAAGGTGCGACACAAATAATAGCTTTTGAAAGTTGTAATTACACCTTGGTCCATTGGCTGGATCAAGGAAGTCGTGTTTGATGGCATAAATACGAACTTGGTGTTCTCGGACAAGTCGTCCAGTTTGACAGGATGACCAGGGGCATTATCCAATAGCATCAATATCTTAAGTGCTAGGTTTTCTCTTGCACAGTATTCTTTTAGAAGAGGAATAGCATAAACAGTTACCCATTCCTTGAATAACGTTCCTGTTTTGTTTTGTTTTTTGGCACGCCATGTTACACGCAACACAGGTGACGACGTTATGGCGGAACGTAGCGACGTAAAGTGAAGTTATGTCATATTGTGACAACGACATTATAGCGAATAGACGTAAACCGAAGCGACGTATAGCGGGGCCTACCTGTAAGTGACCGCTTATATACCATGAGGTATGTTGCGTATATAGTATTAGATTAAATATTGTGTCCACTACTCGACACTCGATTAGATATGTGGTCAATATTACACCGGCTGCCTTTACTTCTCACACAGTCCCTGGTACTAAAATTCCAGCCACCATGGAGTTCGATTACATGACCACTAAGCTAGCGGACATACGCTATCGCGACTCCCATAATGAAAAAGTGCCGTTTGAGGACCCATCCAGTTACATACATTTTTGATAATTTTCAGATTTTTTTAGTAATTATCTGGGAAAGAATGGTGCTGTGGAAAAAAAAAACTGATTACCACACCTCCGTATGCCGTGACATTGAATATGTGTGTACATCACATCACAAAAGACTTGGGACTGTCTGCTTTTGTACTGCTTAAAACTATGGCGGAAGATTTCCATGTGGTCTTGTTAAACCAGGAAAGATGCTTCTCCTTTATCACCTGGCAGGCAGATGGCGCTAGAAGCAAGGGCCCATAGCCCGGGGTGACTTTACTATTCCCTGGTGTCTGTGACATACGTAAATCAACTCAGTAAGACATCAATTGTCCCGCCGAGCATTTAGGGCCAGTTGTTCGACGAACCATAAACCGCCACCATTCATTCCAAAATAATTACATCCTAGTTAAAACACGAGTTAATGTCAAAGGGAGGTTAAATGTGGTTGTTCACGTCAATTTTCTGCAAGATTTACTACCCATAAACATGCTATTGACACTTAACTTCTCCTGTTAGTTCGTTTCTGTATCTGACATTTCATTGATGTGGCAATGTTTGCTGATCATGTGCAGTCTTGGAGAGTGATTAGTTATTTGCTTGATTTGCTATTTCATCAACAGCTTCGCGTGCTGCAGATTTTGATTGTGTCGTGGGCTGCTTTACTATAGGGTAAGTTTTCCGCATGAAATAAACAATTTCATAGTTTTAACTGAAACATGTTCCTTTGTATTTGAGCAGGATTTGGTGTATCCGATATCATAAAGAAGTGAGGTAGGTCCTCCACCCTTCCCCATCCTGTTTCCGCTAGAATACGGGATACACTTTGGCAAGGTCTTGGGGGTCCCTTTTAGCCCCTCGATTAGTGCAGCGTGAAACATTGAAAGTTGTGGATGACACCTGAGAGCAGCCGACAGAGTTGGTTACGGTCTCAAGTGTTAAACTCTTGACGTAAACAGAGCAGCACTTTAAATAAAAAATGGCAACCGTCACTGAAATGAACACTGTCATCATTTCTTCCCTTCTTCTTTCACCTGCTAGTATGATCACTACTAAGAAGGTTTAAAAGCTTTCAATGCAAGAGGATCTATTTCATTGCAAGTTATCGCATTTGGATCGGTCTCTTTGGGAGTCTTCGTGGTGAAGTGGTCAAGCCGTTTAACTCGGGCTCCGAAGGTTGTGGGTTCGATTCCGGGCCGCGTCCTTCGGTTCACGAGTTAAATTTTTCGGAGACTCCTATGGGTCGTCGCTAGAGCTACGGAGTTCGTGCTTTGTGCGACGCTTTCCGCGCTGCGGAAAGGGGCCGAGCCATATGGGATAACAACCCGATGCAATGAAGTCGACCCTGTCGACTTTTAAGCGACTTTTTAAGCGACCTGCGAAAACGTCGCACAAAGCACGAACTCTGTAGCTCGGAATCGAATCCACAATCTTCGGAGCACAAATCAGATGGCTTAACCGCTTAGCAAGCGAGACCTTGCTACTAAAAGGGAAAGCAACAGAAGGCCACCTTGTTTAGAGATGTCTAACAAGTCGTGTCTGAACATGTATCATAATTAACTGAGGTGATAAAAACAGTTTTAAGAGCTATAGAGAACCAATCCTGATGCACGGCAGTCAGTCATGTACAATTAGCATACTAGTGAGATATTGTAAGGGAGTTTCAGAGATTTTATAAACGGATGAAAAATATATGAAATATATCGGGAAAGACGTTAACTCACATAAATAACAGGCTAATGACACTAGAAGATGACCGTCCACACTCTTTGGTCACGTTAAGAAGAAGGGAAAGCTGGATTACATCGTGATAATTGGAAAGTTGGAGTTGACGAGAGGCAGGGGGAGACCAAGAGAGAAGATGCTGGACAGTTTAATCTCATGACTTGGAGTAACGTTGGTATGAGAAATTATTGGCGTACCGAAACAGAAGGCTGTGAACAGACGTGGTATCCAACATCACTGTGAGAAGAGAAAATATCGCATGCTTTGATTTCTATCTTCCATGCCTCTATCGTGTCGTGACAGAGGGGTCTTGTGTGCCCTAATATAGGTGGTTGCTTTGCTAGTAGGACAGATATAGTAACGGATATAAATCAGAACAAATGAGTATCAAATCGGTTGTAGGAAACTGGGGACAGTTAACGATTAGGAACGGTAGACTCACAAGAAATGCATGTGAAACTGTGATGTAGGTAAACTGGAGACAGTTAGCGACTTCGAACGGTACATTCAAAGGAAATGCCTGCAGAAATCGGATGTATGTAGCCCCGAGCTTGAATACACAGTGCTTCGAAGTCACTGCACGTTGTTCAAATCCACGGATGCCTCATCAGGATCAATAGATATCACAAGGGCAAAACCCCTGCAGATGCAGATAATACCAAATGGATCTGGGGTATTAGCCTTTCACACACTGTAATGCACCGCATTAATAAGTTCGTGATGACCAGTTAGTTCTCTCCGCCTTTTCTATACAATCTTCCTGTCTAATATCTAACCCACGAGACCGGAGCAACCTCAGGCCATGTGCAGCTGGAGTTAGATCACATCTCCTACTATGGATTGATTATGAAATGTAGTGATAGGAGACAGTAAAATATTAATTAATATGCTACAAGAGCTCAAACATCTTCTGGCATACACATTAATAGATCCCCAACATTATCATTGAACATTGGGCGCTAACATCTAAGTGTGTATTTGCATGCAACATCACGATTGAAACCAGATCTTGGTCATCTTTGCGTCATCGATTTGTCATGACATCTATCATTCAGGAGTCGGTTGTTTTAATCTTGATAGTATTTCACCCTTGTCTGTGTTTATTGGCAAACTGTGCACGTCTTGGATAACAAGACAGCGCTTTAACGATGTGTGTTTTCGATACCAATATGTCAGCTCTCTGTCGATAAGTGTCTTCGATGCCAACATGTCAGCTTACTGTTTTCGATATCACAGTGTCAGTTCCTTAATTATACATGTCTTCGATATTACAGCTTCAGTTCCTTAATGATACATGTCTTCGATAACAACAAGTCAATTCTTTAACGATACATGTCTTTGATACAAACATATTACCTCTTTAACGATACATGTCTTCGATGTCAATACATCACCACTTTAACGATACATGTCTTCGATACCACATGTCACCTCATTAACGATACATATTTTCGATCCCAAAACACATCACCTCTTTAACGATACATGTCTTCGATATCAATACATCACCACTTTAACGATACATGTCTTCGATACCACATGTCACCTCTTTAACGATACATATTTTCGATCCCAAAACACATCACCTCTTTAACGATACATGTCTTCGATACCAACATATCACCGCTTTAACGATACATATCCTCCATACCAATATATCACATCTGTAACGATACATGTCTTCGAAGCCAACATATGACCCCGTTAACGATACAAATCTTCGATACTAAAATGCCACCTCTTTAACAATACATATCTTCGGTACCATCATATCGCCTCTTTAACGATACATATCTTCGGTACCATCATATCGCCTCTTTAACGATACATATCTTCGGTACCACCATCCGTCCATCCATCCATCCATCATGTGCCATGCCGATAAGCGTGGGCGGTCATGTTCTGCAATCTCACTCGATCAACAGTGTCGTGGATCAGCTCCATGTTCCTGTCTCGACCATGTCACGTGGCCAAGCCATCCAGGTATTTACTTCTCGGTCTTCCCTTTGGTCTCTTCCCTTCAATCTTGCCAGTTGTCACCAAGTTCTCCAAGTCATTTATTCTCATAACATGCCCAAAAAAGTTTGACTGTCTACGTCTAATGACTAATCAGTTTACGATCTTCATTTGTTTCTTGAAGGACTTGTTCGTTGGTTTTTCTGTCTGTCCATGGTATTCTTTGCATGTTCCTCAGAAACCACATTTCCACAGCCATCAGCTGTTTTTCACCTTGACTGCTTTTTGTCCACGCTTCGCATCCATACAAAAGTACAGGTTGTATGTAGCACTTCAACACTCTTTTTCTCGTTTCAATTGATATCTTTTTATTGGTCAGTATGTTTTTCATCTTGCAAAAGGCTACCTTCTCAATGCCAATTCTTATTCTAATCTCTTCAAGGCATCTCCCATCAGATGTCATGACTGTTCCGAGATAACTGTATCGATTCACTTGCTTAAGAATATGCCCATTTACTCGTATTTCACATTGTCGTATTTCCTTCTTCCCAGTGACGACCATAATCTGTGTCTTCTTAATATTCAGTTCTAACCCTAGTTATTCACTGTGTGCAACAACCGCATCTACTAAATGTTGCACCATATCACCTCTTTAATGATACATGTCTTCGATACCAACCTGTCAGCTCACCAACTACTGCTGTCTGCTGTTCCATGCATGCCACCGACAAAACTGTAAACAGCAGTTTGTGATAGCGATTTCTGAGATGAACGGTGCTATCCAGATAGCCTGTTTTGGATAATCTCAGTATTCTATGGTTGTCAGCGGAAGTGGTTGATGTACTCGATTAATTATCACTTTTTTTTTCTTTTAGCGAGGCGCTTTCATGATTTAGAAGTGTCAGGTTCGAATTCCAGTCTGCCCATAACTTCATCTGTAATATTAGCTGGTGTGATATGATTTCTGCTTCAATGAGTACGCTCTAGCTCTCTGTGAATGCACTCGTTGTGTTCCTAACATTTCAAGCCAATCAATTTCATATAATTCAAATTGGAATATTATGTCTATTGATTTTTACAGCCGTCCACTTTAAACTTTTCACAGTTTACTACTGAGGTTAAAAGCAGCTGGCCGAGTAACTATAATGTTGGGCTCTCGTCTGGAAAACTGGGTTCGAATCCTCAGCAGAATGTGATGGATTTCGTTTCTTTCGGGGCAAAAATAAAACGTCTGACCTGCATTGTTCGCAGCTATTGCATTAGCCAGGCGATCTTAATTCCTTAGGCTGAAGAGAAATACACCGCAAGATACTATAAGTGTGTATTTGCATGCAACAGTTTACTACTGAGAGTAGAATACAGCAGTTGCTGTCCGTATTGGGTTATTAGAAAGCCATAACAAGCACGCAGTGACTAAGTGACCGCTTCTATCTCCACTCATATGCTCTTTTATGTCTGTCTCGCTTAAAAGCAATGATAAGTAATTTATTTCAAATGTGTGTTGACAGTGTGTTATTATATAAGTCAGCCTACGTGCTATTGCATGCGTGGCGGTGCGGTCACCTGTATATAAATATTGCTGTTTAATTGTTCTGTCATTTTTTTTTTTTTTTTTTTTGGTTCTAGACCTCATCACCAGGTTATCTAGAGAATCAGTAATAATGCGACCTCAACGACGTACAGAAGAATTCTGAAGGAAACAGGAGACTTCCGTGAACGGGTTTCCGTTCTTTTTCATTTGCGCTGTCGGGTCGAATGCTACAAGCAAGTTGAGTTGGGTAGCCTATTCTCACCTCTGCAGCGACGAATGTGGGGATACAGTATCCATTTTTCAATCGAGAAGTGAACACATAATACATTACTAGTGGTAATAATTGTCACTTTGCCTTCTTATGTTTTCTACCACTACTATATCTTACTGGTGATTCTCTTCCACTCCGGATCCTTGTATGGAAACTTCCTTTCCCGACACGAGCATATATCAAGCATCAAATTACCAAATTATTCATTATATTAATGCTATATATATATATATATATATATATATATATATATATATATATATATATATATATATATATATATATATATATATATATATATTATGGCTGCGACCGATTAATTTAGATTTAATAGTTAACTTTTGAAAAATTAACAATGAATTTTTTAATTTGTCAATTTTTTAATCGTAAAAAGTCCTTGTAAGTACTGCAACCAGTCAAGCCAGACGAGTCAGGAGCCTTCACTAACAAAAGATACCACAAAAGGAGACCACCGCAAAGGATAGCCGCCGACCAAACCCCCAGCTGACGTCACAGACATAAATCAACATAACCAGTCCGAGATAGGACTAACTCGTAAGAGCGCACAAGACAAGAATTAGGGTGAATGAACCCACAAAAACCACGTACCTCAAAAATAACCACAGCTGAAGAGGCAGGTTGAACGAGGCCGAATTTGGAATTTTTGTTTTGGAAATTGGAGATCAAACACTTCACGCCTCAACGGCAATATCTGCTGTAGAGCTATATTTAACTGATTCAGTGCCAAACGAAAAGTAGGTTTGGACCGAACGTGTTACACAATCAAATGAACAAGCGCCGGGTGTTTGTAAAGGCTCACTACAATTTGCATGTAGATCAAATTTGAAAAATGTAGTACATTACGTCATCAAAAGTGTGTTCCACACTCCATCGTGAAGCAATATGCAGCGAATTGCTGTCGTCTGTAGGAGTAATTATTTGCTCTCGAAATAAAATGGTGTTACCAACGGAAGAAATAATTGTTTTGGTTGAACAAGTGTTTCTAAATGGCGGTCGATACACACGAATGGTTGTTCAAAGATTTATAGCCAGATTTCATGATAAAATAAACTTCTCATCGCATTACGGTTAGAAAGTTATTGAATAAGTTTCTTGCTACGGGAAATTAATATTTCATTGGTACTTTCCAGCTTCCCCAAAACAGCGTTACACCATATCAGTGACTGTTGTAACTAACGATATGCATTTTAGCACATTTTTGATGACGACACGTACTTTATTTTTCAAATGTGTTCTACGTACAAAGTGTAGTGTAAATACCCTGTTTAAAGTAGATGTCCATTAATTGAACATTGATATTGCTGAAGATACCACGAAACAAAAGCAATAATACGATGTCCCTATTATGGTGATATATCGTCCTTCTGTCCAGATGGGAGGTCACATTTCGTGATACATTATCCTTCAGCACTGAATCAGTTAACTAGCTTTACATTTCAGTGTTCGCTATTTTCTAACTGTTATCGTCACCTGTGCCATGCCGATAACCGTGGGTGGTGATGGTTTACCATCTCACGCGGTTACCAGAGTCTTGGATCAGGACTGGATTCTTGTCTCGATTATATTGCAATGGGAATCTCTTTTGCCTGTTCTGCGATATCTTATCGGGCATGTCCACTTAATGCGATCAATAGCATTCTCCTTCTTCTAGATTACAGTTTGTTCCGGGCTCTTTCATCTCCAGCTTGCGTTACTTTACTGATTATATATAAATAAGAAAGATTATGTACACTAGCATATGGATCCAGCAATATATACATATCGACTGGCGAAGCAATACTGCAGCGAAATGTAAATTATGATCACGTAGATAAATCAATGTCTAGAACAAAGGGATCAACGGTCTACCTTTTCACTTCACTGAAATCGCACAACGCTATGTCAAGTAACCAAACGATCAGAGAAGCTGCATTGATTTTATTGGCGTCTTAATTGCTATAGTTACCGCCATTTAGAGTCGCCATGACATGCTGTTTCTAAGATAAGAATGTGGGCGGAAGAGGCAGATGCAGTTAACTCATGTTTACCAAGCAGCTGATGTGTTTCTGCTCCTTCGACTTCTGCTGCTGCCTCTTCTTCTTCTTCTTCTTCTTCTTCTTCTTCTTCTTCTTCTTCTTCTTCTTCTTTTTCTTCTTCTTCTTCACATTCTTCTTCTTCTTCTTCTTCTTCTTCTTCTTCTTCTTCTTCTTCTTCTTCTTCTTCTTCTTCTTCTTCTTCTTCTTCTTCTTCTTCTTCTTCTTCTTCTTCTTCTTCTTCTTCTTCACTTTCCTCCTCTCCTCCCTTCTACAACTATAAAAGACGAAAAACAACGTTCTGTTTGTCATATAATACATTCTGAGATCAATTAGGTACGTTGGCCTAAGACGGCGGCATGTAGGAATAGAGATGATCCAGAATACCAAGAACCGAGATATGTGGAGGTACATGAACGCCAGCACCATTTGGCAGAGCACTTGATGATGATGATGATGATGATGATGATGATGATGATGATGATGATGATGATGATGATGATGATGATGATGATGATGATGATGATGATGATGATGACGATGATGAATGAGGTAAAGTCATCTTACATCCATGAGAAGAGGAGGGAAGATAACTTGAAGCATTTAATTAAGAAGAATGCACCTGAATACTATACAAGAATTGATACCATGATGTACTTATATTGTTTATAAGCAAATACTCATTGCAATGGGGAATGGTTTAAAAACCCCTTAATGTATGAGGCCATTTTCCTTTAATGGAAGAAGATGTAGAGAAAATACCTAGGTACAGAAGAGGATGGTGAACATAGTTGTCAAATTCCAAATCAATCCAGGTATTACTCAACCTGGAGACCACGATGACAGGCATAGATGAAGATGAAACTGCGCATCTGCGAGTCTAAACTTTGAACACCTTATAATGGAAGATTGGACGGAGAGCAACCAATTCTGTTGGTGATAACTAATTGAGAACACCAAGTCTATCTGTCTCATATGTTTAATTTTCTCTAGGAACAAGATTCCTTTTGTTGATTTCACTGTTTGTGTTCTTAGGAGTTTATAGCATTTCATGTCTAATGTCACATTGAGGATGTGATTAGATATATGTTGATTGCTGAAATTTCAGATAGTGGCTAGACCAATATGGATGCACCTGACTTTTGTGATGGAAGCAACGTTGCTTAATGAAGCTCTGTGAGAGAGTGGGGAAGAAACCTATCCACCTGCAAAAGTTCCATTTCCCTTAGAGGAGAGATAACTTTTCTTTACCATAGTTTGCCCGACAAATGGAAAACCCCAGAGCTAACTAAACTATTCTACTAACCTGGAAAGAACAACACGATGAAGCTTAACATATATCACAGTTACTGCTTGGAGCTGGAATCCATAACCCACAATTCAATGCAACCGAGTGCAGACCAATTTTTCTGTTTCAGATTTACTACCACAGAGGATCTGCAGGAAAATTACCTGAGAAATTAGACTTTAGCCTGTAGTATTGGTCATTTATGGAGAGGGGAGTTTCATTGATGGAGATATATAATTAAGTGTAGAGATCTTGATGTAAATGAACTTCTGTTTTTCATGAAGATGTATTGAATTGAATATTGTTTTAAAATCTTTACTGTTCATTAATAACTGTATAGTTAGTAAATGATGAAAAAAGGAGGTCATTTCCTCTCGTGGGTGTATTTTTTTCCTGTCATAGTCAATTAGTTTAATTAAAACAACTCTAGATAAAATTAGGTTAACTGAGAGAGGAGAGGCAAGGAACCACCAAAAGGATAATTTGGGTATTAAGGAAAAAACTTTTAATTGTTTTCCTAGAGGTACTCCTTGGTTTTCTGAGACTCTATTTATGGACTCAAACCACTGAGCCATTAAAGGTTAACATAATTAAACGGGCAGGATCACATTGGGAACGAGCAACGTGTGTGTCCTCTATCTCTTTGGGGTTGACCCAACGAATACAACCGACACAAAGTCTTTCGATAAAGTGAGACATGTAGACATGATAAGGATGCTTGAAGATCTACAAATTGATGGAAAAGACCTTAGACTTGTAAAATCCATATATTAGAAACAACAAGCTGCCATCAGAGTTGATAACGATGTAGGTCAATGGTAGCCTATTAAAAGAGGTGTGAGACAGGGATGTGTAATGTCTCCAGATCTGTTTCCCTGTACAGTGAAAATATTTTCAGAAATATAGAAGATATGGAAGGAATCAACATTGGGGGACGATTTATCAATAACATTAGATATGCAGATGATACAGTCTTAATTGCAGACAATGAAAAAGACCTGCAAAATTTAGTAAATGCAGTTGTTGCACACAGTGAACAACTAGGGTTAGAACTGAATATTAAGAAGACACAGATTATGGTCGTCACTGGGAAGAAGGAAATACCACAATGTGATATACGAGTAAATGGGCATATTCTTAAGCAAGTGAATCGATACAGTTATCTCGGAGCAGTCATATCATCTGATGGGAGATGCCTTGAAGAGATTAGAACAAGAATTGCCATGGCGAAGGTAGCCTTTTGCAAGATGAAAAACATACTGACCAATAAAAAGATATCAACTGAAACGAGAAAAAGAGTGTTGAAGTGCTACATAGAACCTGTACTTTTGTATGGATGTGAAGCGTGGGCAATGAGCAGTCAAGCTGAAAAACATCTGATGGCTGTGGAAATGTGGTTTCTGGGGGAATGCAAAGAATATTATGGGAAGACAGAAAAACCAATGAACAAGTCCTTCAAGAAACAAATAAAGATCGTAAACTGATTAGAGTCATTAGACGTAGACAGTCAAAATTGTGTGGGCATGTTATGAGAAGAAATGACTTGGAGAACTTGGTGACAACTGGCAAGATCGAAGGGAAGAGACTAAGGGGTAGATCGAGAAGTAAATACCTGGATGGCTTTACCACGTGGCATGGTCGAGACATAACGCGGAGCTGATCCACGACTCTGGTGATCGAGTGAGATGGCAGAACATGACCGCCCCCGCTTATCGGCATGGCACATGATGGATGGATGGATTTCTTCCATAACTGCATATGGAAATATAGTTCCCAAATACTGTCTTCCATAACGGACAAGTGAAATTGTTGTCCCCAAATACTGGTCTTCCATACCGGACATATGGAAATATTTCCCCTAGATACTAATCCTCCATAACGGACAAATGGATATATTGTCCCCAAATACTGATCTTCCTAAACGGTCACGTGGAAATAGCGTCCCTAAATATTGGTCTTCTATAACGGACATATTGAAATACCATTCCTAAAATCTGGTCTTCCTTCTCAGACATAAGGAAATATTGTCCCCCACATAATAATGTCTGGATATGAATACTTGGAAGTATCGATTCCCTCATACGGGTCTCCGGGCATAAACAATTGTAATTATTGGTTCTAAATACTGGCATCGCATTCTGTACGAGTTAAATCTGGTGTTTTATTCTGAAGCTAGGCAACAATGGAGAACAAGATTAAACACATGCCGTATTGACTTCACTACAAAAGCCGACCAAGGAGGCTTATGGTAATACGGTGTTTGTCGAACTGTGTTCACTTCATGATTACAAATACTTGTTGTTGATAGTTACAACTGGGGGAGACCAGGTCATCGTGAGGTCAAGATGCATGAATGCATTAATGACTGGTTGATATGGTGCAGAACGTCATTTATTAAAGTTTTTTTTTTTTTTTTGAAGAAGTAATGCAGACATACAACAAGCAACTAGGCGGATGGACTGATAAATGGACAGGCGAACGATCAAACAAACTGACGGACGTGAGACAGGCAGTTAGAGAGACAGACATACCGACCGACGGAGAGACAGACAGAGAGGCGGACTGACGAAGAAACATATTCATTAATTATCTCAAATCCATGTGTCCACATGATGTCTCCATATCCCGTGTTATCCGATCCTGTCTTCGCATTCAAGTCACTCATCACCATGTTAACATTGCCACTTATTTGTTTCACTGTTGTACTTTCATCACCATGTCGACATCGCCACTTATTTGTTTGACTGTTGTACTTTCATCATCATGTTGACATTGCCACTTATTTGTTTGACTGGTGTACTTTCATCATCATGTCGACATCGCCACTTATTTGTTTCACTGTAGTAGTACTTTCATCATCATGTCGACATTGCCACTTATTTGTTTGACTGTAGTAGTACTTTCAACATCATGTCGACATTGCCACTAATTTGTTTGACTGTAGTAGTACTTTCAACATCATGTCGACATTGCCACTTATTTGTTTGACTGTAGTAGTACTTTCAACATCATGTCGACATCGCCACTTATTTGTTTCACTATAGTAGTACTTTCAACATCATGTCGACATCGCCACTTATTTGTTCCACTGTAGTAGTACTTTCAACATCATGTCGACATTGCCACTTATTTATTCCACTGTAGTAGTACTTTCAACATCATGTCGACATTGCCACTTATTTGTTTGACTGTTGTACTTTCAACATCATGTCGACATCGCCACTTATTTGTTTGACTGTTGTACTTTCATAACCATGTCGACATTGCCACTTATTTGTTTCATTGTAGTAGTACTTTCAACATCATGTCGACATTGCCACTTATTTGTTTCATTGTAGTAGTACTTTCAACATCATGTCGACATCGTCACTTATTTGTTTCATTGTAGTAGTACTTTCAACATCATGTCGACATCGCCACTTATTTGTTTCATTGTAGTAGTACTTTCAACATCATGTCGACATCGCCACTTATTTGTTTCATTGTAGTAGTACTTTCAACATCATGTCGACATCGTCACTTATTTGTTTCATTGTAGTAGTACTTTCAACATCATGTCCACATCGCCACTTATTTGTTTCATTGTAGTAGTACTTTCAACATCATGTCAACATTGCCACTTATTTGTTTCATTGTAGTAGTACTTTCAACATCATGTCGACATTGCCACTTATTTGTTTCATTGTAGTAGTACTTTCAACATCATGTCGACATCGCCACTTATTTGTTTCATTGTAGTAGTACTTTCAACATCATGTCGACATCGCCACTTATTTGTTTCACTGTAGTAGTACTTTCATCATCATGTCGACATTGCCACTTATTTGTTTCATTGTAGTAGTACTTTCAACATCATGTCGACATCGCCACTTATTTGTTTCATTGTAGTAGTACTTTCAACATCATGTCGACATCGCCACTTATTTGTTTCACTGTAGTAGTACTTTCATCATCATGTCGACATTGCCACTTATTTGTTTCACTGTAGTAGTACTTTCAACACCATGTCGACATTGCCACTTATTTGTTTCACAGTAGTAGTACTTTCATCATCATGTCGACATCGCTACTTATTTGTTTCACTGTAGTACTTTCATCATCATGTCGACATCGCCACTTATTTGTTTCACTGTAGGACTTTCATCATCATGTCGACATCGCCACTTATTTTTTTCACTGTAGGACCTTCAAGCCCATGTTAAATTCCTCCTTAATAATTCATCCTTATTGTCCGTGGCGAAGGGGTTATGGACGCTGTTCGTAATCCCGCAAACCGCTTTTAAAATACAGCTGCGGGCGATTTGGCAGCAGACCACCTTACGCTGGTTTTTTTTATATAAAATGGTATGGGTGCCGATCGTTCAGAAAGCAATGGCAAACTTCTGAACGTAAACTTGCCCAGGAATCATGAACAGCCAAAAGAGATGGGGTTGACTGCTACGTCATGTAAAGGCTATGCAACTAACTTTTGTTTATTGGTACGTAGGCCTGTATCACAATGTCTAGTCATTAATAACTGTCATTAACTAACTATAGTACCTTGCGGTGTAGGACACGGTGTCTTGAACCTGAAGAATTAAGGCCGCCTGTCTAGTGCAGTCGCTGCGAATTGTGCATGTTAGGATGTTCTTTTTGACCCCCGGCAGAAAAATATTTTATCGAGGATTCAAACCCATATCTCTGATTTTAAAGCAACGATTAATCTATGGAAAAGAGCATACAAACAAAAAGGGTCCGGATATAGATCCAGTGAAAGAACAAGAAGAAAGCGATAAATGAACAGAGTCACGGCTTCTGTAAACAAACGCGGATACAACTCAACAACCTAGGCAACACATCTGGTCTTGAAACACAAACTTAGTCTCCCCACAACCCTATGGGTAACGACAAGTGTGAATTAGGGCCAGAGACAGCACTCACCTGGGGGATAGACAATAGACAATAGATAAAGTATAATTTTTCTGCGGTATTTTTCATAGAAATCTATAGGCCAGTAACATAAAGAATGTCTCATTTAAGCGCTCACTTTATTTGTACCAAGCAATTTACCATCTTTGACCAGTGACTCCTTGTATGATCAAACCACAGATAACGTTCTTTAATCTGTATACCCCACATAGTTATTACTTTAACTCCTTCAGTGTCAGACAGTTATGACTTTAACCCCATCAGCGTAGATAGTTATTACTTTAACCTATTCGACCCCAGGCAGTTATTATTTTAATCCCTTCAGCCGCAGGCAATTATTACTTTAACATATTCATCGCCAGACATTTATTACTGTAGCCCCTTTCGGCCCAAAAAGTGATTACTTTAATCCATTTTTCCCAGACAGTTATTATTTTAACTCATTCAGCACTAGGCAATTAATAGTTATGACTTCAGTGCCAGACACCTATTTCTTTACACATTTCAACACTAGACAACAATTACAAACTGCAGTCGAAGAAAGCTATGACTTTAACCCATGCACCCCCATACTGTTATTACGTTAACACCTTCAAATCCAGACAGTTATTGCTTCTACCTACTGTCTCCTATGTGTAGTTTAAATTGTTATTTCTCAGTTGTCATTTTACTTTACATAGATGGTTACTATTTTTAATGCTTCAATACATGTAGTCTACACATTAATTACTTCAGTCGCAGTATAGTCTACACATTAATTACTTAGTGTCAGACAGTTATCACTTGAATTACTTCAGTCTCCTATAGTTAACACTTTAACTACTTCAGTTTCCTGTGGTTAACACTTTAATTACTTCAGCCTATTCTAGCTAACACTTTAACTACTTCAATCTCAGAGAGTTAACTCTTTGATTACTTCAGTCACAGACAATTAACATTTTAATTACTCCAGTCACAGACAATTAACACTTTAATTACTTCAGTCACAGAGAGTTTACACTTTAATTGCTTCAATCTCAGGTAGTTAACAGCTTAATTATTTATGTTTCCTATAATCAGCATTTTAATTCCCCCATTCCCGTATAGTCCGCACATTATTTCGTGCAGTTCTATATAGACAACACTTGTAATCGCTTCAGTTTTAGGTAGTTAACATTTTAATTCTTTAGTCACACAAAGTTAACACTTTAGTTCTTTTAGTTTCATATTGTCAACACTTTATTTGCTTCCGTCTTCGACAGTCAACACTTTAATTTCTTCAGTCCCAGAAAGTCAACTCTTTAATTGCTTCACTCCCAGAAAGTCAACTCCTTAATTGCTTCAGTCTCAGAAAGTCAACTCTTTAATTGCTTCGGTCGCAGAAAGTCAACTCTTTAATTGCTTCAGTCCGAGAAAGTCAACTCTTTAATTGCTTCAGTCCGAGAAAGTCAACTCTTTAATTGCTTCAGTCCCAGGAAGTCAACTGTTTAATTGCTGCAGTCCCAGAAAGTCAACTATTTAATTTCTTCAGTTACAGAAAGTCAACTCTTTAATTGCTTCGGTCCCAGAAAATCAACTCTTTAATTGTTGCAGTCCCAGAAAGTCAACTCTTTAATTGCTTCGGTCCCAGAAAATCAACTCTTTAATTGCTTCAATATGGATACTTATCCCTTTATTTCCTTCATCCCCCATAAGAAAAGTTAATGTAACGCACCTTTAGGCGTATCGAAAATATAGTCCTAGCCCCATAATTGTATCAACACTCGAGTGGTGATGTGGGCAACATTGCGCAACATTTTCTTCCCAAAACTTTTCCTGGTGCTCTTTTTGGACTCGGCCGACCCCAACGCCCGGACTGATATTTAACATATATCTGAATGTATATCCACCGGATCGGCAGACAAGCGTGCTAACTACTGCGTTACCACCTCCACCTCCAATCCTATGTCAAATTTAAACAAATTAACGACAGCTTTTGACGCCATGCTGCATATTAGTTACATGCTGCTAGCTTCATACTTTAGACCAACCGGCACTAGATGGCACACATTTACTTCCCAGAAGATATGTTGGTACTCATTTCAGAATTATTGACCTGGGCGCCTAAGTTTTATTTTTGTTGTTTAATCCTGCCTCGAAGGGAATCAAACACGCCATCACCCGGCCGACAGGCAGCTGTGTTAACCTTGCGCTACGGAGTGTCCCGAGTCAACACTTTAATTGCTTTGGTCCTAGACAGTTAAACCTTCATTTCCATCAGCCATAGGTAGTCAACACTGTACTTCTTCAACACCTGGGTAGTGAGCACTTTTAGCTATTCTGTAACGCATATTTTACTCCTTCTGACCCATAGTGTGATACTGATATATGACGAGATTGAGGCACACACACACACACACACATACACACACACACAGATATATATATATATATATATATATATATATATATATATAGAGAGAGAGAGAGAGAGAGAGAGAGAGAGAGAGACAGACAGACAGACAGACAGACAGACAGACAGACAGACAGACAGACAGAGATATAATATACATATTCCAGACAGACAGACAGACAGACAGACAGACAGATAGAGATAGTGAGAGAGAGAAAGAAACAGACAAACAGAGATAGAGAGAAGAAGAAAACGAGAGAGAGAGAAACAAACAGACGGGGATAAGGATAGGGGAGAGAGAGAGGGAAAGGGAGAGAGAGAGAGAGAGAGAGAGAAACAGACAGACAGAGATAGGGAGAGAGAGAAAAGACAGACAGACAGAGACAGGGAGAGAGAGATAAGAAGAGAGACATATGGAAAGAGGGACAGAAAGACAGACAGAGACAGGGATAATTAGAGAGAGAGAAAGTGAGAGAGGAGAGAGAGGTTATTGTGACAACAAAATCCCATCTGCAGATATAAGAGTAAGGATTTGAGGTATAATAAGAATTACTGTAAACCAAATCACGGCTGTCATGGGGTAAGGCAATCGCCCACCTTCACCTATTACAAAGAACTGTAGTCAGCTCGGCCATGTTTCGAACGACGACATATAGCCATAAACAGCGCCAGATCTGACTACTACACCAAAGTGACATCCATTAAACCATTGCTGAACCCAAATTACTCACGCTTGAAGGTCGTAAAAATTGCCCAAAAAGGCAGCTCGTTACTAGTTTCCTAACAATGCCCAAAACACTAACAGCGGATGACCAGTACCAGGGTCCGCAGTTCCATACTTCAACGGACAGTAATTAGAAACCATTAATTCCTTTTTTTACTGTTCTCTACTGGGCACGCGCTGCCAATAAAAATTTGTGTTTATAGCCAGGCACGTGTTGTCCGCTGGTCTCTTTCCCTGGAGTAATTAAATCTCGCTGCTATTTTATTTAGACTCACACTCCCTGTAGGCCCCACACACTCACGCACAGATACATAAACACGCGCATGGACGCACCCCGAGCTGTTTATCCAGGGGAAGTGCAAAAAGGCTTCTAATGTTATTGGAACTTGTCCTTTTAGACTGGCCCGCCGAGAAAGAACGAGTGTCCGAAGTCGGCGGTCCAATTTCCGTGATCAAAAGTCAAGATTAATGAAGCGAAGTCTGCTGCCCTTTCTATTAATTCTTTCATTGGCTCTGTGAGTCGCGGCATGCCTTGGCTGTCAATGGAATATTATCAAGTGCCTCCTTGTGGTTTCGTTGTAAAATGTTGATAGAAATCGTGAACTGTGATGTGACCGGAAGTAAGGACCGCTTGCGGACACTCTCTGTATGAGCTCGTTCTAAAGTCACTAGTTATCTGACGAAGCTGCACATGAACTGTGCTTGACTTTTTTATATGTCTGCATTTTCAGTTGTCTTTTTGTTTTCTGTCAAGGCTACTAAATGGCCGCACCTGTGCGTGGGTGTGGGTGCACGCACACATGGACGAGTGAACGTGCAAACCATATTTTAAGACATAAAGATACGAATCAGCAACTGTCGTGGAGAGTTCAAGTCCCAGTGCTCAAACTGAGAACACGACACCGCAGACTCGAGCATGTTAACGCCTTGGTCAGTCGCGTTCATAACCCTGGTTCAATCATTCGTTAAGACGGGAAATGTTTTCTTAATTATTATACCCCATATTTTTTTTAATCGCATATCCTTTACAGGACATTGCAGTCAACACCAGCATGTATCAACTGCTGGTGATGTCTGGGCAAGTTTAGGTTCAGTAGTTTGCCATTGCTTTCTGAATGACCGGCGCACATACCCCTGTAAGTAACCAACGGGACGCCGTCCGCTGTCGAATCTCGCGCAGCTGTGATTCTTACGAGAGTATACGGGATTATGAACAACGCCCTTAACCCCTACGCCAGGAATTTCGGCATACCCCATATGGTTTTGCGATAAACAACCCTTGGTTATTTCCACAATATCTCTTTCCTTAGCAAGGAAATGGTTTTGTTAAAAGGGAGATGGTCATCCGATTAAAGTAGATGTAAAAAATGTGAAATCCTGCCACTTGACGGGAGCCGTGACGGTTCAGTGGTTAGAGCACTTTTCTGCTTGCCCAGTGGTCATGTGTTTAAAACCCCATCGCATATTCCACTATCTGTATTAGTAGGGTTTTAGGGGCCATGTTCAACTATCTGTAGTAGTAGTAGGGTTTTGGGGGCCATGTTCAACTATCTGTAGTAGTAGGGTTTTGGGGGTCATGTTCAACTATCTGTAGTAATAGGGTTTTGGGGGTCATGTTCAACTATCTGTAGTAATAGGGTTTTGGGGGTCATGTTCAACTATCTGTAGTAGCAGGGTTTTGGGGGTCATGTTCAACTATCTGTAGTAGTAGGGTTTTGGGGGTCATGTTCAACTATCTGTAGTAGTAGGGTTTTGGGGGTCATGTTCAACTACCTGTAGTAGATATGAATTGCAAACAATAAGGTATATTTAGCTTCTGCGAAAAGACGAGACATACTCGACACAGACCCGGTGTACGTACCTTACAGAGACCTCCATCTTACACAGATGAAAACAAAGTGTGACTTATCAAAAAACATAAACAATCAATAAATATATAATACTGAAGTATTATAAGTATTAGGACAACACGGGACGATCGACGTTTCGGTTCTACGACTTTTGTCAAGTATAGGACAACACAAACAGATAAAAAGCTAAATAAAACACAAAATAAAAATGTATGTGTCTAGTATGTCTCGTCTTTTCGCAGGAGCTAAATATACCTAATTGTTTGCAATTCATATTGATATATCCTGCTGCAGCCACTGCTTTATCTTTTGTTCTATACCTGTAGTAGCAGGGTTTTGGGGACTATGTTCCACTATCTGTAGTAGCAGGGTTTTGGGGACTATGTTCCACTATCTGTAGTAGCAGAGTGTTGGGGGTCATGTTCAACTATCTGTAGTAGCAGCGTTTCGTGATCCGTGTTTAATTACCTGTAGTAGCAGGGTTTTTGTTTCCCAGGTCAAGTTTAACTACATACACATAGAAGCTGGATTTCGTGGTTCATGTTTAACTACCTGTAGTAGCAGGGTTTTGAGTTTTGTGATCTAGATTCAACTTTCTTTAGTAGCAAGGTTTTGTGGTTTTCCACCACTTGGGATCTTTCCTTGCCTTTTAAAATAGGTTACCGGATACTTTTCAAAGTCCTCTAGAAACTGAATGTGAAAGAAGAGCAGCTAAGAAGTAAATTAGTAACCTCACTTTATTGTCGTGTGACCTACCTGTGAAGGCCCACAATTTTGCACCCCTGTGGAAGAATGTGCCATTATTTAACCTTTCCTTTTGACCCCACATCAGACAGTGACATCTGCAAACCATACTGTTAAGAGCTAAATTAACTAATATCATTGAATTTGGCCTCATGGGTTTGGTCAGCTAATCAAAATCCCTCGCCATAGGAGCCTTGCAAGTAACAACTGTTACAGGCCAGATAAAAACAGAACGGCTCGCGTAACTTCTGAATAATAATAGCAGAATGGCAATATCACGTCCTGCAGCCGCGAATCTACAGCGTTAGGAGCTCTGCATGAAGGGGGAAACTGCCGCATCAGACGTCACGCTATCGACCTTGTTAACCAACAAAGCAGTAAGAGTCTTCACAGGAAACCGTCTGATCCACGTGCAGACACTCTAGAAAATTGACCTCTGCTGTTTGGAAATATCCCCAGCCTCAGGTTAATTTCCACTTCACAGCTGCCTGTCTGCGGCGACCGGCGAATCGCCGTTATTTGAGATCAGCTCGGTAAATATTCATGCGCATACACGCTTTTTTCTTCCGTCTGCTACCGTTGGGACCCTTAGCAACCGGCACTTTGCTTACTTACTACCATTCTTATTTTCTTCGCTGTGCTTCTTTGTAGTATAGAAATAAATTCTGAGGTATTGACCGACACTGAGAGGAGACATTTCATCCAGTTGCTAGTCCTGTGCAGATTTTCGCTGCCTTAAAACAGTTTTTCGAGAGTACTATCTATCATAAGCCAGATGTCCTGTATATGTTGGGTCGTGTGTAATTCATCTATCACATCTACGTTGTGATGTTCCTCTTTTTCGCCTAATCGGTATTCTTCCATCCGTATTTATCGGTTTCTAGGTTGTCATGTCTGTTTACATGTCCACAAAATTTCGTTTTCTTAATTTGTGTTTGTCGCAAAAACCACTCATGTTCAATACTGAGTTGTAGTTAGTACAGTCTCGTCTTCGTCTCCTTTCCGTCGTCTGAAGTTTCAATAGTTTACGGAAGACAATGGAAAATAATTAGATACATTTTAAAAACTGAAAGCAATTAGCATACGGAAGTTGAATAAAGTGGTGAACCAGTCACCTCTAGTAGATGTGACAACGTGTAAGTATATCTGCTCGATGTATGGAATGACGTGGTGAACTAGTCACCTCTAGTAGATGTGACAGTGTGTAAGTATATCTGATCGATGTATGGAATGAAGTGGTGAACTAGTCACCTCTAGTAGATGTGACAGTGTGTAAGTCTATCTGCTCGGTGTATGGAATGACGTGGTGAACTAGTCACCTCTAGTAGATGTGACAACGTGTAAGTATATCTGCTCGGTGTATGGAATGACGTGGTGAACTAGTCACCTCTAGTAGATGTGACAGTGTGTAAGTCTATCTGATCGGTGTATGGAATGAAGTGGTGAACTAGTCACCTCTAGTAGATGTGACAACGTGTAAGTCCAGCTGACCGGTGTATGGAGTGAAGTGGTGAACTAGTCACCTCTAGTAGGTTACATAAATAAACACACATAGTATTGTTTGGCGCTCAAAGAAGAAGAAGGAAGTAGAGACTAGAGGACGCACTAAACAACATAAAATTTGAAAGCTATAGTTACCGACCGGAATTTGAACCTTTTACTTCCAAATGGCGACAGTGCCTCGCTGCAGGAACAAGTATACTTCGAGCATGACCAACTAGACACTCCTGAGAGCGGAATCCTAGCCACTAGGATTAGTGGCTTTCTAGTGGCTATGATTCCGAGCTCTGTATGACTGGCCTCAGCGGGTTCCCCAATTGGTTTTCCTGTAGTCACCACTAGTAAATGTGACAACGTGTAAGTCCAGCTGACCGGTGTGAGGAATGAAATGGTGAACTAGTCACCTCTAGTAGATGTGACAGTGTGTAAGTCTATCTGATCGATGTATGGAATGACGTGGTGAACTAGTCACCTCTAGTAGATGTGACAACGTGTAAGTCTATCTGATCGGTGTATGGAATGAAGTGGTGAACTAGTCACCTCTAGTAGATGTGACAGTGTGTAAGTCCAACAGACCGGTGTATGGAATGAAGTGGTGAACTTGTCACCTCTAGTAGATGTGACAGTGTGTAAGTCCAACACACCGGTGTGAGGAATGAAGTGGTGAACTAGTCACCTCTAGTAGATGTGACAGTGTGTAAGTCCAACAGACCGGTGTGAGGAATGAAGTGGTGAACTAGTCACCACTAGTAAATGTGACAACGTGTAAGTCCAGCTGACCGGTGTTAGGAATGAACCCACTAAGGGGATTCTAAAATATGATGCATGTCCTTTGGAGAACGACGCAATCAACCCCAGGTTGATCTTCTAGTTCAGTGGTTCTCAAACTTTTTTGTCCCTTGCACCTCTTCACCATATGTTCAGAATGTCACCCCCCCCCCTTTCGTATTTCCTCCCTATAAATCCCCCCCCCCGCCCATACACAGCATACGTAAAATTGGAAGCTAAATTTAATAACACACACTAGAACAAGTCTATGCGTCTACATAAAACGTGATTTGCAGGTCTGCTTAAGTAACAAAACGAATTTCAGAAGAGCGAGAAGTACAAAGAGGGGAAAATAATATCACGTAATTGGTTCTTGTATTAACGCGATCTTGAAATAATCTTAATTTCTCCCCCCCCCCCCCCACCTGGAAACTCTAAAATTTCCCCCTGGGGGAGGGGGGTTGCGAATTCCCCACCGGTTGAGAACCACGGTTCTACACTATGTTATGTTCATTAATTAGTTTGCAACTGTTTTCTGAACAATATTTCAACATGGATGTTCAGCAAACCGGCGTGGAATAAACCCACTAACCCACCACTATGCATCAGTAAACTAAAACTATGCACTCTTTACACAGCTGGTAAACTGGCGTGCAATGTTGTTATATTTGGCCTCCAGTTGCTGTTCTCCCCAATCCGGTCCTATTCAGCTCGACTTTCAAGCCCTTCACGTTATGAATTTTCTGCCAGGTTAGAATTTGCCGGTCAATATTTTACAACAAATGCCACGCTCTGGCCATTTAAACTGGGGACTCTTGTTTTTGCTGGCCACTGTTTTGATAATATGAGAATGTTTGCTCATTGTCTGGGATTGAAAAGGTCTTCATCAAAGGTGTCCTTTGTATCGAGAATACTCTAAATACGCTGCCGCTGTTTGTCAAAGTTTTGCCTCGCCCGATAAAATCTATTGTTTGCCATTCTCTGGTTAGGAACATGCCATAACTGGGTTCTTGCGAAGAAAGGGGGATGAACTGATACACAAATAGGCGCGAGTTTGGCCGGTAAAACAGACATGCCACGTGTTTTATTAAGAAACCGTAGATTTCTACCGAGTGGATCATTTAGCCGTCAGTCATGTCGTCAAAGGAGCAATAATTGGCGTCTGCCTTTCAGTACTCTCCAAGCCATTCTATTTGTTTGTTTGTTTGTTTGTTTGTTTGTTTGTTTGTTTGTTTGTTTGATAAGTAAGTTAGGAAGGTTGTGCTTTCTGTTAGCGCCGAATTTCGGGCGGCGTTCACCGAACCCGACACCGCAGATTGTGCCAACCGCTTCGGGGAGGGGAGGGGGGAGAACGCAATTTGGAGGGTACAAATCTTACCCTCAATCAATCATGTGCCATGCCGGAAAGCGTGGGCAGTCATGACTCGCCATTTCACTCGATCACCAGTGTCGTGGATCAGCTCAGTGTTCCTGTCCCGTCCATGCCATGTGGCCAAGCCATCCAGGTATTTTCCTCTCGGTCTTCCTCTTGGTCTGTTCCCTTCGATCTTGCCAGTTGTCACCAAGTTCTCCAATCCATTTCTTCTCATAACATGTCCAAAAATTTTTGACTGTCTACGTCTAATTTCTCTAATCAGTTTACGATGTTCATTTGTCTCCTGTGGGTACTTGGTCATTGGTTTTTCTGTCTGTCCATGGTATTCTTTGCATTTTCCTCAGAAACCACATTTCTGCAGCCATCAGATGTTTTTCAGCTAAAATCTTACCCTAGAGGAGGGAAATTCAGACAAGGTCCTAAGCCTTGGTCGGCAACTGGTCTAGGATGGAAGCACCGACAGGCGGACAATTAGTTTGCTTTGCTGATCCGGTACCTTCTGCAGCTTGGTGTTACCTTTGCTGTGGAATGAACTAGGCAGGCCGAGAGATGGATGCATAGGCAACACAGGGAATCTAAGTTCAGCCCAGGCTTTGTGTTATCTAGAGGTATAACTCCATTTTTCAAGCTATCGTCTATCAAAACAAGGTGGCAGGCATGATAATGTTAGTTAGTAATAATATTATTTGTCCAGCTTTTTGAGATTTTCGCTGACATATTTCTTTCTTTCGTTGCTTATCTTCCCTTATACGTTCCGACATGAAGCTAATTTCTCTATTCCCCTCATCTGTTGAAGAGCGCAATAAATTTAAATTTCATGGATGTTTTCCTGAAGTTTCTGTTGAATTATCTCATAACACATGGTGCTGTAAATATTGTGGCATATGTTTTTTTCTCTGTCCAGGTTATTCTCGACATTCTTCTAAAATAATCTGACTCCATATTTCTTCCAATTTCCTCATTATATCATTACCAGATGTCAATCATTCACTTCCATACAGAAAGACAGACCATACATAAGCTTCAATCAGACGAATCTTCGCACTTGTGCTGGTATTTGTTCTCCATAAATGCAATCGTTCTAGTAAATGTGACATTTGGTATAGCGGTTGTTTTCTTTATCTCTCTATGAGGCAGACAAGATAACTGATAGTTTCTTTTAGTCTCTTTTTATGTATGGCTCCGCGGCTAAGGTGTTACGGCCGCAGTTCGTAATCCCGCATTCCCGCGTTCGAAACACAGCTTCATGCGATTTGGCAGCAAACCGCCTTGCGTTGGTTTTTTTTAAATGAAAATTGTATGGGTGCCGGTCGTTCAGAAAGCAATGGCAAAATACTTAACGTAAACTTGCCAAGAAATCACGAACAACCAAAAATGTTGGGTTGACTGCGACGAATAGATGCTCCCGGGATATTCTTTCCGACATACGGCTAATGACAGTCACTGAAGTATTCACTTACCTCAGTAACCTAAAAAAAACACAACCTCATCTGGGTTAGATGGAATCAGCAACCAGATTCTCCGCTGTGCTGCGCCAGTGATCTGTATATCACTAACCTATGTCTATAATCAGTGTCTCACCAAAGGTCACTTTCCATCAGCTCTCAAAGTCGCTAAAGTTTATCCTCTTCTTAAATCTGGTTCATTGGACAATGGTCTCCCGAACAATTATAGACCCATTTCTTTACTATCATCACTATCTAAACCACTAGAAAAACACATCCATAAAGTAACATTACAGTATTTAGATCGCAACAAGCTTATAGTTGACAGTCAATCAGGATTTCGACCATACGGTCCTAACAAACATGATAGAAAATTGGCATCATAATATAAATAACAACAATCTATGTGGAGCTGTGTTTATCGATTTCATTTTAATTAAAAAACCAGAGACAATAAACATTGGTCCTAATGTGGTGACGCTAATAACATCTTTTATGTCAAACAGAAAGCAAGTAGTATCATACAATAAATCTATGTCTCAAACCACTACCTTCAATACTGGAGTACCACAAGGCTCTATTCTTGGTCCTCTATTATTTGCCATATATATTAACGATCTACCTTTGCATCTTTCGTCGTCCTGTGATCTATTTGCAGACGACTGTACAGTGTATACCATCGCTGAAAGCAGTAATTTGCTGGAGGCGTCTTTGCAACATGAATTATATAATGTAGTTAGGTGGAGCTATGCAAACCGTATGCAAATTAACATCACTAAAATAAAATCTATGTTATTAACAACCAGACAAAGACTTCAAACTCTAAATTCACACAGATTACTTCAACTTTATATCGACAACATGCCAGTAGAAAGTGTAATTGAGCACAAAACATTAGGCCTCATTATTGATAGAGACCTAACCTTTAATCCCCACGCTTACTAAACAAACAGCTAAGAAAGTCTATCAACTCGCCAAAATTAAAAATTTCCTTGATGAGGACACAAGGAAAATATTCTATACTTCTCACATACAGACACATTTTGACTACTGCTCTACTGCTCTGGGACGGTTGTTAAAATTCAAGCACCAAGCGAATTTACTCACTCCAGAAACGGGCCATGAGTTTACTTAATAGCAAACATTTAACTGACAATCCTAGCCTGCATAAACGCCTTCAGTTACTACTACTCCGCAAACGCCTGCTTTTCAATAAGGCCAAACTAATTCACAAAATCCTACATCGGAATGCCCCAAATTACTTTTGGCCATTGTTTAAATATAATGCTAGACACAGTAAACGATTAAATATATTACACATTCCGAAGCCTAGGATAGACTTATACAAAACAAGCTTAACGTACACTGCAACTCAACTGTGGAACAATCTTCCACAAGAAATCAAAGACATCATCAATCCCTATACTTATAATCGCAAATTATTAGAACACTATCTCAGTACGGATTACCTTCCCCCTTAATAATAGAAATAATAATAATAATAATAATAATAATAATAATAATAATAATAATAATAATAATAATAAAACCCTTGTGTAACAGCCAGTCCCCTTTTGGTAGGCCAGTATAATCATCATAGCTAATAACAAGTGCCGCCACACCAGTCATTACTATTACCGAGACATGTAGTATTGATTTTTCATTATCCACATGCCTTTATAATGCATATCTTTTATATTGTTGCCGTTTTTAGTTAGCCTTGAATGATGAGTGAATGATATAATGTATGAAAGAGGGTGATAGAAGGGCAGAATGTAAGACGGGCCTGCGTGCCCAATTCTTAACCCTTAGAAAATAAAGTTTTGTTGTTGTTATTGTTGTTGTTGTTGTTTTTATGTTACATGGTGATGATGTTGATTAAATATCATTCTTTAAATTGTTTTCATCATTAAGACTGCATTTCATTTCTCTCAGTAAAACGTCTATACACGTTTGAGCATTATTACTTCCAACGTTTGAAACCGCTACACTGAGTACAAACCACAAACCCAATGGATAAAACATTAACGTATTCTTTACGAAGCAATTTTTTTTTCTGAGAGATAAGAATGCTGCTGATCAGATGGTATCCCACCAGAATCTATTAAAGCCTATACAAATATCTCAATTACATTTTGCTGGCACCTTGCTATCTTGAAAGACGATAGTTTATTACATCGTGCTTCAAAAAAGGCCTAATAACTGCAGCCCGTGGAATGTGACAGACAAATTGCGCGGTAAATGTTTGTCCACAATGGTTGCATGTCAGTCCCACCTTCACCCCCTCTGTAATATTTGTTACTTCAACTCTGTCAGTCATACACAGTAATGACTGTCACCCATTAGGTAATACTTGTAACGTCAGCTCTATCAATCCCACTTTCACCCACTCTATAATACTTGTAACGTCAGCTCTATCAATCCCACTTTCACCCACTCTATAATACTTGTAACGTCAGCTCTATCAATCCCACTTTCACCCACTCTATAATACTTGTAACGTCAGCTCTATCAATCCCACTTTCACCCACTCTATAATGCTTGTAACTTCAGCTCTGTCATTCCCACTTTCACCCACTCTATAATGCTTGTAACGTCAGCTCTATCAATCCCACTTTCACCCACTCTATAATACTTGTAACGTCAGCCTATCAATCCCACTTTCACCCACTCTATAATGCTTGTAACGTCAGCTCTATCAATCCCACTTTCACCCACTCTATAATGCTTGTAACGTCAGCTCTATCAATCCCACTTTCACCCACTCTATAATACTTGTAACGTCAGCTCTATCAATCCCACTTTCACCCACTCTATAATACTTGTAACGTCAGCTCTATCAATCCCACTTTCACCCACTCTATAATACTTGTAACGTCAGCTCTATCAATCCCACTTTCACCCACTCTATAATACTTGTAACGTCAGCTCTATCAATCTCACTTTCACCCACTCTATAATACTTGTAACGTCGGCTCTATCAATCCCACTTTCACCCACTCTATAATACTTGTAACGTCGGCTCTATCAATCCCACTTTCACCCACTCTATAATACTTGTAACGTCAGCTCTATCAATCTCACTTTCACCCACTCTATAATACTCGTAACGTCAGCTCTATCAATCCCACTTTCACCCACTCTATAATACTTGTAACGTCAGCTCTATCAATCCCACTTTCACCCACTCTATAATGCTTGTAACTTCAGCTCTGTCATTCCCACTTTCACCCACTCTATAAAGCTTGTAACGTCAGCTCTATCAATCCCACTTTCACCCACTCTATAATACTTGTAACGTCAGCTCTATCAATCCCACTTTCACCCACTCTATAATACTTGTAACGTCAGCTCTATCAATCCCACTTTCACCCACTCTATAATGCTTGTAACTTCAACTCTGTCATTCCCACTTTCACCCACTCTGTAATACTAGTTACTTCAATTCGTTCAGTTCCACATTGTAATTACTTTCACAAACTCTGTAATACTTGTTACTTCAATTCGGGCAGTTCCACATAGTAATTACTTTCACCCACTACGATATTGTTATTTCAAAATACCAAGTGTCTTGGAGAATACAACCCTTACCTTCCTTACACATTGCCCTTGTATTGTCGTTTCCCTACAAATTGTTTTTCTTTTTCTTTAAGGAGACGATAAATCTTCATTTGCAGTTTCGTTTGCTGGTTATAATGTTTTCTGTAGTCTCTCTCTCTCTCTCTCTCTCTCTCTCTCTCTCTCTCTCTCTCTCTCTCTCTCTCTCTCTCTCTCTCTCTCTCTCTCTCTCGCCAACTGGCTCGATAACATGCCTACTTGCTCATTCAAACTGTGCACAAACGATAAGAGGCAAATAAAGGCGTCAAAAAACAGCTATTTACAATACACATTTTTAAAAAAAGCAACATTAAAAGACGCAACGGTGTAGACGTAGTTTTTTGGGAGATAATGTCTAAAAACGTGAAATATAAACATGTCATCCGATGTTGTCTCTTTTCATAATTAGCAAGAATATGAGCTGAAACTTTTAGCGTATACCCTTAAAACATCGCCGCTTTACAAGCGCATTTCTGGGAGTACATTTCGGGGCATGATTTGTAATTATAGTTTAAATGTAATTGCTTCAGGTTGATTTATAACTGAGTATTCCACCACATATCAACACACAGATTATCAAAAGTGTCATGCAGATCTACCGGAATTCAATACGAGCCATGAATTTTACTTAGTTGATAAATTCCATGTGATGATTAATCGCCTGAAGCGACTTCCCGAATCTGCCATGGGCTTATAACCAGTTATTTTCCCTGTGCATCCCTTAAATCTGATATATAATACAACATGTCTGCTACCATATTAACAACTTTTAAGCCATAACTGTGACACACCCCTACTTCCCATTTTCAGCCATCCATTTGTGTTTGGTCCACACCAACTTTTTGCTTGGCACTGAATCACTGAGGTTCTAACTACTGGAGCCACTCTCTATTGAGGTCCACACCAACTTTTTGCTTGGCACTGAATCACTGAAGTTCTAACTACTGGAGCCACTCTCTATTGAGGTCCACACCAACTTTTTGCTTGGCACTGAATCACTGAGGTTCTAACTACTGGAGCCACTCTCTATTGAGGTCCACACCAACTTTTTGCTTGGCACTGAATCACTGAAGTTCTAACTACTGGAGCCACTCTCTATTGAGGTCCACACCAACTTTTTGCTTGACACTGAATCACTGAAGTTCTAACTACTGGAGCCACTCTCCGTGTAGGTTGGTAAATGTAAGGCCATGTGTGGGTCACTTCATGTGATAATTTGTCTCGAAGCAGTTTTCTGCTAGGGGTCTGTTATGTGATTGTGTCATCACAAATGTGAGGCTTTATTGCGTGGAGGATTAGGAGGTCAATCTTTCCCTCACTTAGCAGGCGACCTCTCGTCCGACCGTGCTCATGACATTGTCAGCGCAGTTCTCTACCAACTCTCCAAACCCCACCCCACCCCCACCCCCTCTCCTCCCCTCCATTACTTCTTGTGCGCTGGTTAACAATTGTTGCATGTCCTTTGCAGGACGTTGCGATCTTCCTCAGGTTGATTGTCTAGGCAATTTTACGCTCAGTAGCTTGCCATTGCTCTCTGAAAGAGACGTCAACGTTAAAGTCCAACTGACCGGTATGTGGAATGAACACACTATCCACCGTCAGCGCATAGGAAGTGTAGTCTAAATCTCTCGGCTTTCTGATGTAATGATATACAGTCTATTTTAAATCCTAGTGACAGGAGCCTGCTGTGGATATATAGAGTGTTGGGACCATCGATTGTTTTAGGTCTGGGTGCAGGGAGAAATAGGTGGCCGGTCTTTCCCTCCTGTAGCAGGCGAAGAGTGTAGGCATCAAACCCTCGTCCGACCTATGTCTTGACATTGTCAGCGTAACTCCCTAACCGTTAGTTCAATGGGTGCTGATAAGCACAGAGTTACAGATTTCCAACCTTGGGGGGGGGGGGGGGGGAACAGGCTGATGGACTGATTGATGCCGCTCCTTTATCAGAGAGTTAGATTATAACAAGGCTGATGTCGTGAAAGCTCTCTTGGATCAAGCGGAAAGTGCGACAAACCAAACAAAGACCCCAAATGATGGTTCAGCGGGGGTGAGCAGAGGGTCTTGCGGCATTCAACATGTAGAGGAAAACACAGGCGGGCGAACGTTCAGGTTGCCATTGGTACCATCGGCATGGGAACTCTTCGCCTACTACTGAAAGAGGGGACTGAGCAGGCAAGGGATGTCCCAAGTGCGATGATGTTGATTTATGATGTCGTAATTCAATTTGAAGAAATGTGACGTCTATTGCATCATGAAACTGCGCTAACTGGAGAGGTTTAAAGTTGCACCACAAGCATACATCGAATCATGTCGCTTCGATTTAACAAGGCTACACCAGGTCTGTGTAAATTATGTTTTAACTCCTTCAGTACAAGACAGTAACGCACATTATGTCCTAGTTGTTACTTTAATTCCTTACCCAAGCATTAAGTAATTTTGATTTTACCATTCTTCACTTTCGCTCGTTCTCGCCACGAATGTTCGTTCTCTCTCTCTCTCTCCTCTCTCTCTCTCTCTCTCTCTCTCTCTCTCTCTATATATATATATATATATATATATATATATATATATATATATATATATATAAGAAGTATCCAGCGAATAGCTTTTTCTTTCCACATTGACACCTTATTTATGAGGAATAATAGTACTTATTTGACGTCAGAGTTAAATTTTCTAAGTTTGATAAGTTTTTATTTCTTTTGACCTTCACAAATGTACTATTGCATTGGGAGCTTCTCTTGTCTTTTGTGTTATTATTTTAGAATATGTAATGATTCCTCCATCTTTGTCTACACTGCTACCTACACTGTTGTATGATTCCACCGCTTGAAGTGAGGTGTCACTGAGGGAAATCAAGTTAGCGTTTATTTGATTTCTTCTCATTGCCTTTGTCTTTTTCCCTATAAATATATAGATCTCATTGTTGTGACCTCCCATTAAGTGTGTTTGATAGATTTTTTTGTGATTTTGTGTGTGGATCCTCGTCAGTGAAGTAAAGTTCTTGATGCTGTTCTTTCAGAGTATGGTGAATTCCAAGATTATGAAACATAAATAGAATAATATATGATGTTGTTCCGTGAGAGTCCAGTGAATGCAAGTTTATGAAAAACAAACAGCATGAAGAAGGAAGCTGTTCTGCCAGTCCAGTGAATTTCAAGTTTATGAAACACAAATAGAATGAAGAATGAACAGCTGATCACTGTAGTATACATCTTGCAAGCCGCCACATCGCTGTTCGAATTTCCCCGCACTACCCTCCAGTTAGCAACAGCGCCAACAACCACCACCATTAGAATTAATTTAAAATTTAAAAATGATAGAATTAGCGCCTATATGCACTATGTATATAGTGCATATCCCTGACCGGATGGCGTGTGAAGCGGGTGTGTAACCACGCGGCATTGTTTCCGGATCCGGTCAGGGATATGCACTACTGACGAGCTCAAACGAGAGTAACTCGAGTATAGTGCTTCCATATTGACGTGGATAAGCCTTAGGTTCATACCAGAATACGATCAGCGTTGCCAGTAGTGGGTTGTGCTCAATATTTAAATTTCAAATCCCGAAACAACCAAATAATCAATTTGATTATTGCTCACTGGATTTTAGGAGGCCTGGTGTTCCTTGCCAGTGATAAGCCCTGATCGTTCGGGTCCACATCGATTGACCGACGTCAGTCGCGGCGATTGGGCAATCTTGAGCATAGCCGTGATGGGTGACGTTGTAATATTCTGTTATGATAATTTGCCGTGTCCAGCGTGTGCCGCGTGGTTACACACCCGCTTCACACGCTAGTGATCCGGGGCTTGTTTCCGAATCCGGTCAGGGATATGCACTACTGACGAGCTCAAACGAGAGCGAAACTCGAGTATAGAGCTTCCGTATTGACGTGGATAGGCCTTAGATTCAAACCAGAATACGATCAGCATTGCCAGTAGTGGGTTGTGCTAAATATTTAACTATTATTGATCAGGAAAACCATGGACGTTAAACTAAATTATACTGATGAGAAGAGTACATTAACTTTAAACTAAGTTAAGTTAGTTGTATATCCTTTACAGGACATTGCAGTCAATACCAGCATTTTTGCTGTTGTGATCTCTTGGCGAGTTTACGTTCAGTAGTTTGCCATTGATTTCTGAACGACCGGCACCCAATACTATTTCGTAAAAACCCAGAGAAACGCGCTCTAACTATAAACTACATTATACTAATATGTTTTTAAACAAGGATTTTACATCTGGAAAAAAAAAACAAAAAAAACCAGGTACGCTGCACTGAACCATGCTGATTATAAAAACAGGGCTGATAAACTAAAGTGTATTGATGAGGGGAAAATACTTTGGCGTTAACCCAAATTATACTAATGGAAAAACAAACAAAATACAATGACTTTACGCTTCATTATACAGATTAGCTGCTAAATTATGCTGATGATTAACAAAATGTGTACCTTACATCAAATTATGATGTTGAAAAAAAAAAATAAGCATGGACTATAAAATAAATTATACTAACACAAATTTCGGAGGTGCAAAAATAACTTCATGCAGACCAATAAATAATTCCCTGGGGAAGAATTAAGACAGCCAACGGGCCTGGCATTCTCTATGGGCTGAATGTGGCGAATAAGCTGGGCTTTCCTCTACGGATGCGCAGCTATGCAGTAATTACCTTTCACAGCAGCTCGTGACCGGATTCATGGCGGTAAGTGCGGGCTAAGTGTATCAATAAATAAATACATAACTGCATTTTCCAAGTGGTTTTTATGTTTTCAAACTTAGCAAAGGTGAAGTGAATGAGTATGTGCACGCGTGCGTGCGTGCGCGTGTGTGTGTGTGTGTGTGTGTGTGTGTGTTGTGTGTGTGCCTGCGTGCGTGCGTGTGTGCATGCGTGTGTGAGTGTGTATGTGTGCTCTGTTTCTGTACTTATACCAGAATGTGATAGTAGTGCTTCAAAAAACGTGCACAGACTAAAATGTTAGACTATACCAGTGGTTCTCAACCGGTGGGGAATTTCCTCCCCCCCCCCCAATTTTAGGGTTTTCGGGGGGGGGGGAGGGGGGATTAAGATTATTTCAAGATTGCAATAATACAAGAACCAGTTACTTGATATTGTTTTTCCCTCTAAATTGTACTGTTCTGTACTTCTCGAACTAATGAAATTCGTTTTATAACGTAAGTGGACCCACAAATCACGTTTTATGTAGATGTCTATGTAGATGTCTATGTAGGGGGGGGGGGGGATTTATAAGGAGGAAATTCGAAAGGGGGGATCACGTTCTGAACATATGGCAAACGGGGGTATGGGCCAAAAAAGGTTGAGAACCACTGGACTATACCATTGGTATATGGCTATGGAAAATGTAGGTCTTTGCTAGATGGAAAACATACTGACCAATAAAAAGGTGCCAATTGCTTCGAGAAAAAGATGTTGAAGTAAACTTGAATAATAAGCAGACAAGCTGAAAAACATCTGATAGCAGTGGAGATGTGGTTTCTGAGAAACATGCAAAGTATACCACGTGTCAAGGTCTCACATCCGAGGTTGCGACGCGTTGTCTGTACCAACGCCAGACAACATAACAACACGCAACCCTGAGTAATGTTAAACACGGCAGAGAGAACGCGGCGTCGTTACCGACGCCCGGATAGGTAGCCACGCACAGCAATTGAGTTCACCCCGTGAACCGTGCAGGTGACACCAGCTGACGTGTGCGTGTAAGCGTGTAAGACGCCAGATCTGGCAGACGGGCTTAGATCGTTGAACGGACAGGTCGCAAGGGAATGCGAGTTGAGTTTGAATCTGCCTTGAGAGCTAGCCTGTACGACAGTGGAAGACTGAGTCGAATGCTTGTATAGTTTAACTGTAAGTGAGATGTTTATTGCTTGCATGTATTATTATGTATTGTAGTGATCTTGTTCATGTTGACATGATTGCTATAGATTGTCAGTGCGCGAGGTTTGTGCGATAATTAATGCAGCGCGTCAATAAAGCGTGTGAATAATACTTTCGGATATTCACTTCGTGTGATTTGATAGTTTGATATTACTTCACACTTGCCAGAAAACGAGCTACTTGTCTTGTGTTATGCAGGACTCTGACAAGTGCGAATGTGGAGGCTTTCGTCCGGGTTTTGAATCAAATGCGAACGTATAAAATTTTTTTCTCCGAGTTTGAAGCGAATGTGAACATGCCGATAGAAGTGCGCAAGTCATAGATTAAGGTAAAGTAACGAATTAATAGAGTTGATTTAATTAAATTATAAGTGTGAAGATATTATTTGAAGCCAACCGAGGCGTCTTCAGACTTAGCACTAAATTCAACAAATTTTGTACCTAAAATCCAAAATGGCGGCCGTGCCCTTGAATGTCATTGAGTAGAGGTAGTGTGAGCGTGAAAGTTGTTGAAAGTGGTAACGACTAACAATAATACTTGACAGCATACAAACCTTTACAGACTTCAGTGACATTACACACACCATACATTTACAAACGTTCTAATTTCGTTTAGTTTAAAAAGTACAGGGTTTTTGTGACAACTTTACCTGAGTCTGGTGAACTTCAAAAATTTTGTGTGCGTCAACCCGAAAGACGTTCCAGTGTGATTTCGAGCACCACTGAACAGCACAGTACCCAAGGATTACTTGAGTATAAAATTTTTTTTCAGCTTTCTTTATACTTTCGTTAGTCTGGCTTTAGACATTAACTGTGCTATAAATATTTGTAACTTACTAACATCATAAGTAATTTTGTTTATATTTATTCCATCATACCTATTGTTCATCATGTCTTCTTTAAACGATTTCATTGAAATGGGTTTAAAAATGAATATGTCTGGTGAGGGATTGAGAGCATGGAGTGAAAGTAAATATGCAGAATATTGTTTGAAACAAGAGCAAATTAGTGAGAGGGATGAGAGAGCAGCCGAAAGGGCTTTGAAAAGTAAAGAGGCAGACTCAGAGGCTGCTTTAAAGCTTCAACAGGCACAATTAGAAGCTGCAGTGAGGCAAGCTGAGATCTTAGCCCAAAGTAAGAGAGAAGAGCAAGAAACACAACTAAAAATTTAACAGCTAAAAGCTGAATGTTCTAAAGATAAAGTGAATAGAGAACCAGACAAAGATCAACCTCATAAGAAGAACCAAGGTCTGATCAGAAGTTACAACACAGGTGATTGCATAGCAGCATTCACCCAAAATTTTGAATTCGTTATGGATCATTACAAAATCCCAAAACCTGAATGGGGGATAGTGTATGTAAGAAGTCTTTCTGGGGAACCTCTTAAAGTCATAGAGTCGATCCCAAATGACCTGAAAGAAGATTATCTTTACATAAAAGCAAAAATTATGTCACATTTTTTGCTAGATGAATCAGGTTATAGAGAACAGTTTAGGAAGTTGTCTCCTAAGCCAACACACACGTTCTCTGATTACATCTCAGAAATTCAAAATATTTTTTCTAAATGGCTGTCAGCAGCTAAAGTAAATGGAAGTTATGACAAATTGGTTGACCTTATGTTGAGAGATAAGATTATTGCATCTCTCCCAGCCCCCTTTTCTAAATTTTTGTTGGAATGTCAGTGTGAAAGTGTTCAACAGATTGAAAGTCGTGGCTCTGGTTATTTTGCAGCCAATAAGCATTGTTTCTCTAGTAGTCTGACCAGCACAGACTTTGTAGCAGCAGCTACATATGGCAAATATCAGGCAGGGTCAAATAGCAAACAAAGACCTTATAGGCAAACTGCAGAGAAATTATATCAGTGTAAATATTGCAACTATGCACACAATGAGCATGATATGTGCGACCAACATCCTGGGTACACTGCTTACTTGCATAATTACATTTCTAAGCAAGAGAAAGAGAGGAAGAACTACAAAAAAACTTACAAAATGTTACCTTTGTAAGGCTTTTGGTCACTGGCGTAAAGATTGTAAAGCCAAGTCAATGACCAAAAGGGCTAATGCAGCCATGTTTGACATTTCTTCGTCAGAAGATGAAAGTGTACAAGATCACCCAGTAAACTCGGCACACTCCATTGAAGTATTCCATCAGGAAAAATGTACCATTTGTGATCAATTTCATGAGGATGGCGTGTTAACATGCGGTCATTCTATACCTATTACCAGTGAGGAGGCCAATTCTGTAGTAAACTCCAAAGGTAAACTGAACATCCACCAGGGGTATGTTAATGGTAAACCTGCCACAGTTTTACGTGATAGCGGAAGTACTCTCATTGGTGTAAAGAGAGATTATATTCTACCATCACAATATAGTGGTAAATATGTCACATGCAGGACATTCTCAGGGAACATAGAGAAATATCCACTTGCATGGGCATATATAACGACACCATTCCTTACAGGAAAGGTTAAATGCGCAGCATTAACCAATCCTTGCTGTGATATTATCATTGGAAACCTTCCTGAAGTGAATGACATACCACATGACATCAATACATCATCTGTCAGTTGTAATAGTGATACTACCACTTCACCTTCATCACCAATCACCATTCATGATGTATTACCACCTGTAATTGAATGTACAAATACCAACCTGGCTATGCCAGAACATACATGTAATTGTGTGAATGTAACATCAATGTGTGATGAGAATGATCGTTGTAATGTAGTAAACGCAGTAACTCGATCTACTGCACAGATGCAAGATCGAATCGATCAAACAGAGGCTTTACAACGAGTAAGTCCTGTTGTAACAACTAGGGAGACGTTTATAACATCTCAGAAAGCCGATCGATCTCTGCAAAAGTATTTTAAACTTATAGGCCAAAAGCCAAGAGTAGCAAAGAATGCTCAATGGTACTTTGCTCTCAAGAACGGAATTCTAACACGGTACTACACCAAAGGTTCCAGCACTATAGAACAAACAGTGCTACCGTTAGAAAACTGCAAGCAAGCATTGAATATAGCTCATGACATACCCTTTGCAGGACACATGGCTTATGCTAAAACTAGAGCAAGGTTACTTACTCAATTTTATTGGCCAAAGTTTTGCAACGATACCAAACAGTATTGCAGATCGTGTGACATCTGTCAAAAGCTTGTCAAAAAGGGTAAACACCCACAAGCTGAATTGCAAGTTACTGATTTGGCTAGTAGACCGTTTGAAAAGATCTCGGTCGATATAGTTGGTCCTCTGAACCGTATAACATCTAAAGGTAATAGATACATTGTAACACCCATTGATCTATGTACTCGTTGGCCAGAGGCAATTCCAATGTAGAACATAACTTCCAACGACATCATGGAAGTGTTCTTTCATATTTTTGCAAGGGTAGGATTCCCTGATACCATCCTTTCAGATCGGGGTAGCCAATTTATTTCCTCGGCTACACAAGCCTTTACCAAAATGTTGGGTGTTAAACAATGCTTCAACAGTCCATATCACCCACATTCGACCGGTATAGTAGAAAAGATTAATGGCGATATGAAACATATGCTCTCTAAGGTAACCCGAGAACATCCTGAAGATTGGGATACTTATCTGCCTGCCATTTTGTTTGCATATAGGGAAGTGCCCCATTCCAGCACTGGGTTCTCACCATTCGAAATGTTATATGGTGCACAACCACGCGGCCCATTATCTCTGTATGAATCTTTGTTGACTGGAAGTACAACTGTGTCTATACCCTTTTCACCATATGAACATGTAACATCATTGCGTGATAGAATTATGAAATCATGTATATTAGCCAAAGAAGCTCTCCAAAAATCAGGAGCTATTTACCGACAATATGCTAACAGAGGAAATAGAACTATTACACTGACGCCAGGACAGGACGTTCTTCTTCTTTTGCCAAGTGATAGACATCTCCTAACTGACTCATGGCAAGGACCGTTCAAAGTGCTACGACAAATTTCGACGGTAGAGTTCGAGATTGCAGTTAGGGACAAACATAAAATTTTCCATATTAACATGCTCAAACCTTATCACCACAGGCAAGACGAACAAGTAGAGACTGCAGCAAGCACCTCCATAGTGGACCAGACGGACGACAACGACACTGACGAGATACCGACACCAGTTCTTGACACAACGACCAACTTACAAGACATTAAGGTAAATCCTAAACTGACTCAGACACAAACTGACAGTTGCAGACAACTGATACAAGACTACAGGACTATCTTTTCTGACAGCCCAGGACAGACAGATTTAGTGCAACATCAAATCATCTTAACATCTGACGTGCCTATTAAGTGTAGACCATATTCCATCCCTATACACTATAAAGAAACACTTCATCAAGAAATCATTGATTTAGAAGCAAATCATATCATTCGACGTTCACAATCTCATTTCTGTTCACCAATAGTTTTGGTACGCAAAAAGGACAACACGATTAGACTTTGTGTGGACTATCGTAAGCTCAACAGCATTACACAGTTGGATTTAGAACCAATGAGCAACTGTGAAGACATCTTGACTGAACTATCTGACTCACGTTATTTTACTAAACTTGACATGACAAAAGGCTACTGGCAGATAGCTGTACATCCTGATAGTATACATCTGACTGCATTTGCCACACCTTGGGGTTTATACGAATGGTGTAAACTACCTTTCGGATTAGTCAATGCACCAGCTACCCTCGTCAGAATGACAAGAATTCTTCTGACAGACATTGCTAACATCATTTGGTACATGGACGACATTTGCATACACACAAAGGACATAACAGAGCACATAACAGCACTACAGCAGACATTTGACAGAATTAGACATCACGGACTGACTGTAAAACCTTCCAAAGTGGATATAGCCTTTCAGGAAATTTCATTTTTGGGCTATAAGATCTCAAATGGCTTTATATCAACTGACGATAACATCATGTCCAGAATTTTGAAATTGTCGCTTCCGACAACTAAGAAACAGTTGCGAAGTGTCTTAGGGCTGTTAAACTATTATAGACAGTTTATTCCTCATTTTGCGGAATTGACCACATGTTTCACTGATCTACTAACAAATAAACACCCCAATGTGATTGTAAACAGTGAATGTTTAAGGCCAGCATTTACGAAAATTCTTTCTTATTTTTCTAAATCACCTATTTTGAAATTGCCAAATTTGAATATTACTTTTAGATTAAGATGTGATGCGAGCTCCGTAGCCATTGGAGGTGTGCTTCTCCAAGAACACGACCAAATCTTGTACCCAGTATACTACGTCTCTAGAAAACTGAACACCAGCGAACGAAATTACAGTACACCGGAACTCGAGGCTCTTGCCATGGTATTTTCGGTACGTAAACTTTCTATATTTTTGTTAGGCAAACATTTCATTATTGAAACAGATAATACTCCGCTGACAATTGTTACCAGAGGAACACCTAGTAACAGCAGGGTGGCAAGATGGTCCCTTCTTCTGCAGGACTATAGCTATGAGGTTAACCACATAAAGGGTTCACAAAACTGTCTTGCAGACCTTTTGTCGAGATGTCCATACAACGAAGCTAATACCCAGTCGACACCAGAGCACAGTGCAGAGGGTGTATAAAACTGCAACGTAGATAGTGCTCAGTACCACAGCCAATTGTGACAATGTGTCAGTAACGCTGTGTACACCATTGTGATGGGGAAGATTGTATCTCCCAATGTATATAACTTATGTACATATTGTGATTCTTATTATTATCATGCGAATGAATGCGTGTATAATTGTGAAATATGTGAAAGAATGAAATCAGTATTATGTAAACTAATGTGTTGTATAACTGTGAGATATGAGAAAGAATGTAATTATTATTGTAAATAAATATTATAACAACCAGACACTACAGAGAAGTGTCACGGGACAACACTAGAGGATCCAAGAAGTTACCAAGCACTAAAACGTGAGGTAATCCTAAAGTATCCAAACCGAGGTGCCCAAGACGTTTTAACAAGGTACGAAAGATGACTGCGACAGTACAATCCGAGCAGAAGACGGAAGAGATGATCCAACAGCTGATAGTAACAACTACTACTCCGTTTATAGAAGATCCATCCAGAACGGACCAGCTTTGTTTGAATGACATCACAACACATGTAATAGTACAGCTGTATACTTCCGAGTTTTTGCATATTATTAAAAGTATATAAATGTATGACGCTGTATTAAAATGTGATTTAAAATATTCCCATATACGGAATTGTATATGTTGATTTGTATAGGATTTCAGCATCATAACTTGATTGCTTTTTTACAAACGTGACTTTTTGTGCACATTTGTCAATAAGGATCAAATTATGACACTAAGAAATGAGTTTGCAATTGTAATTTATGTCTTGTAAACGACGATAAATTATTGTTCCTAAATTTCTGCATAATAACCAGGGAACATTATTCTAAATTGTTGGTGATATGTAAATATGTATTGTAACCATGAACATGTGTGCTTGATAAATAACATGTCAATGTAACATCGTTTAGATATGGACAGTATATTGCCAAAACTGTTGACCTTCATTAGAAACTCTAAACAGAGGTCTGATGGAGGAGTCATCTCAGAGGGAGATGCTCACGGCTTGACCTGATTATTTTAGTATTTTTGTTCTTGGTTGTGAGGTAGGGGCCAGTTTAGCCGATACCTACCGGACTAGCTGGGTCACCGCGAGGTAATGCCCATTAAATAGATTGTACTTGACTGTTGTACTTCATAGTGCAACATAAGTGGTGTCCACATATTGTTGACTATTCACCTGTATATATTTATTATAATTGTTAATGTATAATGTTCGACTTTGACATGTTTAATAACACCTAGATATATATTGTACATGAAAGGAAATCCTTTCATGAAAAAGGGGTGTGGAGAGTTTCAAGGTCTCACATCCGAGGTTGCGACGCGTTGTCTGTACCAACGCCAGACAACATAACAACACGCAACCCTGAGTAATGTTAAACACGGCAGAGAGAACGCGGCGTCGTTACCGACGCCCGGATAGGTAGCCACGCACAGCAATTGAGTTCACCCCGTGAACCGTGCAGGTGACACCAGCTGACGTGTAAGCGTGTAAGACGCCAGAACTGGCAGACGGGCTTAGATCGTTGAACGGACAGGTCGCAAGGGAATGCGAGTTGAGTTTGAATCTGCCTTGAGAGCTAGCCTGTACGACAGTGGAAGACTGAGTCGAATGCTTGTATAGTTTAACTGTAAGTGAGATGTTTATTGCTTGCATGTATTATTATGTATTGTAGTGATCTTGTTAATGTTGACATGATTGCTATAGATTGTCAGTGCGCGAGGTTTGTGCGATAATTAATGCAGCGCGTCAATAAAGCGTGTGAATAATACTTTCGGATATTCACTTCGTGTGATTTGATAGTTTGATATTACTTCACACTTGCCAGAAAACGAGCTACTTGTCTTGTGTTATGCAGGACTCTGACACACGGACAGAGAGAAAAAAACAATGAGCAAGTTCTGCAAGAAGCCGTAAACTGATTAGAAACATTAGACATAGACAGTTAAGACGTTTTGTGCTCGTTATGAGAACACAGAGTTGATCCACAACTCTGGTGATCGTGCGAGATGGCGAACTATGATTGCCCGAGCTTATCAGCATGGAACATGATGATGATGCTACCATGGGGCACAAGTCTCGGTGAATTTAAATAGCTTTACTGCCTCTTTCTGATAGGAGAATCAATCAGGGCTGTGGTTAGTTCATTCTCTTCCCGAACTGTTGATCGTCTTTTTATAATCCATGTGACCTTGGAGATCATGTCTGTCTCCTCCTTTTGTCTCGTGTGTGTTACCAATCTCATCTCATCTCATCTCATCTCATCATGTTCCTCTTGTACCTTGCGGTGTCGAGGTGAAGTATAAACTTCGTGAGAGTGTCCGATTATGGGCTTCATATATCGATATTCCCATGGACTCTGCTATTCCCTCCGTCCAACGTTTACGTGGTCGGCCTCTTCCTCTGTTTTCATCTGGTCTGTACATCATTGCTTGCTGTGGTATGGTGTTGACTGGTAACCTACTTGCATGGCCAAACCATTTGACTTGCTGTTTTCTGATAAAATCTAGTGCTGCTTTAACCCCCACTTTAGTCCTGATTTCTTCATTTCTGATCTTATCTCTTCTTGATACGTTGAGTATTCTTCTCAGGAATCTCATTTCTGTTGTTGTGATTTTTCTTTTCTCTTTTTCTGTCATTGTCCAGGTTTGGCATTGGTAGCATAGAGTTGGCAGGAAGATTGTGTTGTAAAGTGCTTTCTTAGTAGTTATTGATACATGTTTGTTCTTTAGTATTGGTGCCATTTGTCCAATGAGTTGATTTGCCTTATTGCACCTATTTTCGATCTCGTCTTCTGATCTGCCATTTGATGATATTATACTTCCTAGGTACTTGAAACTCTTCACTTGTTTCAAGGGATGTTCGTTTAGGTGAATTGTTGTTGTTTGTTCTTCTTTAGTTATAGTCATTACCTCTGTTTTGCGCGTGCTAATTTTCATGTTATGTTCCCTACACATTACCAATAAGTTCTGATAATGATGTTCCTCTATGCCAGATATCAAAGTGTCTAGCATCTCTCTTGTTCTTCCCTTGCTTCTCGTTCCCTCCAACTTTTCCGTTGTGACGACACACTCTAGTTTTCCCCTTCTCATGACATGCCCACAGAATGTGGACTGTCTGCTTCTGATTCAGATAACCCATTTTCTTTGTGAGTAGACTTTTGTTTAATTCAAGATATCTTCATTGCGCTTTATATCCGTTCACGATGTTCTCATCATTCTTCTATAAAACCACATCTCCGCAGCCTCCACTTAATTCTTCACATGTCTGCTAATTGTCCATGATTCGCATCAGTGCATCAGCATTGGTTCAATGTAGCTATTAGGAACTCTTCATCTCACTCCCATTGACAAAGATAAATTGCAGCGAATATTCTTCTTTTAATTCAATGCTGCTTTTACTTGGGCTAGTCTACATTTCACTTCCTTAACACATCTTCTATCTCATGTTAGTAACGTGCCCAAATACGTAAATACATTGACTTGTTTTAGATTGACCTGATGATAGTGGGTCCAAACCCACCAGATGGGATTATTTTCCTGACAAGACAGCTCCCATTCATAAGATGGGTGCCAGAAACTGTCTGGGAGATCATACTTGCAGCTTGAGCGTGGTCACGCCACACAACGATACCGTCTCATAAAGACAGCAGTATCGACCTATGTATTACTAACATGCCACGGTGATAGAACAGCTGAGTTGTTTTCCCCTTGAAACTGTGAGATTATTACATGGACGCACAGCTGATGTTCCTTTTGCCTTAACCTGTCTCAAACTGGTCATGATATACATCTTGTTAGCATATTATATACGAAAATGGGGGACAAAATAACCATTCGGGTTATTAAATAAATTAACATAATAAATGCATATGTCACGCCTCACACAATGCATTTACAAACAGACAGGATGCTTGGGGGGAAAAAAAGGTGGGGGGGGGGGGGTGTTTGTTCTTCACATCAATCAAGTACAGACGGGAAGTGAAACTTGACAGTAAAAATAAAGCCACATCATTGATACGCTTTCAAACTCAATAGAGATGTGAGGTTTCAGTGCATGTTGTTCTTGACCGAACGGCACACTAGAGGTAACAGACAGACAGACAGACAGACAGACAGACAGACAGACAGATAGACAGACAGACAGACAGATAGACAGACAGACAGACAGACAGGCAGACAGACCGACCGACAGACAGACAGGCAGGCAGGCAGGCAGACAGACAGACAGACAGACAGGCAGGCAGAAAGAAAGAAAGAAAGAAAGAAAGAAAGAAAGAAAGAAAGAAAGAAAGAAAGAAAGAAAGACTTGCATGTTTCACTACATGGCACAGGGCCGAAGTACGGAAGGTTAGAGAAAGGATTTTTGAGTACTACACAGAACCAGTTTGAACATGTAGGTGAAAATTCTGGACAATCAGTAAACCAGCGAAACAAAATTACTTCACACTTGAGATGCGATTTCACAGAAGAATACTGAAAGCTCCACCAACAGCCAAAATGGGTCATCTACATGTTTTGAAAGATGTTAAGACACAAAGAAACCTTATCACAACTATCAAAAACAGGCAATGGCTATTTTGTGGCCACAGCCTTTTGTTATGACACGGAAAGGTTTGACCACACGAAATGATAGATGATGTTGGAAATCGCAAGCTGTTGAGAAGCATGATCGCCAACTCCAGTCGGCAAAACACTTGTTGGTGGTATATACATATCTCTGTGTCTAAGAGTGTATCAGAGAACAATTATTAAAAGCCTTTCTTTATAATGCATGTGCAGAAACGTATTTGAGTCTTGATTATAAAGATTTGTCTTGATATAAAATGAACAAATAACTAACGACAGAATGAACCTGAGATAAGAACTGTTCAATACGACACGATTACCAAGATTCCGCAAATACACAGCCCTGCAAACTAAAGTAAATACTATTGACAGCCCACTCAATCAACGCCTTATTTGATCAACCAACTGCGCTATTAATTGTCAGCCAACGCATTAACACAACTGCCCATACCTGCTTTTAGTACATAATAGGATTTGCCCTGACAAGTTACACTCTTCTCCTAATGTCCTTTATACACCATAGTCCCTCAAACAACCCACGCCAAGCTGCCCCATCTGTTGCTATCTCCTCTGCACCTCTCTCCGTGTCCTCTCACTATTCTTCATCTCTGTAATTCTCTTCTCGCGTGTTTTAAGTCTCTCGCTGTTGTGTTTGCCTTGTGGGTTTCAGACAAGAGAGTGTCTAGTTATATTGGTCTCAAGTTTTCTCAATGTGTGTCCTATCCAGCACCAGTCTTTCCATCGCCTTTTAGTTCAGTGGGATTTCTTCAGGTCTCTCCATGAGCACTACATTAGTGACTCTCTAAGACCATTTTATACCCTCTATTCTGCGCACGCACCAGTTAGTGAATGTTTGTAGTTTTTTAGTAATTCGTTTAGTTGTTCTACAAGTGTGTTACCCGTATAGTAGTATCACCAGGGACAGATATTATTGAGCTAATGTATGACAGTAGACCTGCTTTCTGTTAGCGCCCCGCCCCGTGTGGGCGGCGCTCGCATAACCCGACACTCCACAATGTGACGACGGCTTCGGGCGGAGGAGCGCAGTTGGGAGGGTACAAGCCTTACCCTAGAGCAAAGAAATGCAACCTAAAGGGTAAATGTCATGGCAGGGCAAACAAGGCCCTAAGTCTTGATCGGCAACTGGTCTATGATGAAATTCAACAGGCGGAAAATTAGTGTATTGCTTTGCTGATCCCACAGGTTCTGAAGTCTTCTTCTATATGTATTGGTGTTACCTTTCCTCTGGAGTAAACTATGCAAACCGAGAGAGGGGTCAATCTGCATTGTCTCTAGATTAAATTCAGCCCAGGGTTTGCACTATAGAGAGATATAACTCCATTTTATAAATTATCGTCTATCAAGACGGCAAGGTGCCAGTCAGTCAGTCAGTCAGTCATTCAGTCAGTCAGTCAGTCAGTCAGTACCACAAATTACATTCGCTTCTGAGAAACGTCTGTTCTGAGGTGCATACACTTTCTGTGAGTTTCATTATGTAAAAGTATAGTTATCCCATGTACATAAACTGAAAACATATTGGTGATGTATGGTTTGACACATAATTACCATGACCCAGCAGATTCGCTGATGTCGTGAGAGCCGACGAGCCAGGGTTAGACATCTGGGTTCGTCGGCTCGATAGGTGAGGGGAAGACTGGCCGCCTATTCCTTCGTGCATCCAGGCCTACAACATGTGATGGCCCTTTGTCGTGTGTGTGTAAAGAATGACTGTCGTATTAGTTACTTGTTCTTCTTTACCACTTTAGTGTCGTCCCTGGAGTGAAGAGAATCAACACCCACATTTGTTTTTAATTCAATATCTCTATTCTGGAGAAATCCAGCAGACTCCGTCCACACACTCCCTCAATCTGAAGACACCTTCCTCTCACTCTTACTCACCCCTGGATCATGCCCCCTCTCATTCTTCCCCAACATAACATACTTGACAACTCTCGCTTCAACAAATAAAAACAAGAAATTTATTAAAGCAAAGAGTATATGTAGGAGAAGTGTATGTGTGTATAAGGTGTAGAATGTGTGACGTGTATTCTAATGGTAGACCAGTTATTTAGAAGCAAAGTCTGTAACATCATAGTGCTTAGCACACAACAGCACCATTTTTTCCGGACAGTGAACCTCACCCAGAAGATGACGACTTTCTCCAATCACTCGAACAAACAGGATGCTGGTAATCCGATAGACACTGTTGATCTTGGTCTTCACTCCACCACACGGTGAAGTTACTCTGTTTCCTAATATTTGTTTGAACTGATATTCCTCCAATTAACTGAAATGTCACTTGGGGAAACTCTACTGTTTATTAGTTTCTGGTTATAACATTTTCCCCTCTTTTAGAACACAACCTATTAATGTTTGTTAGGTAGATGTGTATATAGATATATATATATATGTCCTTAGTATGCGAGTTCTTAATCTTCGGTGATGAAGCTTATCACTCATTAAACACAACACTTCTGTTCTTACAATTCCACTCAGCAGAAGCCAGGTTCCCGCAAACCAACTTGGGTATAAGCCCTATGTAGCGGCCTCTCAGCAACCTCTGTCTTCAGATGCTGAGCCATCATTGTATCAACTTTGAACTGCTTCTTCGTAGTAAATCCTCTCCCACTCACGTGGAACACTCAAGGGGAACTGTACATGGAACCTGTAGAGCAGATAACATCATGGTGAGGGCAACTCAGTCCTGACCGTAATTAGGTGATTGTAGGCCAATAACAGCACTCAGATCTATAACAGAGATCCGATCTCTGTCATACGGCCAAATAACTCAATCATATGATCTGAGACATGGCAACACCAGGAAAGAATAAAGGAACGGGTAGAAACCCAGCAGATGCCCTACTGAAGATCCTACCATTACACATTCCCCTCCTCCCTCTCAACCATCCTTAATCTCTCTAATTATTATTCCACTACATTGGCCTCAACTTCCCGAGTAAAATGATATATAACACAAGCTACCTGAAGCCACACAATAGAATACTAGTGCCGACGCTCTTATGATACTTTCTAGCACCGCACTTATAGAACATTCTATCACTAATCATAATACATTATATCACTACACCTATAATACATTATATCGCCACACAGTACTGTACTCTATTCCTAATCATACTCTTAAGTTAGATATAATTAATTGCCTACCATATGTCTATTCCTGTTGTTACTCGAGAAACTAGGCAATCCGATTGGATCTATGTCCGTGGATAACTATCACTACTAAGATAGGCTAGTCCCTCTAATATAACACAACTCGGAATTATCCCCAATTTTAACACTTCAGAATGTTTTCCTCGACTCCATCCACCTGTTTACTGCACTGGGTTTTATATGGGTGCTTGAGTGAGTCACCAGAAAGTCCAGACGTCAATCAGTCCAGAATCTGGCTTTGTCCTCCTGTTTCCAGACTAACCAGATTCAATTAGCTGTCAATTTTCCTTTTCATCTGGGGAGTTCTTTGTCTCATCCAACAAATATCCGGGTTGTCTGTAAGCCGGAGACCTTTCTCCCATTACAGAATCCTTCTGACCTCTAGCAGGCATTCTGTCTATCACTTGCAACGGCCAACTTCCGTTTTGTAGACAAATGTCGCCAGTACACACCTCTCGAACAACATCCTGTCATCAACTTGTCGACTATGTGTAGACAACTCTACGTGACTCCCTTTGATCTCATACACACTGTTGACCAGGTGCCGAGAATCTGTACCGACGTATTTTCCTCAGTTTGTTCACCATAAAAGCGTCAATTGTGTTAGCAAAATAATGTCGGGTTTGGTTATCATTGATCGACTGACAAGTTAATTTATCCTGTGACACCCTTCCACATCACAAGCCTACAACATGTGATGGCGCTAACACATCACAGGCCTACAACATGTGATGGCCCTACCACATCACAGGCCTACATCATGTGATGGCCCTACCACATCACAGGCCTAGAACATGTGATGGCCCTACCACATCGCAGGACCAAAGCATGAAGCTGCCTCGGGACACATGGTTGAAATGATGTATTGAACAGAGACCTGAGCGCCACACACCAACACCCAACATCATATAGTCAGGAGGTGATTAACGTGTTGAGTCAAGAGCCGATATTACTGCACTAGGGGTATTCCCATAAGCTCTAGTCCTCATCTTCAATAGCCAGCGAAGAGTTCCAATTCTAATGATGCCCGTTGCAATCTGATTTATATGTCCGTCTTGCTTTACCTCTGAATGATGGCTGTTGATCAGATCCTCTGACCACCCCCTGCTGTCTCATTCCTTCTAGACTATGATAGTCTATCTGTTAATCTACATTATTCATATTCTCTCAGAGGGCCTTCACCACATCTGCTTTATCCTGCATTAAATCGTTCCTTACTGGTGTGGCACCAGCCAATCTGTCTATAACATTTATATTCAAAGGCATTTATGCGCTGTTCAGCTTGTGTAGTAAGTGTCCATGTCTCACAGGCGTATGTTGCAATAGGAAAGATGCATGCTCTTAAAGATGTAATTTTTGTAGTTATGTCTGTCCCACTCCATAATTTATTCAGCTGTGTTAGTCTTTGAAGAGCAATTGATAGTCGCCGTTTAATTTCTGTCATTGTGTCACCATTGTTGGTAATCAGTGACCCAAGATATTCAAAATGTTCCACCACCTCCAATTTTTCCCCATTAACGTATATTTCTTTCTCCATAGTAGTTTTGTCTGTTTGCATTATCTTTGTTGTTGCTATGTTAAGATATAAGTTGTGATTTTCACTATTCAATTGCGTTGAGGCTATTAGGTTTTCTATGTCATTCTGTGTTGTGGATAGTAATACTGTATCATCAGCATGTCGAATCTCTGGTATGTCATGACCGCCGATATTTAGGGCCCTTGACTGTATCCAGGAAATCTTGCAGGAGGTGTTCCTTGTCAGCAGCTACCTTAAGATATAACCTAGCCTGCAACACCTTGTGTCTGTCTTCAATGATAGGCAACGCCAGGGTGTATTGTATACATACTATTTGTGTTCCTTGTACATCCCAGAATCACCGTCATGACTTCATTCTGTATGCGCTCTAGTTTCACTAGCTGACTCTTTGAGACAGTGAGAATTCCCTTTCCATACTCTAACACTGAAATGATCAAATGCTGAAAAAGTGAATAGTATTTTCTGCTCACGTCTCTTGCTGCCATACTCTTCAGTTCATTGAGCCCTTTCTGACATTTTGCACCCACCACTTCAACATGATCCCTAAAAGACAAGCTTCCATCAAAAGTGATTCCCAGGTACTTCAGTCTGTTTTCTCTATTCACATTTCTACCCTTTATCGAAAGGCTTGGAATGTCAGTTTTAACAATCCTATCGTCCAGAGAGCACCACAATACAGATCATAGGCAAATGTGGCTGCATTTGACCAAATATCTTTCACTGGCAGGTAACTTCCCACACCTTTCGGGAGGAGCTTTCTCTTTCTAAATATTCCCGAAGATTACCAGCAATGATCTTCTCCAGCACCTTGCCAAAGGTATTCTGTGCTGTGATAATCCTAAACCAATTTAGCTTTGAATGATCTTTATCTGGTTTAGGAAGTGGTGCTAAATAGATGGTCACCCAATCCTGGGGTATTCTTGATGTCCTGATGCTCAAGTTAATGCAAGCAGCCATCTCCATAAGTTTCCCATCACTCATATCCCTTTTGTGGGTGTGTCTAACCCCATCGGGCCCTGGTGCACTTTCTTTCGCTTTTTTATATTTTTGATATCTTCCGTCAGTATTATATCTTTACAGCACGTACTCCGTAGCTGCAGGGATGAATCTTAGAAATTAGTTAGTTAGTGAATGAGTGAGTGAGTGAGTGAGTGAATGAGTGAGTGAGTGAGTGAGTCAGTCAGTCAGTCAGTCAGTCAGTCAGTCAGTCAGTCAGTCAGTCAGTCAGTCAGTCAGTGAGTGAGTGAGTGAGTGAGTGAGTGAGTGAGTGAGTGGAGTGAGTGATTGAGTGAGTGAGTTAGTTAGTTAGTTAGTTAGTTAGTTAGTTAGTTAGTTAGTTAGTTAGTTAGTTAGTTAGTTAGTTAGTTAGTTAGTTAGTTAGTTTTGGTTGGTTGGTTGGTTGGTTGGTTGGTTGGTTGGTTGGTTACTCGAGGTTCCAACTTCACGGCAACGGGTCGTCCCCATTATGCTCCGTTCCTGTGCCAGTGAATATCACACAAAATGCTCCCCACTGTCCAATGTGAAAAGTGGAATAGAAAGGAGTCTCGGCAATCCAACAGCCCGCACAGGTACACTGTACATAATGCCGCCGCTAGAATGTCAACACAAAAGTCTTAGAAATAAATTGTAATACCATATGTTGTGTAGTGTATGTCAGGGTTCATACATGGAAACCCCAGTAGTGCCCTCATGCTAGGGAAAGGGCTCGGAACAAGATGTTCATCAGCCAAGCGCCGCCCCTGCAACAGCTTGACTGCCTCCGTTATCGACTATGCTCCAACAACAGCCATACAGTTCCTCGGCACACAGGATACGCCTTGAGCTTGGGACGTAACTCTGATCTGGGGGTGGGGGAGGGGGCTGAACGGGTACTCCACCTTGCCCAAGAGTGTTCCGTAGGCTAGCGGAGGGAAGGAGGCGCCTTACTTCTCCTTTGATAGGGTGATACCCCTACCCCGCTATCCGAGAAAAGAACGACATACTGGCATCTACTTTTGGTGGTTATCGTCTGGACACCGACACCTGGTGCACAACCGCAGCGTTCCCATGTGACACTTATGGGGATTTCCAGATGGGAATGGAAACGGCTGCGACTATCATTGATTTAGAAGATGTGTACAACAGCGTTCCGTACAACATTATCATCAGGTTGCTGCTGGACATACACAGAAAGGGAATTACAACAGCACAAGAAAGAAAATATATTAAACCCCTTCCCACCCCCCTTTTTCTGCTAAAACCAAATATTGTAGAGTTTTGAATATATATATATGTTATGTCCATAAACATATTGTCATTGTAAAATAAAAAACATATTCTCTGAAAAATTATTTTGCAGGTAGTGACTAAGACAGCCGGTCTCCCTGGCCTAGAAGTTAACGTCTTTCTTCGTAATCCCGTATATATTCTCGTGAGTAACGTAACCTGCACGAGAATCGTTAGCGATTCTCGTCGCGTTGGTAACTTACGGGATATATGAGCCAGCCGCTCAGAAAGCAATGACAAACTACTGAGCGTAATCTTGCCTAGTACATCAACAGCAGCTGGAAAATGCTGATGTTGACTGCAACGTCCTGTAAGGGATATGCAACTTTAAAATACAATAAGACTAAGATTAGCTTCATAAGTGCTGTATGAATGAAATAATGTATGACAGCAAAGAGATCAGAAGGGCAGTATGTCAGACAGTCCTGCGTGCCCAATTCTTAACCCTTTCAAAATAAAGTCTGTCCGTTCGACCTTTCGATATTACGTCCCTCAATGGTGATTCCTCTCATATCTTCTAAATTTCTTAGAATATCTTAACTATATCGGAAGCAGGAAATGTTGCTTATGATTTAAAGGTTTTCCGGAAGGTTGTTATGGGAGCGAGGTTCTGCAAAGGACATGCTAATTAATTAATTAATTAATTAATTACTGACGTGGAGATTACAATGATATGTGGGTATCCTTGAGCATATCAATAAGATGTTCACCACAACGACAGGTTTAGCTTCCAGCCGGCATCATCAGTGAATGTCATATTGTGTTTGCCTGAAGCCATTTCAAGAACTTCATTTCGGGATTCAAATGATGTTTCTCTAGTGTAAAGCGTAGCACTAGAAAAGGAAAGTGATGGAGTCTGAATGGCATAACGTTGTCTAGTTATGTACGCTTTGGTGGTGCCCACGGGAAGTACTGTGTTCACTTGAGGACTGATTCCGTCAAATATGTTTACTATACGTTTGATTTGTCCGCAAGGAACTTTGGGGCATTTACTTAGTGTAGCATTGTATTAAGATGAAAGTCAGGATAAGTTGAGTTCTTTCAGGGATGTTGATGGAGAAGTGGCATTTAAGGTATGAACATTTCTCGCTATTTTCTGTGAGACGCGATGAACTACTATGGGGATTTCTTATATTTTGTTGCGTTTTTCATATAGCGTATTGTTACTTTGCTTTGTCTTTTCTATAACAAGATATATGTTGTTGTGTGTAACAATTTATTTGTGACTCCAGATGTAATTGAGTTACGTATTCAAAGCGAGCAAGCGTCCACAAACCAAAAATATTAGTGTCATTATAAGCTACCGTTAATAATCATATTTTCTTCTTCATTTTCGCAACGAATATTAATTAACTCTGTCCAGGATTTTCGAACACATGGATTAAGATTAAAATAATCCCCAAGCAGTCGCCACACACATAATTCAATTGACAGTTACTGATGCCCCCTACGAAGCTTCAGGGCAAAAGTGAAAGATGATGATGATGATGATGATGATGATGATGATGATGATGATGATGATGATGATGATGATGATGATGGTGATGATGATGATGATGATGATGATGATGATGATGATGATGATGATGATGATGATGATGGTGGTGGTGGTGGTAGTGATGATGATGATGATGATAATGATGATGATGATGATGATGATGATGAGGATGAGGATGGTAATGGTGATGGTGATGATGATGATGAGGAGGAGGAGGAGGAGGATGAGGATTAGGATGATGATGCTGATGATGATGATGCTGATGATGATGATGATGATGATGATGATGATGATGATGATGATGGTGATGGTGATGGTGGTGGTGGCGGCGGCGGCGGCCGCGGCGGCCGCGGCGACGACGACGACGACGTGAACGACGACGACGCTGCTGCTGCTGCTGCTGCTGCTGCTGCTGCTGATGATGATGATGATGATGATGATGATGATGATGATGATGATGATGATGATGATGATGATGATGATGATGATGATGATGATGATGATGATGATGATGATGATGATGATGATGATGATGATGGATGATGATGCCATTTAGAGAGTACGCAAGCAAGAAGTAGCTTTCAGAGAACGCACAAAAGAACAGACAACTTAAAAACGATGGCACACCAGGATTTGAACCTCTTACATTAAAGCATCGCTGAAGAAAGAATGCTACCCTGAGGCACGACGACCTTGACTCAATAAAAACCTGATGGTGAGAGTTCAGTGACGTTGCCATTCATATATTATGAAATCTAACCAATCCGGCCGCAGTTACCATGAAAACAAATGCATACGTAGGACGTATCGATGACGTTTCTATCATCATTATCAGACACTGAACACAGTTTGTAGCATCATTGTATGGAGTCACGCCATGAGCATCACGGAAACATAGCGTGACTTGGCACAGTGATACTGCTACATAAGTTCATTGTCTGATAGCGATGATGGGGCTCTTGTCGAAACGTTGATGCGTACATTTGTTCACATTTTCATTGCGATCTGATCAGCCAGATTTCCCAGTATACTCTGTAGCAGTGTCACGCTGGCGATGCCTATCATCCGCCTCAGCCCACACCGTTGAATGCTTCTGTTGTCTGGTGTATGGACTTGTGTCACTGCCATGTTTCCTGCCTGTTGTTATTACGAGTATTATCTATCACATGTTTTCATTTATACCTCGTTGCATATTAACAAGTAGTCTATATTCCATCCCAACAAACAGAGAATGTGTTATACCGGGTGTTTGTATGTTGCTTCACGATGGACTGTGGAGCACATTTTTGATGACATCATGTACTTCATTTTTCAAATTGTTTCCACATACAAAGTGAAGTGAGACTTTATAACACCCGGTATATTAATAAGTATGCTCAAGGGACACGAGGGAAAGGGCACTCTTAAACTAAAAAGGTAGTTGCATATTCTCTACAGGACGTAGCAATCAACCCCAGTATTTCTTTTTTTTTTTGGGGGGGGGGCTGTTTGTGATTTCTAGGCAAGTTTACGTTCAGTAGTTTACCATTGTTTTCTAAATGGCCGGCACTCATACCGTTTTATAAATACCAACGCAGGTAGGTATGTTCCAAATCGCCCGCAGCTGTGTTTCGAATGCGGTATGCGGGATCAAGAATTTCGTCCGTAACTCTTTCGCCACTGAACAATTACATGCCCTTATTTTAGCCATATTATTTAAGGCTAGAGGGACAGCACGGCCTTTTGTACCTCAAAGCCTTACCAGACGACATAGCCTAGCTGGACCTCGCATCCTTGCTGGAACACATACCCTAGCTGGGCCACACACCAAGCTGGACCAAATACTCTTGCTGGACCACACACTCTAGGTGGACCACACACTCTATCTGGACCACACACTCTATCTGGACCACACACTCTAGCTGGACCACATACTCTTGCTGGACCACACAATCTAGCTGGACCAAATACTATTGCTGGACCACACACTCTAGCTGGACCACATACTCTAGCTTTACCACACACTCTAGCTGGACCACACACCAAGCTGGACCACATACTCTTGCTGGACCACACAATCTAGCTGGACCACATACTCTAGCTTTACCACACACTCTAGCTGGACCACACACCAAGCTGGACCACACGCTCTAGCTGAACCACACACTCTAGCTGGACCACATACTCTTGCTGGACCACAAACTCTAGCTGGACCACACACCAATCTGGACCACATACTCTTGCTGGACCACAAACTCTAGCTGGACCACATACTCTTGCTGGACCACAAACTCTAGCTGGACCACACACCAAGCTGGACCACATACTCTTGCTGGACCACAAACTCTAGCTGGACCACACACTCTAGCTGACTACACACTCTAACTGGACCACACACCAAGCTGGACCACACACTCTAGCTGGACCACAAACTCTAGCTGGACCACACACCAAGCTGGACCACATACTCTTGCTGGACCACAAACTCTAGCTGGACCACACACTCTAGCTGGACCACACACTCTAGCTGGACCACACACTCTAGCTGGACCACACACTCTAGCTGGACCACACACCAAGCTGGACCACATACTCTTGCTGGACCACACGCTCTAGCTTTACCACACACTCTAGCTGGACCACACACCAAGCTGGACCACATACTCTTGCACAACCACATACTCTTGCTGGACCACAAACTCTAGCTGAACCACACACTAAACCTGGATCACAGACTCTAGGTGGATCATATACTTTTGCTGGACCATACACCCTTACTGGACCACATACCCAAGCTGGACCACACACCTTTACTGGACCACTTACCCTAGCTGGACCACATACCCTAGCTGGACCACTTACCCTAGGTGAACCACATACCCTAGCTGGACCACACACCTTTACTGGACCACATACCCAAGCTGGACCACACACCCTTACTGGATCACATACCCAAGCTGGACCACATACCCTTACTGGACCACACACCCTAGCTGGACCACATACCCTTACTACACTACTTACACTAGCTGGACCACACACCCTAGCTGGACCCCATACCTTAGCTGGAACACATAACCTAGCTGGACCACATACCTTAGCTGGAACACATACCTAAGCTGGACCACATACCCTAGCTGGACCACATACCCTAGCTGGACCACATACCCAAGCTATATCCTAGCTGGATGACACAGCCTTCCTGGACCAAACGACCTTGTATGTCGGGTACGCAGATGATATTCTGCCACTGCTGTGCCCGAACAGTCGCTATCAGGACTGTTGTCTGGAGTAGGCATATGGCCATATGGTGACGACAGAAAATAGCTACCAACCATTTCAAAAATATGTGTCTTAGCTCATGAATGATCCTTGATAATTCACATCATTATCGCTCTTGTCTCCGTATTCAAGTGATTATATCATTATTTCGTTTGAGGAATTTTTCCACAGTTCGTTGTTTCTCGGAAATTTACGTTTTCAAGTGCCATTCTCTCGTACATAACAGTCACCCGCTAAACATAACGGTAACTCGTTCATACATATCAGCCTACACTTAAATGTCACTTGTCGACACATATCAACCAACCGCTACACATAAATGTTAATCTCTCATACATAACAACCAATCGTCTATAGTCTAGACATAATCAAAACTCATCCATACACATGAATTAACCGCGTACACGTAACCGTCACTCATCCATTCACATCAGCGAACAGCTACGAATATCCGTCAGGCGTTCACATATGAGCCAATCGCCTACACATAACCGTTACAGCCGTCTAGACATAACCGTACTGTCCATACAAATAAACCAACAGTCTACACATAACCGTCACTGATTTATACACAGCTGCCACCTGCCTACTAGTAACCGTCACTCATCCATACATAAAAGCCAGCGGACTACACATAACCGTCATTCATCCACACCATATCAACCAACCGCTTACGGGTAACCTTTTATATTAGCCAATAGTCTAAATATAACCGTCACTTGTCAGCGCTTAACATCCAAACGCTTACTCATAATCATCACATAATCACACATACGAGCCATTCAACCATACAAAATATAACACGCAACAGCCATCTAGCCACAAGTAACAGCCATCTATCCATGTGTAACAAATTGTCTATAAATCAACTTGGGGTTGATTGCAACGTCCTGCAAAGGAGATGCCATATTTTTGGCCCGTGTGTGTGAGTTTATGTGTGTATTTACATATGGATATATATGCACACATACCTTTCTACCTACTCAACCACATATGTATCTGCCTATCCCGTCCACCCGTCCTACGCCGACACCACACCACCTCACTCCGCACGGCACGCACAGACAGGCACACACAAAGACAGACAGACGACGCGCGCACGCACGCACATACATGCATACATCATACATAAATACATACACACACACGCACATGCGGACAGACAGACAGACAGACAGACAGACAGACAGACAGACAGACAGACAGACAGACAGACAGACAGACAGACAGACAGACAGACAGACTTTAATGTGGGTTTGTGGCCTCCATTGTTCGTGTGAGTGCGCGCAAAGTTTCTAAACCTCTTTCTCCTGTCTATTGATATACTACTTCATTGTCACAGTTCGCATTTCCTGACATATCAGAGGTGAAGGTCAGGTTAGTCAAATGTCTGCTGCAGCTGCGGATGTAGATACAACTGTACTCACACAATGTGCAATGAATACCTGCCCTCGGCCGTCCCTCTTTCAAACAATACAAAACAGCGGAACATCCGTCGCAAAACCACTATGGTGGATTGCACGTGCCGGCACGTGCAGGGCAGGTCAAAGTTGATAGGTTGTCGTAAGGTTGGGCACAAGTGGCACAAAGACAGATAAGTTAAAATTATAGCTTGCGGCCCAGGGCTGGAGCTAACAGTACAGGGCGGTCGTTAGTGGCATTTTTTTTTTCTCTGTCAAAAAATACGCCTGGAGTGGCCCGCCACACCGGGTGCATTTTCATGCTGTTTCCGGTTAGTTCTGAAGAAACCTGTTTGTGTGTATGGGGGGGGGGGGCATATTTTATAAATGTGTGTGTGTGTGAAACTAAATAACACCTCTGGCTCGGAGGGGATTCGTCGGATGGTGAGGTACGCTGTTCAGCGCACTAGAAGTGGTAGCATGTTTATGGACTACGCTTGAGTTCAAAGCGAGCAGACGCGAAATAAAACAAAATTATATTGGTGAATAACCATTTGGATCTTGATTAACATTCATAAATGACATGAGAATAAAAGATTACTGTCAAAGGATACATATTTTAAAAAGTAGACGTCGGAGGAATCAATGAGGATAAAAAAGTAGGTGTCTGTGGAAGTTAGTTGCATATCCTTTATAGGACGTCGCAGTCAACACTAGTCTCTCTCTCTCTCTCTCTCTCTCTCTCTCTCTCTCTCTCTCTCTCTCTCTCTCTCTCTCTCTCCATCTCTCTCTACATCTCTCTCTATCCCTCTCTCTATCCCTCTCTCTCTCTTTCTCTCTCTCTCTCTTTCTCTCTCTCTCTCTTTCTCTCTCTCTCTCTCTCTCTCTCTCTCTCTCTCTCTCTCTCTCTCTCTCTCTCTCTCTCTCTCTCTGTCAGCAGATCCAGGTTCACTAATAGCGAAGATATCATGAATCAACCAAGGAGAATGTTTGATCACAATACCTCACGGGATATAACATCCCGATGTCCGTAGATTTTCTGGTTTCTTATTTTCACTTCAGATTGGCAGTGAACATCCGGCCACCTCTTTGCTACTTCCAGCTAACCATGCGTTTATTTGTTAACATACCAAAATGTATTCATACAAGCCCTCCCTATCTCGGTCGTTTCATTAAATACATCTTACACGTACATTATTCATACTAGCACACCCAATCTCGGTCGTCTCATTAAATAAATCTTACACGTACATTATTCATACTCGCATACCCTATCTTAGTTCTTTCATTAAATACTTCTTACACGTACATTATTCATACTTTTTTTTTTTTTTTTTTTTTTGCATATCCTATACAGGACATCGCTGTCAACATCAGCATATTTCAGCTGTATGTTGATTTCTTGGCAAGATTACGCTCAGTAGTTTGCCATTGCTTTCTGAGCGGCCGGCTCAGTTATCCCGCAAGTCACCAGCGGGGATCGAACCGCTCCCAGCTCTCGCCCCGCTACGAGACTGCGTGATAAACGGGATTACGGAGAAAGTGTTATAACGCCTCGGCCAGAGAGACCGGCTATTCATACTAGCACACCCTATCTTAGTCGTTTCATTAAATAAATCTTACACGTACATTATTCATACTCGCATATCCTATCTTAGTTCTTTCATTAATTACATCTTACACATACATTATTCATACTAGCACAAACTATCTCAGTTGTTTCATTAACTACATCTGACACATACATGATTGATACTGGCACACCCTTTCTTAGTTCTTTCATTAATTAAACCTTAGTCATACACATACATTATTCATACAAGCACACACTATCTCAGTTGTTCCATTAAATACATCTTACACGTACATTATTCATATTCGCACATCCTACCTTAGTTCTTAAATTAATCACATGTTACACATATATTATCCATACTAACCCACTCTATGCCAGTCTCCCTGGCGTAGGGGGAAGGACGTTGTTCGTAATCAAGTATACTCTCGTAGAAACACAGCTGCGCGAGATTCGGTAGTAGATCGCGTCGCGTTGGTTACTAACGGGAGTATATGATCCGGACGTTCAGAAAGCAATGGAAAACTACTGAACGTAAAACTTGCAAAGACATCAACATCAGCTGAAAATGCTGGTGTTGACTGCAATGTTCTGTAAAGGATATTCGGGGGGAAAACCCCACTCTATATCGATTATTACATTAACCACGCTCTTACACAGACAGCTGAGACAAAATTAGCATAAAATTAAGTATGCTTGTCTACAAAGTCAGTGGTTTAAGGTGCAATCTCTAGAACTGCCGTATCTGCCATGAATGCACTTCCCCATGTACAGTTATTATGGTTGGCGCTGTCAGATGAAGAATGATCGTACTGTAACCACTTCGGAAATGAAAGCCAGGTTAGGACAGTGGCAGATCCGGAGATGGAAGCCAGGTTAGGACAGTGGCAGATACGGAGATGGAAGCCAGGTTAGGACAGTGGCAGATCCGTTTGCCTGCCTGCCCGGTGGTCATGTGTTCGAATTCTAATATATGAGAGAAGTTGTTTTGATCGACATGGGCTCCCAGACTGATCCTGTCTCAGAACTGCTAGCATGGAAGTTTCTAGGAAGTAAAGCTAGCTAGTGTGATACTGATCACACCGCCCATCCAGCGTCTAAATATTATGGAGCTAGTATCATATACACAATGTATCTCATGGCCTGAAACGTCATCTTTCACTTTATTTTACTGCCACAGATGATTGTCATCTGATTGGAGGTGCCTTGGAGAGATTTGTACAAGTATCTCTGTGGTGAAGCTAGCCGTTTGCAAGATTGAAACATATTGACCAACAAAAAGATGTCAACTGCAGCAAGAAAAAAACCATGTTTAAGTATCACATAGAACCTGTACTTTTGTGTGGATGGGGAGCGTGGACAATGAGCAGACATTGAAAAACATCTGATGGAAGTGGAAATGTGGTTTATGAAGAAAATGCAAAGAATACAATGGATAGGCAGAAAAAGCAATGAGCAAGTCCTGCAAGAAGCAAATGAACACCGTAAACTCAATAGAGAAATTATGCGCAGACTGCCAACATTTTTTGGACACGTTATGAGAAGAATTAACCTAGAGAATTTAGTGACAACTGGTAAGAATGAGGGGAAGAGAACAATGGGAATGCAGAGAAGTGAATATCTAGATGGCTTGGCCATGCGGCATGGTCGAGACAAGAACACAGAGTTCATCCACGACTCTGGTGATCGTGTGAGCTGGCAAATATGACCGCCCACGCTTATCGGCGTGGCACATGATGATGATCATCATCATCATCATCATCATCATCATCAGCAGCATCATCATCATCAGCATCATCAGGTAGCAGGTCCATTGTAGAATGTCTTGCCAAGAGATCACAAACAGCCAAAACAAAATGCTGGCGTTGACTGCGACGTTCTGTAAAGTATATGCAATTAACTTTTTTTATAAATTTAGATAAGTCAAGAGAAAAGCGCTTGGTATTAGAGGATAATCTGGATAAGAGGAAAAATAATAGTTATGGGGGAAAACCAAGTCCCATGGCAGGAACCTGGTGGGGGTTTGTGAGATGTTAGGACTATCATATTGTGCAGGCCTGAGTGCACGGGGGATTAGGTGATCGGTCTTTCCCTCCCATAGTGAACGTCGAGCGGAATATAGAGACGCCGAATTATAATCTGTTATATCCATGTGATGCCGTTACTTTGCTGTAGGTAACAAATATGCATCGACAACTAGAGTTCTGTTTGATTGAGCGTCTAAGTAGACATGCTTCCTCGCTGAAACATCATTGATATGTCACAGATAAGTAGACATGCTTCCTCGCTGAAACATCATTGATATGTCACAGATAAGTAGACATGCTTCCTCGCTGAAACATCATTGATATGTCACAGATAAGTAGACATGCTTCCTCGCTGAAACATCATTGATATGTCACAGATAAGTAGACATGCTTCCTCGCTGAAACATCATTGATATGTCACATATAAGTAGACATGCGTCCTCGCTGAAACATCATTGATATGTCACAGATAAGTAGACATGCGTCCTCGCTGAAACATCATTGATATGTCACAGATAAGTAGACATGCTTCCTCGCTGAAACATCATTGATATGTCACAGATAAGTAGACATGCTTCCTCGCTGAAACATCATTGATATGTCACAGATAAGTAGACATGCGTCCTCGCTGAAACATCATTGATATGTCACAGATAAGTAGACATGCTTCCTCGCTGAAACATCATTGGTATGTGACAGATAAGTAGACATGCTTCCTCGCTGAAACATCATTGGTATGTGACAGATAAGTAGACATGCTTCCTCGCTGAAACATCATTGGTATGTGACAGATAAGAAGTCGGTGTGACTATGGCGTGACTGTGTTTCTGTTGTTCTGCGTCTGCTCAATGATATCTTCCTGATTTATATCGCCTGCTTCGGTGACAGTTAATAACTTAATTCTAATACAGGTTTTAATCAGGTTACAATAACCACTCGGGTAGCGGCTGGCCGATTGGCTTGATGCAGGGTTCGAATCCTCGGTAAGATGTGGAATTTTTTCTGCCGTGGGCAAAAATACAACCCTAACCTGCACAGATCACGGCGACTGGGGGTCCGGGTGGTCTTAATTCCTCAGGTTCAAGACCCTCCCCCTCCCTCGGACCCCCCCCCCTTTCCCTATCCTACTCCGCAAGGTACTATAAACAGTAGATGAAAGTTTGTTTTTTGTTTTCTGTTTTACAATAACCACTGGGAGCCACTGTAGCGCAGCGTCTAGCACCCTTGCTTGCTGGTCCTCTGGTCGTGTGTTCGAATCCCCTTTGCGGTAGATTTGAAATTCACCTGGACCCCCAGGTCACTCCAGCCTAGAATTTGTTTTCGCATATCCTTTACAGGACATTGCAGCCAACACCAGCATTTTCCAGCTGTTGTTGATGTCTTAGCAAGTTTTACATTCAGTAGTTTGCCATTGCTTACTGAACTAGCGGCTCACATACCTCCGTAAGTAACGAACGCGACGCGATCCGCTGCCGAATCTCGCGCAGCTATGTTTCTTATTAGAGTATGCGGGATTACGAACAGCGTCGTTAATACCTTCGCCAGGGAGTTCGGCCCCAGCCTAGAATACTTACCAATAAATGCACTGTTATGTGTTGACCATATCACTCATCAAATGCCAACTGGTTTATACAAATATGGGATTAGCACCATATATCCAATACCCCTCAAGGCGTCTAAAGCGGTCCCTGAGTTACTAAACATGATAACTGGAATTGTAAACGCATCCAGCCATTGAATGAGAGCCGCCGTGGCACAGTGTTTAGGCCCTCCGCTACCGGTCCGGTGGACATGGGTCCGAATTCTCATCGGGACGGACTTCTTCAATTGACCTTGGCTCTCAGATCCAGCTGGTCTAAAATGTGTGGGTGTGTGTGTGTGTGCGTGCGTGCGTGCGTGCGTGCGTGTGTGTGTGTGGGGGGGGGGGTCTAGTACCATACGCCCAATGCTTCAAAAGACGTGTATAAGGAGCTGGTACTTGATGTAGTTACTTTACTTCACCACTACCGGATACTGAATAGATCAGACACGTGACTGGTTATTCGTGCGCCGCCCTAGGTCGTATCCGGATGTTGGGAGCAACTGCTCTCGTCGTATACACAGAGCCAGAATCAGCTTCCTATATCTAGCGCGGCATTAGTTATGTATAAGTTGGCAAAGGTTCAAACATCACCTCACCAGGAGAAAGTATATCTTCCTTAGTTCATTCAGTACGCAATGTCCTTGTTAGAAGCTGTTTTGCTGGTTATGTTTGTGTTCTCTCTTCCTTGTTCGCGCGTAAAGGGAAGTTGGTTGCGTTTATTGTGTGAATGAAGTATTTTATGTTTATAAGATGTTATGTGTCTGTTGAGTTTCAACTCAGTTTCTGGTTATCGGCCGATGGTGATCTGAATTTACACCCTCACCATCAAGTGGCAAAGCTCACCCTTACGCAACACCAGTCTATGCACTCACTAGACGTACAACTATTAGTAGTACTAGCGACTGCACTCGAGTTCAAAATGAATGAACGCTAAAATAGCAGAGATTATTTAAATTTCTTGTAAATAAGGATATGATCTATATGGGGTTCTGTTTTGTAGTCAGGTGATTCCCACGTTGCTTTGTGTATTATTGATTGAGAGGGGGGAGGGGGAACAGTTCTGCCTATGATATATTGATTCTTCTGCTTCTTCTTCTGCGTTCATCCGGAGTTTTTTTTCGGACGTATTGCGTTGTGCCTGTTTACAGCAGAGCTGCGTTCTTGCGCCGTTAGGCCGACACATCCGACTTCTGCGGGCATTTGTTGACCGGGTTAACCTTCCCGGGGGTTTCTTAGGACGTTTGACTCTCACTGTTGTGGTGTTATCCCCCATCTCAGCTGGCCCATATAGAACAGCCAAGGACATCCTGGTCAGCCCTCAAGGGAACGCAGAGGCAGACCACCATGGGCATTCCCCGTCATCTAATGAGGCTTCCATGCTTGCAGAGCCGACACACAGCGCTCTGGTACTGGGCTCACCCAAGGAACCGTCACGTCCTGCACATGGCTGCTTAGCCTCACTTTCGTATATTGGGCCTTCCGTTCACCATAGGCTGTTCTTCTGGAAACCAGAAGAATGCAGTCTGCAGATGACATCCACACAGTGAGCTTTCGATTCGGACTTTCCACGTAATGGATTTGCTATCCAAGTAATATTCCATTTCATGCTTCTGGGACGCTTTTGTAACCGATATACCTGTGGTATGAAGTGTTGCAGTCTAAATACTTCTTCATTCACCTTTAGATGTCACCCTGAATGTAGTTAAAGTAAGCTGCAGTCAACTTGAGCTTGGTGATATCTCCATAGAGCTTGTCCTCAAATGAAGCAGGTGTGAGCCAAAATATCTTTCTCTGTTCTGCATATATTGGGCACTCCTGCAGCAAATGTTTAGCTGTCATTTTACCAGTTCCACAATTACATTCATCGGTATCTCCTATCTTTAGTTTATTGAACAAGTGGTATTTCAGTCTGTTATGTCCTGTGCGGAGTCTGAAGATTGCTACTTGTTCTCTTCGGTCGAGTTTGTAATATGCATCATCCTTACGGTGGCCTGGATGTTCTGATTCCCATTTGGTTCTATAAGTGCTTTTTATAAACCTATTTGCCTCATTATATCAGCCTCTTTATTTCCAGGTATACTGCAATGTGAAGGGATCCACTGTATTACAACTTTTTTGGATTTCTGGCATAGACCATGGAGTGCTGCTCTTAGGTCAGCTATTTCTGTGCTGTTTTTGCTCTTCAGTATTGAGACAGCTGACTTTGCATCTGTGAAGACAGCTTTTTGCTTCTCTTTATTTTCCTCCATCAAGAGCATTTCTGCTGCAATTTTCAAAGCCTCTACCTTTGCTTTGAAGTTACTTGAAAATTTTCCAGTTGCCACTGACTGTGTTTTTTTCACTCGAATGTTTAAATTAAGGATAATTCCTCCATTTTCTATTGAATTTTTGGCTGAGCCATCTGTATATGCATGGGTCCTATTGCTGCTTGGGTATTGTTCTTTTTTGTAGTTTAGGGTTATTTTTCTTCTTTCGGTTTCATTCTGAGTGTTCTTTTTCTCAATACCAGGAATGTTTTCTATCATCTCAGGTAGTTGCTGCTGTCTCCAAGCTGGAAACTTGTGTGCATTGTAAATGGGTTTAACTGTTGATATGTTAAGTATAGGATCTGCCCTAATCTTTCGTTTTGCAGTTCTAACAAAGTTGCTACTCTTCAGTCTTCCCTTTCCAAAACCATTAAACCTGTTATACATAGGGTGGTCTGTCAATCTTGAAATTTTTTTTTCTTGTTGCTGGGTTCTGCTATCTCTTCTAATCTACATTGGTTTTAAACAAGTGATCTTTTAGAGTTCATTAATAGGCGTTGTCTTCAGACTTCCAGTTATGATTCGCATTCCTTGATTTTGGACTCTACTTATTTTGTTAAAGTTTGACTTAGCTGCTGTTGCCCAAGCTGCAATGCCATATTCCAGTACTGGCCTCACCCGTCCAGTATATAACTTCTTGAGAACTTTCTCATCTGCTCCCCACGTTGTACCACTAAGCTTTTTCATGATTGCCGTTCTTTGCCTTGCTCTTGTTCGATTTTTCTAAACCTGTGTCTTCCATGTCAGGCGACGATCAAAGGTGACTCCTAGATTGCTGAGTTTTAATTGAGAGGGAGAACACTGTGCATGTTGTTTTCTCCTCACTTATCTTCACTAGCCATGATTTTTACCAGTCCTCTAGCGCTAATAAGGCCTGCTATATTCTGCTGTTAGCTGTACTAATATATTCTTCAGATGTCCATATGGCTAGGTCATCTGCAAAGGAGGATGTGTGTACTCTGGCTGGAAAATTTTCCGCGATGTCATTTATATATGCTAGGAATAATGTTAGTGAAAGAACTCCTCCTTGGGGGACACCTTGCTCCAACTGCATCATTTTGTTGGTCTGTCCTTGTACTTTTGTCCTGGCAGTTCTGTTCTCAAGGTAGTGGCTGATCCATTTGTACATTTTCCCACAAACATGCATTTTTTGCAGTTTTACTTTCAGTCCTTCCTTCCATACTTTATCAAATGATTTTTCTAAATCTATCCAGACCGCTAGTGTGTGATTTTTTTCTTGGAAGGCATCCTCTATTTCCTGAGATATATAGGTTATTTGATCTTCAATGGATCTGTACTTTCTGAATCCTGCCTGGTGTGGTGTTAAAAGTTGGTTTTCTTCCAGATGCCATGTTAGCCTGCCATTGAAAATGCATTCCATTAATTTTCCTACACAGCTAAGTAGACTGATAGGTCGATAGCCATTTGGTTCTTCCAGGTCTTTTCCTTTCTTTGGGACTGGTATTAGTGTAGCTTCCAACCATGCCTTGGGACTATTCCTCTCTTCCAGCTGTAATTTAGGACTGCCAGTATTTTCTTTTTTGCATTAATGCCTAGTCCTACTAGCATTTCATTTGTGATTCCATCCTTTCCTGGTGATTTCTTCTTTTATAGGGTATTCATTGCTTGTTCCATTTCTTCCATTGTCAGATTTGCCATCATATATTCTGCTGCTGTCTCAGTATTACTGTCATGAAAATCACCGTGGATTAACCAGTTGAGGATAATACAGGCAATCTGATTAACGGCATGTTTGCAGGGCCCCAATTGTTTTTTAACAATACAGTAAAAACAGGTCGGATCCAAGCAGAAGTGCCCGGCTCGGGAGATAAAACAGTCCCGTCTGTCATTTAGAATTTCCCAACATCAAACGAAATGGCGGCTTTGCTTGTCACCACATGATAGAAAGTGTGGGCTTGTTATTGGGAACATTGGGACACCTGCAGGACATCAACAACGTCACGTGAACAATTCAAGGCTGTTTGCAAAAAAACATGATTGGGGAGACAGTGTAACTCAAACAGTTGATTTAGGCGGACGTGCTTTGGCACTGCAGTTATGGATTGGAATAATGTCTACCGTGTGCGAATTAAGTGAATTTAATTTTACACGTGCCTGTCATGGCAAATGTAGTTGTGATTTGATAGAACTGCGGTGTTGCCTAAGGTAGTTCATATTGTATAATTAGTCCTAATTAATTTAGGCAGTAGCATGGTTGAAACTAGCTAGAGTAGTGAAGTGATAATTAGCCCTGTTAGTTGAAAATAGAGTAGTGAAGTGTTGATAAGCTCTACTTGTTGAGAATTGAGTAATGGGGGATAATTGGGATCTTCCAGTGAGTGCTCCCTGGTGGGGGGGGGGGGCTTCCGCACGCTGTTTGTTGTTTTTATTTCTTCTTGTTTTGGCCTGATGAAAACCTATGTGTTCAGTTCATCTGTCCCTGACAGAGTTAGGTTCACTGTATTTTTCTGAGCGAGGCCGATGGCCCACGATCATCTAATAAAGATCAGTGACGGGGAGGCTATCACCAGTTGTATTATATATTTTACAGGTTCCCTCTGGTTGGGATGAAGAACACAGAACCATTGAAAAATCAGATACCGGATAATTTTTGGTGCAGGAAGATTGGCCAGCAACTTTCTCAATGAGCCTATGCTAGAAGAAGTTGATAAACATTACTCGGTGGAGCTGAATAGTATAAGTATCCCACAGGATAAATATTGAGAACATTACTAAGAAGATTTCACACTACCTATGGACCGCAACATAGTAATGGGTTTTGATTTTCATACCATTCGTGAACACACCAGTGGTGATGGATGTTCAGTCCACTTATTACTAGAGCAGTAGGGACTGATGTTCACATTATATGAAACCAAAACATTAGAGAGTGGTTGTTCCACGTATCAAGGAAATCATAACTTTCAGACAATATCTAGAAAATAAAGAAATCTATTTTAGTCTAGATACAATGACTGTTTTAGAGTGAGAACTGTAGAACATTTCGCAAGAAGGAAAACGTCATGTTCATGGGACAGTGTTCCATTTTTTTCACTGCGCAGGAATTGTGAGGACTCAGTTTCTACAAACTATTAGGAACAGTTTGTTTTTAGGAACAAATAGTATCGTTCCCGGGCTGTAGATTTGAATGGGAATCAGATCTCATGGTCATCAGAGCTCCTGGAGGAGGACATGTCTAGAGGGAAGGACACGGCATTTGGTGAGGTCCATTGTGCTGATTCTTGTGATGTCGTGTAGTCCTTGCCTTGATGAGTGGACTCTGATCATGAACTCTGTGGTCTGACCTATAAATTTATATTAGAATACATGACACACATTTTCTTCGCATACACGTCTCATATACGTTACACTTTTCTTTTAATAAATTAATCTTTATTAATTTTTAGAAGCAAGAGTTGTTGAATATGTTGCGTTTGGGGAAGTATGAGAGGGGGCATAGTACGACAGTGAGAGAGAGAGAGAGAGAGAGAGAGAGAGAGAGAGAGAGAGAGAGAGAGAGAGAGAGGAAAGGTGTCCATGAACCGAAGGAGTGTGTTGGACGGAAGCTGGTGGATTCTCCAGGATATTGATAGGGGGAAAAAATTATAATGTGGGTGTTGACTCCCCTCACTCCAGGGACGACACTTTAAAGTAAGACACGACATTATTGGGGGCTCGTAAACGGGATATTTGGACAGCGGGATCTCTTGCAGGTGGGATCCTTTGACAGTGGGATCCTCTGACAACGGGGTCTTTTGACACGGGATCCTTAGTTATAGGACGGAGATATCATATTGGAGAATCCAGCTAGAGTGAATGTGGATAGTGGTTAAGACACATATCTTACCTGTTCACACTTCACACGTCTGCATAGGTCTGTAGTCCTGATTCTACTCTTGTCACTGAGTTAATGTGCTGTGTGTGGTAAATATATAGATGTATAGTACTTGTTCATATATCTGTATATTAGTTTGCAGTTAAATTGTACTCAACCTGCTAGCTTACCTCGCTGTAAAATGGCCACTCCTAAACTAACCACTGCAGAACTAAGGGCAAAGGGGGAAGAAATGGGATTGTCGGGTTCTGCACTAACAGATTACATACAGGAAGTGGAGAGAGAGTATCGTCAAGCAGAAAGAGAAGATCGAAAGGCTGAGTTGGAATTGAGAAGGATGGAGTTGGAACAAGAAGCTAGGAAATTGGAAGCAGAACAAGCTGCGAGGAAATTTGAAGCTGAGCAAGCAGCTAAGAAATTTGAAGCTGAGCAAGCAGCTAAGAAACTGGAAGCTGAACAAGAAGCTCAGAAAAGGGAGCACGAGCACCGGATGGGGGAACTCGAGTTGAAGAGTCAATCTAATGGGGAAACTTAGGGAGCAGTTGGAGGTTCTTCCATCCCAGGCTCAACCCCAGCAGGTGGACATGGTTACCATGCTATGAAGTTTCCTCTAGCGGTCTACGAGGAGGACAAAGAGAAGATTGACCAGTACCTTCAACGCTTCGAGGCCATGTCTGTTGCTATGGGTCTGGACCGTGACAAATGGTGTCTTAAGCTATCCCAGGGATTACGCGGGACCGGCTACGAGGTTTATTCTCGCCTGCCACCAGGACATGAGAACAATTATGACGAATTGAAGACGGCTCTGCTGAAACGATTCGAGGTTACGTCACATACCTACCGGGAAAAAATTTCGTGCAGCGAAACGAGAACCGGGGGAGTTGTTTGCCGCCTTCAGTTTGCGTCTAAAATCCTATCTCCATAAGTGGATGAATTTGGCTGGGTTCGCACATGACTATGAGAGTCTGGAAGAGCTCATGGTGGTCGACCAGCTGAAGAAGCAAATGTCGAAACCTCTCAGGACGTTCCTGGGAGAACAAAGAGCAGAACGTATTGACTTCGTGACAAAATTAGCAGAACGGTTCGTCGAGGTACATGGGGAGCAGGGGAAAACCTTTCCACCAACACCAAAGGTCAGGAGAAATATGACAAGAAGAAAGCCAAAAAACTCAGGAACCAAAAAGGGCGAACCTTATGTGCAAAAATCAGAGGATAGTTCAGAGAAGAAGAAGGAGGGAAGCAAGAGCACTTCAAGCTCTACCCCAAAACGACCGTGGTCGGAGAAGTGGTGTTCAATTTGTAAGTCACCCTCTCACAATACGAGGGACTACAAATCGAAGGCTAAGAGCCCTCAATTCGCAGCATGTCAAGTGACTTCCAAGGAGGTTGACACTGAAAATGCCAAGGTCAACAAGGAAGCTCGCCACCAGGAGAGCTCACTCAAGTCCGGCACTAGAAAATCTAGGACAGGGAAATGGTGCAACCAATGCAAGTCAAACACACGCAATGCTATTCACTGCAGGGGAAAGTCAGGAGACTCTAAATTCGTCGTGTGCCCCGGGAAACCTAAGGTGGAGCCCACTGAACAGGTCGAGGCCGAGGAAGAGACTCCAGACCAGGAAAAACCACTTGTAGTGGAATTGGTAGAGGTTAACGGTCGTCAAGTGGAGTGTTTGTACGACACAGGACTGGACGGGGAGGCCGTGATTTCTGCGAATCTGGTACATCCAGAACAATTCACAGGTGAGACCATGGAGATACAGCCTGCACAGAAGAGTGATGTGGCCATGAAGTTGTCCATTGCTAATGTGGAGATTCGGTCAAGGTATGTCACCGGCACAATCAAGGCCGCTGTATTGACCGATCCCATTTTTCCAGTAATCCTCGGTTGCCGGTATGTCTTTCTAGGAATTCTCAGGGAGCCAATCCATATGGGAGCAGTACAGACTCGCTCTCAGACGAGAACGGAAGAGGCAGAAGCAATTGTGACTAACCCACTGCCGGGGGAGCTACGAACTGCCCAGAGTGAGGATGATACTTTACGTCATTGCTATAAAAAGCTGCAGAGAAGTGCTGGTCCACCAGGACGGGGGCAGTACTACATGAAGAATAGGATACTCTACAGGAGAGCCGGAAGGGGAGACAACCTATACGGTCAGTTGGTCGTCCCGAAAGCTCACCGGTCCCAGATTCTTCATATGGGGCATACCATCTCCTTTAGTGGACACATGAGTTTTGCCGCCACCATGCAGCGAATTTCCTGCCATTACTATTGGCCGGGAATGACAGATGATGTGCGTCGGTATGTGAAGTCGTGCCCTGAGTGCCAGAGGGTGGCACCGAAACACTGGACAGCACCGGTGGTGTTGGGTGAGATGCCCATCATGCACTCTCCTTTCGAGAGGGTAGCCATCGATATCGTGGGTCCACTTCCCAGGACTAGGAAGAGGAACATGTATATACTCACAATGGTGGATTGTTGTACAATGTGGGGGAAGCCATAACGTTGACCACGATTGACTCCGAAACGAGTGGCGGACGCACTGATGGAGGCCTTTACCAGATTAGGCTTCCCTGATCAAATTCTGACGGACAATGGCTCCCAGTTTTGTGGAAAACTCATGGAGGAGGTATTTAGGGTGTTCCATTCTAACCACATACATACCAGCCCTTACCACCCTCAAGCCAATGGACAAGTAGAGCGTTTCAACGGCACCTTGATGACAATGCTCAGGAAACTGGCACAGGAAAAATCTGATAGGTGGGATGAATATATCCCAGCAGCACTCTTTGCCTATCGGGAGGTTCCTCGTGGCTCAACAGGACTACCACCCGCCACGTTGCTGTTTGGTCGTCCAATCAAAGGACCGTTGGAAGCCATGTTGAGGAGTTGGACTGAAGAGGGGACGTCAGAAGAAGTGATCTCTTCCTATAAATACGTGGAGGAACTGAAAGAAAAACTCTACAAGGGATGGACTCTAGCGAATCAAAACTTGAAAAAGGCTAGAAAAAGACATGCGGCTTACTACAACCGTAGGTCTAAAGAAAGATCTCTAGAGGTGGGAGACAAAGTTTTGTTGCTACTCCCAACGGGAAACAACAAACTGGAGATAGGTTGGCAAGGACCATTTCCCGTGGAAAGGGTGATATCCAGAACAAACTATCAGATCCGGATCCGGGGAAAGTCGACGATTTTCCATATCAATCTCTTGCGGAAATACGAAGAGAGACCGGGAGACAAGGCATCGCACCTCATGGCAATGGCAGTTGCAGTGGAGACGGAAGTGGGAACCAACGAGGGCAGGGAATATCCCTTGGTACACCAGGAAACCTATAGGGATGTGCAAGTGAACCCTGATCTGACCTCCCAGGAGAGGGAAAAGATACCCCAGGTTCTCAAGTCTCATAAGGAGATACTGACTGATAAACCAGGACGAACGAGGTTGGTGGAGTTTGAGATGACTTTGACCACGCAGGAACCTGTTCGTCAAAAGGTTTACCCAGTGCCATTCTCTAAAGAAAAGGCCCTGGAGGAGGAAATACAGAAACTGTTGGAGGATGACGTGATTGCACCATCCACATCCCCATACAACGCGGGGGTAGTTTTGTTACGCAAACCAAGTGGAGAACACCGGTTGTGTATAGATTACCGACTTCAGAACAGTCATACACAGTTTCAGGTGGAACCTTTGCCGAATCCAACTCAGTTATTCGCTAGGCTCCATAAGGCTCGGTACTTTTCAAAGGTAGATCTGAGTCGGGGGTATTATCAGATACCAGTCAAACCGGAGATTCGACCACTGTTGGCTTTCAGTACACCCAGTGGACACTACGAATTCAAGGTCATGCCCTTTGGACTCAGCAATGCACCCAGTGTGTTTACCCGCATGATGAGGACTTTACTAGATCCTTACAGGATCCGGCCATCATCTCATTCATGGATGATATTCTGATTTCCAGTGACAGCTTGGATGACCACTTGCAATCCTTGGAGAGAGTGTTTAATAGACTCAAGGAAGCAGGGCTTACCGCTCGTCCAACCAGGTGCATGATTGGTTACCAGACTCTGGAATTTCTAGGTCACACCATCACTCCAGGACACATTGTCCCAGAAGAGAAGAACCTGGAGAAAATCAGAAATGCACCAAGGCCAAAAACGAAGAAGGATGTGCGATCTTTTCTCTCGTTGTGTGGGTTCTACCACAAATGTATCCCACATTTCACTGAACTGGGAGCTCCATTGACGGAAACCTTGAAAAAGGGATTCCCGGAGCAAATCATTTGGACACCAGAATGTGAGACTACCAATAGCCAGTTAAAGGAGGCCTTGGTCAGCAAACCTGTATTACAGCTCCCTGACCTTTCCAAACCATTTGTGTTGAGAACAGATGCGAGTGCGATTGGGATTGGGGCAGCCTTGTTACTGGAAGGAAAAGACGATGCTTCGGTTTTGAAACCTGTGGCATACGCAAGTAAGAAACTTCTCCAGGCTGAGAGGAATTATTCAACCGTCGAGAGAGAGTGCTTGTCTCTCGTATGGGCAGTGCAAAACTTCCAGCCCTATTTGTATGGAGTTAAGTTTCGAGTCCAGTCGGATCATCAGCCTCTGATATTCCTGGCTACTTCTCAGAAGCTCAACGCCCGTTTGATGCGGTGGTCGTTGTTACTTCAACCTTACAATTACACAGTGGAGTATATTCCTGGGAAGGAAAATGTTGGAGCGGACTTCTTGTCAAGAAACCCAGCTCCTGAAGAAGAGGGATGAATCATCTGGATTAAACTCACGGTGGAGAAGAGTGAGATGGACTACTCTCTTAAGAGGGGGCCTATGTCATGAAAATCACCGTGGATTAACCAGTTGAGGATAATACAGGCAATCTGATTAACGGCATGTTTGCAGGGCTCTAATTGTTTTTTTTTAACAATACTGTAAAAACAGGTCGGATCCAAGCAGAAGTGCCCGGCTCGGGAGATAAAACAGTCCCGTCTGTCATTTAGAATTTCCCGACATCAAACGAAATGGCGGCTTTGCTTGTCACCACATGACAGAAAGTGTGGGCTTGTTATTGGGAACATTGGGACACCTGCAGGACATCAACAACGTCACGTGAACAATTCAAGGCTGTTTGCAAAAAAACATGATTGGGGGAGACAGTGTAACTCAAACAGTTGATTTAGGCGGACGTGCTTTGGCACTGCAGTTATGGATTGGAATAATGTCTGCCGTGTGCGAATTAAGTGAATTTAATTTTACACGTGCCTGTCATGGCAAATGTAGATGTGATTTGATAGAACTGCGATGTTGCCTAATATAGTTCATATTGTATAATTAGTCCTAATTAATTTAGGCAGTAGCATGGTTGAAACTAGCTAGAGTAGTGAAGTGATAATGAGCTCTGTTAGTTGAAAATAGAGTAGTGAAGTGTTGATAAGCTCTACTTGTTGAGAATTAAGTAATGGGGGATAATTGGGATCTTCCAGTGGGTGCTCCCTGGTGGGGGGATGGGGGGGGGGGGGGGGGGGGGGGGTTCCGCACGCTGTTTGTTGTTTTTTTACTTCTTGTTTTGGCCTGATGAAAACCTATGTGTTCAGTTCATCTGTCCCTGACAGAGTTAGGTTCACTGTATTTTTCTGAACGAGGCCGATGGCCCATGATCATCTAATAAAGATCAGTGACGGGGAGGCTATCACCAGTTGTATTATATATTTTACAGGTTCCCTCTGGTTGGGATGAAGAACACAGAACCATTGAAAAATCAGATACCGGATAATTTTTGGTGCAGGAAGATTGGCCAGAAACTTTCTCAATGAGCCTATGCTAGAAGAAGTTGATAAACATTACTCGGTGGAGCTGAATAGTATAAGTATCCCACAGGATAAATATTGAGAACATTACTAAGAAGATTTCACACTACCTATGGACCGCAACATAGTAATGGGTTTTGATTTTCATACCATTCGTGAACACACCAGTGGTGATGGATGTTCAGTCCACTTATTACTAGAGCAGTAGGGACTGATGTTCACATTATATGAAACCAAACATTAGAGAGTGGTTGTTCCACGTATCAAGGAAATCATAACTTTCAGACAATATCTAGAAAATAAAGAAATCTATTTTAGTCTAGATACAATGACTGTTTTAGAGTGAGAACTGTAGAACATTTCGCAAGAAGGAAAACGTCATGTTCATGGGACAGTGTTCCATTTTTTTCACTGCGCAGGAATTGTGAGGACTCAGTTTCTACAAACTATTAGGAACAGTTTGTTTTTAGGAACAAATAGTATCGTTCCCGGGCTGTAGATTTGAATGGGAATCAGATCTCATGGTCATCAGAGCTCCTGGAGGAGGACATGTCTAGAGGGAAGGACACGGCATTTGGTGAGGTCCATTGTGCTGATTCTTGTGATGTCGTGTAGTCCTTGCCATGATGGGTGGACTCTGATCATGAACTCTGTGGTCTGACCTATACATTTACATTAGAATACACGACACACATTTTCTTCGCATACACATCTCATATACGTTACACTTTTCTTTTAATAAATTAATCTTTATTAATTTTTAGAAGCAAGAGTTGTTGAATATGTTGCGTTGGGGAAATATGAGAGGGGGCATAGTACGACAGTGAGAGAGAGAGAGAGAGAGAGAGAGAGAGAGAGAGAGAGAGAGAGAGAGAGAGAGAGAGAGAGAGAGAGAGAGAGAGAGAGAGAGAGAGAGGAAAAGGTGTCCATGAATCGAAGGAGTGTGTTGGACGGAAGCTGGTGGATTCTCCAGGATATTGATAGGGGGAAAAAAATTATAATGTGGGTGTTGACTCCCCTCCCTCCAAGGACGACACTTTAAAGTAAGACACGACAATTACTATGATGTATCTGTTTATCTTTGATTGCTTTCTTCTGTTGGGTTGTAATATCAATGCGGTTTGCACTGGCATAGTGTTCCATTAGTGCATTTGCAGCCTTTTTCCCTGTAAGCAAGGCATTTCCTTGTTTAATTGTTATTTGTTTGTTTCTAGGTCCTTCATTTTTCATGCCTTTCACTAGTTTCCATACTTTGTTTCCATCCCTGTCAAAGTGCAGGTTTTCTGTTTTTTCCCTCCAACAATCTCTTGTTGTTTGATTTACTGTTCTTTTATATTTTGCTGAGATGGTTTTGAGAGAGATGTTCGCTTCAGCTGTTTGTTCTCTCTCTGCTGTCTTCCTGGCATCTTCAACTTTGTCCTCCAAAATTTGTAGTTCTTCAGTCCAGTATGGTTTGTAATTTTTCCTCGCTCCTCTTGGAATAGACTCAGTGGCCGCCTTTATTATTGCTCTGGTTAGACTTTTCACCATTTGCTTCATGTTGCTATATCGTGTATTTATGTTTTCACAATATGTGTCTGTTAGTATGGCAAATCTGTCCCAATCTGCTCGTTTGTAACTCCAGCGGGGCAAAGGCTTTTGCTCCTATGGAATATACTACATATTCATTACAAGCTTGATTGGTCTGTGGTCACTACCTGCTAATTGGTCCAGCACATGGCGATCGATTTTGTGGAGGATGTCTCCTGTGCAGAAAGCTAAGTCTGGAGTAGAAGTGGTAAATCATCTTCTAGAGTAGAAGCTCAGTGTGTCGTCCGCTTTGTTGAGTAGATGGAGATTTGAGTCTATTTCCCAGTTCCCCACTTCATCTCCTCTTTTGTCAGTATCTGGGTACCCCCATCTTTCTGAACGGCTATTAAAGTCTCCGACAATAATGCAGTTTGTGTCAGCTATTTTCATGTTTGAGAGTGTGAGGTTCTTATCTGCTGGGCTATACAGATTGTAAATTCTTATTCTCACGTCCTTTATCATTATATCAACACCTATAATTTCCGTTTGGTTGTCAGAGATCACAGATACTTCGCTGCAAGGTATTGTATTTCGTGTAAGTATTAGAACTCCGAGAATTTTAGGGTTTCCATTGTGGGGGGGGGGGGGGGGTTAAGATTATTTCAAGATCTCATTAATACAAGAACCAGTTACTTGATATTGTTTTTCCCTCTATATTTTACGGTTCTGTACTTCTCGCCCTAATGAAGCTCGTTTTATAACGTAAGTAGACCCGCAAATAATGTTTTATGTAGATGTCTAGACTTGTTCTAGTATGTGTTATTAAATTTAGCTTCCATTTTTATGTATACTTTGTAAGGGTGGGGGGATTTATAGGGAGGAAATTCGAAAGGGGGGGGGGGATGACGTTCTGAAGATATGGTAAAGGGGGGCATGGGCCAAAAAAGGTTGAGAACTTGAGAACCACTGGTCTAGGTGAAAGAAACTTAATCAGCAAGATCCTTAGGGTTTTCTCCACAGCACGTCATAGTTATTCTAGAACCACTTCCCTTCCACTTGATTGGCTGAGTTATCGTTTTTTCCTATATTTGACTTCATGGTTGTTCATGGTTGGTTGCGTTTTGTGGCGGAATGTTTCTAGGTGTGGGGACAACCTGCCCTAAGCACAACCCTTTTTGGTCACCTATTACGACATGCATGATAGGTTACAGAGTTAATATGCTTTGTCTCCCTTACAGGCCCCGGTAACACACGGGCGGCTTCATCAGCAATAATGTCCAAATGTGGGTCCTATATTTAATGCACACTTGTTTTTCTAAGTAATTTAATATCCAAATATCCTTTGCGCATTTTTGTTTGTTTGTTTGTCTGTCTGTCTGTCTGTCTGTCTGTCTGTCTGTCTGTTTGTTTGTTTGTTTGTTTGTTTGTTTATTTGTTTGTTTGTTTGTTTGTGTGTTTGTGGAAACTGAGTTTTAATTTCTATGTCAGGTTTATTGGCGTTCAGATCCTCTGAGTCGAAGAGAGCTTGCATCTATCGGAGTGAGGTAGTTGTAGATATGTCCCCCCGACGTATCGGAGTGAGGTAGTTGTAGAAATGGCCTCCCGACCTATAGGAGTGAGGTAGTTGTAGAGATGTCCTCCTGACCTATCGGAGTGGGGTAGTTGTAGACATTTCCTCCCGATCTATCGAAGTGAGGTAGTTGTAGAAATGTCCTCCCGACCAATCGGAGTGAGGTAGTTGTAGGAATGTCCTCCCGACCTATCGGAGTGAGGTAGTTGTAGAAATGTCCTCCCGACCAGGTACGAAAGTATCATTTCCACGGGGGGGGGGGGGGGGGTCTGTGTTGCAGTGCTCTCGTCTCCATTAGCCAGCTCAGAAACCAGTGGGGTGTACAGAGCTGGTTCTGACAGTCACGTCTGAAAAGAGCGATGTCAGAATGTAAACAGGTTACGATTCAGCACAGCACACACGGACTGGCAGAGGTTAAGCCTGGGTTGGTGATACGCCTTCCGTGAGCACACTCCATTCCAGTGGGTACGTCATGCAATGGGTAGGATGTTACCTTGACAATGGCATGAGCTAGGTCATACGAGGGTTCACCTTATTCGTTGTTGGCTACGGGAGCGAAAGACTGTCCACATTTCCCTCCGTGCATTCAGGCCTACAAAATGTAATGGTCCTAATACTTCACATTCCCACGGCAGTCTTCCTGCTACGGGGCATGTTTTAAGGAGCGCGGTAGCGTATGGCTTCGCCTGCCGGTCCGGTGGTCACTGATTTGATCCGCACCGAGGCGGATTCGATTTCTTAAAATTGACCTGCGCCCTCGGGTCGACTCAGCCTACAATAAGCACTGGAAAATGTCTTGGAAAGTCAAGGCGACCGGTGTTATATTAACCACATCAGCGCTCGAATGCTGATTGGTCTAAACAGAATGTGGGGCTTGAAAGATGTGCTCAAATGGTCCCGCGGCATGTCATCAGTGTCTTTGAATTACTTTCACTCCAACACAATGCCGGGTAAATATTATCCTGTGGTAAATTGTTGCTCTAGTGTTTTATTGCCGGTCTCCCTGGCGATGGCGTTAAGGGCGTTGTTAGTAATCCCGTATACTCACGTACGAAACACAGCTGGGTGAGATTTGGCAGCAGATCGCGTCGCGCTGGTTACTTACGGAGGTATGTGAACCGGTCGTTCAGAAATCAATGGCAAACTACTGAACGTAAAACTTGCAAAGACATCAACAGCAGCTGAAAAGTGCCGGTGTTGACTGCAATGTCCTATAAAAATGATATGCGGGGGTGGGGGAAGTGTTTTATTATCCTTTTAATTAATCATAAATATAGCCAGACAAGCCACTTTCAGGCCTCACAACGACTGTAAACACGGGACAGCCAGAGACAACGTAGACAGAAAGGAAACCGTAACAAACTAATGACTATTATCCACGCTCCCAGTTTCGTTATTTCAGAGATGTGTTTTCTATGTGGGTAATAAATGATGTTTGCGTAATGCAGTTTATTTATGATCCAAATAAATAAGCTAGTTATAAATTAGCCACTGTGAATTCACGTGGGAGGATATCGGATTCACGCCGTGTCGTCTGCTCACGACATCCGCTCACACACACAAATCTCCACTAGCAGATGTTTCCGCTTCCTAGGTTGGGCAGGGGTGAGTTCACGACTAGACGAACTTTTTACCCGTCCGCTCATTTTTATAGAGAACTAAGAAGCTTTGTTGTTGTTGTTTTTTTTATTTTTTATCACAAATAAAAACTAATCCTTGAACAAAAGAGAAAGATCGGTGTTTCAGAAATGATGAGAAAGCATGTGAAAGAAAGAGTGACAGGTATTTTAATGGTGTGTGAAATGTTTCCATCTTCTTTAAATTGTTTTCTAACTTGTAAAATTCTGTTCGTCCAATTTTTGTAACACCGGGACGTATGATCATGAATATCTTTTAAGCGTCTTCTTCTTCTTCTGTGTCTTTCGTTTTCCTCCTATTCTCTCTGTTCTTCCGCACCATCTTCTCCATCTTTCTCTAAAATATTATTATTATTTAGCTATAACTTCGTTTTTCTTCTTCTACGAATACTTCTTTTTTTTTTCTTGTATTATTATTATTATTATTATTATTATTATTATTATTATTATTTCATCTCCCCCTACACACACACACACACACACACACACACAGAGAGGTCTACACGTATCAGTTCTTCTGCTGCTGTACGCCATAATAATAGCTAATTTCATTATAGATACCGCCGAAGTGGGTGTTAAGTCCTAGTTCATCACATAGCATAGGTCTCCGTGTTAAAAGTTGAGTGGATAGTTCTCTTCTGAGCTGCCTTCCACTCCTGTTCAATTCGGTAAAAACAGTTAGATACGGGTTTTACTGGGTTTATCAGAGAACCCAACATTTCCACTACTAGGATTTGAACCCATCCCCACTAACCACAACACTACTAGTACTTCATGCTAACTATTACAATTGGTTTTAACTTTTTCTTTTCTAAACGACGCATTATATGTGATTCATTATTCTTCATGCGCACCAATTATCGTGAGATGTGTGATTGTAATTTTTATGTTTAGTTATAATGTGATAAAGAAATCAGTCAATGTATTTTTTTTAATAAACGGTGTATATATCTTCATCTTTTGTCTTTGAAACTCCATATTGAATATAAGCGCATAACCACGCAGGCCAAACTTTTTGAAGGCTAGTTCATAGTCGGTTGGATGTTGGCTGATATATTCTACGGCATGAGACGATAGTTTCAGACCATCCTTCTTTAGGGAGACGTTTATGGCTTACACAGGAAGTCTACAGCGTTACTATTCTTTACTTCCCATTTGACGTCTCGATAACACAAGAGTGGATATATATATATATATATATATATATATATATATATATATATATATATATATATATATATATATATATATATATATATATATATATATATATATATATATTAAAGGAAGTAACATTAACACAATACCGAGCAAACAGAATACAGCAGTGTCCCAAGTTTGTTCCATTTGTCTTTCTGGTTGTTTTATAGTCGGCACTAAGCTTTTTCCGTAGTCTTAATCTGTCATTTTAGCGCCCGGGGCCTCTGCTGTCTTTTATGTTCCAGTTGTTAAAGCACTTCATTTGAGAATTGGATTCCAAACCTCGTGTGCCTATGTCAATGGCGAATAGGATGACTGTATAACTAGCCACTTTAGTAACTTTTTCTAAATTGCTTCTTAATTATATCTTCATCTTTGCGTTCATCCGGAGTGTTTTTCCAGATGTGATTGCGGTGTATCTGGTTAGGCACCCTTGGATCGAAACCCTTAGGTCAACACATCCGGCTTTTAGCGTGCATTTTTGACCAGGTTTGCATTCCTGGGATCTTAATTATATAACCTCCATAGTTGGATAGCACTTGAAAAAATAAATCCAACGATACCTTATTCAAGTCTGTAGGTCAATTTTAAGCCGAGATGTTAATGTTTGTGTGTAAGTTTATCATTTGAAAGGAACATATACAATAAAAACGATTTTGACCTTTCACTTTTTGTGACCCTACCTACACACTCACACAACTATCGCTTTACACTGTCGCCAAGGGAGGTTAACACTCGGCCTGTCTAACTCAAGGAAAAATAACTCTGCTATTTATATATACACGAACGCACACTATCTTCACGTCATCTGTGTGACGTTAGACCGCGCGTGGTTGCACGCGAGTCTTGTCAGCCAGCGTAGATAAATGCATTTTGACAAAAGATGTTCCTTTGGAAAGATGAATTATTATCAATGACCCGGCCCATGTAGAGTGGTGAAGATGTATACACAAATACTCAGTTTGACAGTTAATGCAATGATGCATTCATTGGCATGCAAATCGCTGTGAATATTCCATAACAATATTAAATAGTCATCGCTGACAAGAAACCCCCAAACAGGACATCCTGATTGTGCTGGGAGACTTCAATGCAAAAATAGGTAGTGAGCAAACTAATAAAAAAGTGGCCGGTATGGAAAGCCTACATACAACTTCAAATGATAATGGATGGAGAGTCATCAACCTGGCAGAAGCCAAAGGACTGCAGGTTAGCAGTACCAGACTACAAAGAAAGGATATACACAAACAAACTTGGAAATCATGTGACAAGAGAACCTATAATCAAATAGATCACATTTTAATTAACAACAGAAATGCATCAAACATACAGCAAGTCAGAAGTTATAGAGGAGCTGAGTGCCACAGTGACCACTTCCTCGTTGGAGCAAAATTTAAAATAAAACTTAAGAGAGCTTTCTATACTAAATTACAAAGATTACACCCAACATATAACAGAGAAAAACTGCAAGACATTACAGTCAAAGAGAAATTTACAGATGAAATAAAATGTAAACTTGAAACTCTGCAAAACCCTTTGGAGGAAAGCATTGGCCAAACTTGGTTGAACATCAAGAATACAATTCAGTCTACCGCAGAAGAATGTCTCGGTGTGTTAACCACGCATAGAAAGAACAGATGGTTCAATCAAAAATGTGAAGAAGCAGTCATTAGGAAGAAGAATGCCAGACATGTATGGTTAAATGACATCAATAACATCCAAAAGGAAGAGCATTATAGAAATGAATGTAAAGAGGCTACAAAAATAGTCAGACAGCAGAAGCGAGAATATATGAGTAATATAATCAAAGATATGGAAACTAATCACCAGAAAAATGAATCCAGAAATTTTTTTAAAGAACTGAAGTCAATGAAACGAGGGCACCAACAAAACACATATGGTTTAAAAGACAAAAATGGGAATATGATAAATACCAATGAGGAAATGTGCAACACATGGAAAGAATATTTTATTGAATTACTAAATTGTGAAGCTCCAAGTAACATTTTCTCACAGGAAGAGGTTCTAACATGCGAACCACAAATTGAAGAACCTACATTTGAAGAAATCCTATATGTAATCACACGACTTAAAAACAATAAGGCAACTGGGACTGATGGAATTGCTGCTGAATTTATAAAGGCAGGTGGCCATGCATTACATCTAAAGCTATATGAACTAATAATAAAAATCTGGAGGACAGAAGAATTACCCCATGACTGGAAAGAGTCATTATTGATACCTATCTTTAAGAAAGGAGACAAGTTCCAATGTGGAAATTATAGAGGAATATCACTACTGTCCACAAGCTATAAGATACTATCCGCAGTATTACTAAATAGACTAAAACCATATTCAGAAGACATATTAGGTGACTACCAGGCGGGTTTTAGACAAAACAGATCAACAATAGATCAGATATTTATCTTACGACAAATAGCCGAGAAACATTGGGAATATAAAAGAGATCTCCATAACATTTTTGTGGATTTTAAAAAGGCTTATGATAGTGTCCATAGGAATAGTCTATGGAATGCTATGCAGGAATTTGGAATACCAAGGAAGTTAATCAACATGACCAGACTATGCATGGAAGATACTTATAATATAGTAACATATAAAGGCAGGAAATCAGACCCCTTCCAAATAACATCTGGCTTGAAACAGGGTGATGCACTATCGCCGCTACTCTTCAATCTGGCTCTAGAGAAAGTTGTAAGGAATGTAAAGGAGGAATGTGATATTGGAGGAACATCCAAGCTGCTTGGTTATGCAGATGATATAGATATTATAGGGCAAAGTGAACAAAAGACATTGGAAATATTGACTCACTTAAAGGAAAAAGCCCAACAGATGGGGCTGGTTATCAACCAAGATAAGACAGAATATATGGTAATTTCAAGAGACGGAATGGCTAGAAACTCTGGCCACATACAAATAGATAATATGACCATTAAAAGAACGGAAACATACAAATACCTGGGTACGATCTTCAACTGCTCCAACATCGTAAGGGAAGAAATACAAACTAGAATCAACTCTGGAAATAAGATATACTATGCACTACAACATCTACTAAAATCAAAGGCGCTATCTCGTAACACCAAAATCACAATATACAAAACACTGATCAGACCAGTTGTGCTGTATGGCTCTGAAACCTGGAGTACAACGAAAGGAGACGAATCCTTGTTACAAACCTTTGAGAACAAAATTTTAAGACGCATCTTTGGACCCATTAGGGATACACAAAGTGGAGAGTGGAAAAGAAGAAGTAACAAAGACATTTATGATCTGTTTAAGTCCCCGCTAATCACTGGTATCATGAAGGCTAATAGACTACAATGGCTGGGGCATATAGAAAGAATGGAAGATAATAGGGAAACAAAACTCGCTTACACTCAGGAAATAAATGACCGTAGACCCCGAGGTAGACCAAGAAGGCGGTGGAGAGATAATACATGTACAGACCTACAAGCACTTGGAATCAACGACTGGCAAGAGAAGGTCCACCAGAGAGACGAATGGAGACGGATTGTATTTGCAGCAAAGAACCTCAATGGCTCGGAACGCTGAAGAAGAAGAAGAAGATCGCTGACAAGGAAACGGCTATTTCCGACCATTGAAATATCACATCAGAGCATGCAATTTTCATCATTTTAGTTCGGGACTACATGTCAAGATTTACATAAAAGTGGATGTTACATCTAATAACACATACTAGAATAAACAAATACATCTACATAAAACGTGATTTGCGAGTCTACTTACGTCTGAAAAAGCCACTCTGTATCTCTGTGTAGGAAACGAAATTCAGAAACACGAGATGTACTATACAAAGTAATCGGTCCCATTTTTAACGCGAACTTGAAATATTCGGTAAATTTAACATCACGGGTACTCCAAACTTACTTAAATCGGAGACACAAAAAACAGTTGCCGAACAAAACCGCAAATATATTTCCGTTAAAATGCGGCAATCTGTACCACAGTGGCTAGTACAACTGTCTTGTTGTGTTGACAGGTCATCGTACTTTTCCACCTAAAAGATATGCTGTTCTTAATTTTCGATTCGTATGATAGTCAGATCGACCAGCGGTTAGTTGACGAACCAACGAGGAGTCCATTTCAATGTCTAGTCATTTCCTAGACTTCCAGATTATGTCATGTTATTGTCCTTGGTCCTACAGATCTTCCAATAACGCCTAGTCTTTGAAATATGGAGTAAGTACGACAAGTTTGCAGTTACTGACTGTTGCTTTTCTCCATGCTAAGCTTTGAGGAAGTTTGTCGGCTGAGCCTTAGTTTTGGTTTTCTTGTTCTTCTGTAGTCTCGCTACAACCACTCTGGCTGTCAAATGTGGCGCCTTGTGAATCGACCTTGCCGGAGGACTACCTTACAGGCAAACAAGACTTTTTTGGGAGTCTGCTCTCGGGCTTTCCCCAATTTGGCGAGGTTAGCAGCTGTCAGTAAGAGATAGTAAAATGATCTGAAGATAAAACTTAGCCAGAAATGTTTCATGTTCTAAGTGTGGTTCCAGCCAGGAACTTTTGCAAGGCCTTTCCCTTGCCACTCACTGCTCTTGTTGGGACTGTTGTAAGGTCTTTCCCTTGCCACTCACTGCCCTTGTTGGGACTGTTGTAAGGTCATTCCCTTGCCACTCACTGGCCTTGTTGGGACTGTTGCACGGCCTGTTGTATTCTAGTGTCCTCTTTCGCTTCACGGACTTCCTGCACAACAATGAGGCTGCGTTCAGTTGCAGGCGCGTTGAATCCCCACCGGCTGTTACCTTGTCCCAAACCTTGTATATCGGAGTGGTTTTATCCCATCACTTTCTTTAATTCAGCCCTTCCTTAAACGAGTCGATAGTGTGCTAACTTTCCTGTGCATCTGTTCTTGTCACGGGCCGGTTGTGGTAGACTGTAGTCTCGGGACTCCCGCATATTCATCGCGAGCCTGACTTTTCTTGATGACAGTACTTTAAGCATAGCATGAGCTTTGCCTTCCTGCAGCCAAGCTTTATGTTGGTAACTCTGGAGGCGCTCCTAGCCACTTCATTATAGCTTTGTTGATCGTCCTCTCTATTGTCTATATGGCGCTAGTGCTGTATCTTGTAAATAAGCAGTGGGCATCTGAGCTTCCGAATCAATATATATATATATAACTAGACATCGCATCCAGAACTCCTTATCAGTCTACTCATGTCGATAGCTTACAGACTAGCTATCGCTGCCTGGCGTATCTATTGTGCTGCATTCTTGTCCGTCAACTAGTAATCGCATACTCTGGAGAGACTTTTAACAGGTCCCGCCATAACTAGGATTGCCTTGTTTGCCACCATTAACGAATGTGTCGTCTCTTTGCCCTTCACCGTGGACTGGGAACTGAGTTTTTGAACTTGAAGCTCATCCTGCATAAGCCCATCAGCTGATCTAGCCTTGAGAGCATGCCGCAGCATGGGTTTCCTCTTCTGCCAGGATGACAGTCTTGTATGAACGCCTTCAGTGACGACATCCTTCCCCCTCCACTAAGTTTCCGACCTTGCACCTAGCCGGCGCCGCACCTAGACAGACCTGTATCGCCATAACGAAACGTATCTGTGAACTCATACACCTCACCGCGATGTCCACTTGGAGGTCGAATCATCTAGTCGTAGACTCTGAGGTCGAGAAACGAAGCGAACAATCCAGGAGATTGCTTTAACATTATTGTGACAACAGACAGTAAGTAGTGTCGGCCGGGTGGTTAAAATGCTATGGGGCTCGTGTTTCTGAGCAAAGGGAAACAACTTTGGAAATTTCGCGATTCACACTGAATAAGCTAAACATGTGTGTTGTAAGTGTGGCACCTTGGCGTATTTACTGACGAAAGTGTGTGAATTGGAACTAGAGCTAGAATTCCATCATACAATGCCTGGGCATGGATTCAGAGAACATGTTTTGCCCATGCAGCATGATCCCTCTCTCGGCCTTGCCTTATTTTCTCCACAGGAAAGGATAACCAGTACGTCTGGAACAAGGTAGGCTGCGGATGCTGCTCACTCAGCATCAATCCTCCAAGAGCAGGAGGTGAGTAGCGGCCAGGCCCTCACATATGAGGGATTTGACTTAGAGGTGTTCAGCCATATCCTCAGCTGAGTGCCTCAGTAAGTGTCTGGACCTGTGTAAAGCGTGTACTACCGTCAGACTCCCCGCCTGACATTGTCTAGAGCGCGGATCACGCCACCAGCGAGATTCCGCCAGCTGGAGATACTGCACGTCTATGTTGCGAACAAATCTGCACTGAAGACTCCGCTTGACTGAACGGAATATAAAACCAAAACTCAAAACCCTTTTACACGCCTTGTGACGTATATGGCATATGGTGCTTGCTCCATATTTGTATAGACCAACAGCAGGAAAATATAATTATGTCCGCGGGTCACATGACAAATATATAATATATAAAAATAGTGAAGGTCCCGATTAAGCCTTAAGGCTACCGGGTATATGGTGCTATTTCCAAATTCATATCCTGTGTGGGTGACACCGTGGGCAGCCGCTATTTGTGGCTGAGTCAGTCACAAGATTTTTATTCTGAGCCACAAATATAACTTCTATTTGGGTTTGAACGGAGTAGGGGGTAATGGTATAATCGAAATATTTTGTATAGACAAATCGGCATGCGAGTAGGGACATGTCAATATCACGCATATTTTGTATAGACAAATAGACACTCGAGTAGGGATATGTCAATATCACGCATATTTTGTATAGACAAATAGACACTCGAGTAGGGATATGTCAATATCACGCATATTTTGTATAAACAAATCGGCACTCGAGCGGTGATATGGTCAATATCACGCTTATTTTGTATAGACAAATAGACACTCGAGTAGGGACATGTCAATATCACGCATATTTTGTATAAACAAATCGGCACTCGAGCGGTGATGTGGTCAATATCACGACCGCTGCCTTTACTGCCTAAGACATTTCCCCATATCCATTTTAGGCTGTGTGGGCTTGCCAGTCCAGGTCAGTATAGAAATTCCCCTAGAGTGTGAACACGTGACCATCGAGCTGTCAGGCATGCGTGCTAACGACTGCACTACCGCGGCTCCCAATCACATGATTATAACAACCGTTTATTTACACATCATCTGGTCTAGACAATGTCACAGTTACCAAGGCCTATATTGCCCAAACGCTTACCTAGTCGTAATGGGTTTGAATTCGCGTGAGCTGCATGCCAACCGCAGCGCTTCCGTCTATAGTTTCCGTTAGCGGCGGTAGCCAATAGAAAACGTGAGCGCTGTAGACATGCAGAGAATCACACGTGTCAACTGTGCAAAATGTGGCTCATCAGGTGGAATGTCTTTTGCAGAACAGAAAACTCTCCATCGTTCACCCAGTTCCCCTGCCTCAAGCATGTCCCTGTGTTGTCTTTAATGTCATGTGTTCCCCTTTTGTGCTTATCCGTCCCTGCCTCTTATTCCATGTAGTATGCTTCCATTAAATTTCCCCTTTAACTATCCACCTTGCGTTGGTTTACATACAATGGTATGAGTGCCGGTCGTTCAGAAAGTAATGGCAAACTACTAAACGTAAACTTGCCCAGGAATCATAAACAGCCAAAGAAATGCTGGGGTTGACTGCTATGTCATGTAAAGGATATGCGACTAACTTAACTAGCTAGCTGAAAGAAAACTTAAGAAAGCAGAGACAAAAACAAATGTTGACAAGCGGATGAACCATCGACGGTTAATAAAATGACAAAGAAGCCCACGTGGGAATTCTTAAGATCATCACAGCAGTTGTCAAACTCTGCTCCCATGGTGTGGAGATATGAAGGTGATACGAATTTGTTCTACTTGAAGATACCCTGGACTGTGTTGTCAGGACTGAGTTAAAACCTGTTGACGGTCTACTTCAAAAATCAACGCAAAATCAACACCTGCGAGATCAGATGTCTGAAGAAAGATGCCAAGTTAACTATCCGACAACCAGTTAGAAACTGTTATAAGGCATAAGGCAGACAATGGGATCAATACCGTGTGCCACAAATATTGGAAGACAGGGGTTCAAATGGTTCGACCATCTCGTTAGAATGCAACACCATCATGTACCAGCACTGACGATGCACAAAAGAAGATCTGATAGGAGAGTAAGAGGGCGTCCTAGAAGAAGCTGGATTGTCGACATCAAAGACATTGTACAATCACATCCATCCAGTGCCACTGGTTAGAACGTCAACTGCCCCCCCCCCCCTACGCATCCATCCACCCAGCAGAACGCTTGTTGGCGAAAGTGGAGGATGATGATGGGGAGGATAAGGGTCTAAGCACTTAAAAGAGTATGTTAGTTACAAATCACTTGCAGGGCGTCGAGGTCAACACCAGCATTGGTTGCTGTTGTGATCTCTTGGCAAGTTTACGTCCAGTAGTTTGCCATTGTTTCTGAACGACCGGCACCCATAACATTTCGTAAAAATGAAAAAACAACGTAAGACGGTCTGCTGTCAAATTGCCCACAGCTGTGTTTCGAATGCGGGTATGCGGGATTACGAACTGCGTCCGTAAACCCTTCGCCATGGAGCCGGCAAAAGAGTATGGTATTTATAAATATCTAACTCAAACCATAACTTTTACTAACTAGCAAAAGAGCATGGTGTTTATAAATATCTAACTCATAACATAACCTATACTAAACCGTTAAAAACCACTGTATTTTTCGACATAACAAAACTTTAGTGACATAGGCAATAATTTTTGGTTGTTTTAAACAGTGCTTTACTTCATCATCATCCAGTGCCTTGCCGGCTAGCGTGGGTGACCATGCTTCTCCACAAATTGTTTTCTCTGGCGGCATGGATCAATTCTGTCTTGACTCCATTTCGTGGCATGATACAAGACTGTCAAAAATTTCGAACGCTGTCTTCTTCTATCTATTTTTTCCACAAATCTCTCCGGTTGTCACAACATGTTCCAGTTTTTGTCTTTTCATAGTGTGGCCGAAAATGACCGCTTCTTTCTGATGTTTGTGATGCTTCACCTACAAAGTTAAAGTGTTAACACCGCGGTGTTGCCTTGCGGGTTGCCGTTGTTGTCAGTAAAGCTCACTTTTACCCGCCTTAAGGCACATTTGGTATATGGTGCTTGGCTTTTCTTTATTTATTTTTTTGCATTTATTGTGGCAGCTAATTTATATGCAACGATGTTCAGCCGCACAGTTTGCAGTTTTGCACCATATGTTCAATGGTAAATGCGGCAATGAAAATTGATGTTGTCCCAACTCCCAACCACCCCTTTTGTTTCTCTTGATGCCCGTATTTATTTTTATTAATGGAGAATCCAGCCCTGACTTTGGTCAGTATTACACGCACCACGCCTGCTTTCCATAGATAGATTTCTGGTGTCCATTTTAACTCTTTTAGTCACAGAGATTTCCTAGAAAAACCCCGCCACATTCGACCTGAAAGTCCAGATCATTCTTACAAATCCCCTTCGACACGAATTCGAACCTGTGATCACCGTACCGACAGACCAGCATGCTAACCACTGCTACCTTGGACATAGAGTAAACGTATGAAACAGTCCGAGAAGCAAATGAAAATGATAACTTGATCCCCGAAATTAGACTTATACAGTCAATAATTTAGGGCACGTTATAAAATAAGTAAACTCGACAACTTAGTGACAGTTAGGAACTTGATGGGAAAAGAGCAAGGGGAAGACAAATAAATAAATAACTGGATGGTTTGGCCATATGCCATTTGCATAGTCGAGACAAGAACACATGTCTGATCCAACACTGGTCACAGTGGGAGATCGCTGGCCATGGCCGTCCACGCTTATCGGCATATGGCACACGATGACGATCATGATTTTTACTTTCAAAGAGACACCATATAATCGCTTTGTATAAAACATGTGAAAAGAAGAAATAGTCAGGTTTCTGTAGTATACTCAGACCAAACGTAAAAGATATATTAACAAATCATACCGTGTTTTGTACACACTGACAATGCTTGATCGCTTGTGCCGAAAACGTATCTTGTGCACCTTTAATGCTCGTTACATTCAACTAACTGCTAAAAACACTTATTACATTTTTTTACTGTTCGCTCATTTGTATTACCGCTAATATCAATGCCATTTAGTTTATTAGATTTAATATTAATAGAAGCATGTTAAGCTAACGAGATACTTTATCACAGGAAATTTACGTGTATTAAAAATAAAATATTCCTTTGAAAACGTAATTTCATTTCGCTTCAGCAAATAACTCTCAGATTGTCCTAAGCGCTGGCTATGGGTTTTCTTACACATTTAAATCTTGAAAATGCTTCCAATTAACTTCAAAAGCAGAAGATATTTGTTATAAAAATGTAATATTCGCATCGCAAAGCTAATTTCACTAATATGATCCTTACACTTCGACAATTTATGTCGTATTGATAGATGATGTTTCTCTTTGTAAAAGGGACCATATTTTTATGCGCCTTGAGATTCATTGGGTATATGGTGCTAGCTCCGTATTTAAACAACATAAAATGACACAAAGTAGTGCAGCTTTACATAACAGAATTACGACACATTCAGGACGTTGCGGCGACTAGCCTTCATCAGCAAACAAATACATACACAAGACACAACATATAGTCACGGAGAAGATCTCCTGTGAGCACATTAAGACGTGACGACAGGACGAGAAGAATAAAAAGATGAAAACATGAAAGCACGTCTTAATGTAGTCACGGGAGATCTTCTCCGTGACTATATGTTGTGTCTTGTGTAGTGTTTGTTTGCTGATAAAGGCTAATCGCCGCAACGTCCTGTGAATGTGGCGTAATTCTGTTATGTAAAGCTGCACTACTTTATGTCACTTTATATTGTTTACATTTTCACAGCTTTACCGCAGTTCCAATGAATGTTATTCATAGCCCCATATTTGCATAGTCCAAACATAGGAAATTAGAATCATTTGCCGTCAATCATGACAAACAAACAAACAGCGAACACAGTCAAGCACCCTTGTATATACCCTGAGGCTATTGGCTATATGATGATAGTCCCATAGTTGTATACACATACCGGTACTAGAAAGGTGATATGTTTAATTTCACACCGGCCACCTTAAATTCCCAAAACATTTTCTGATACCCATTTTAGGCTCTGTCAATTATTTTTATCAACCTGGATTCGAATTCGAGGGAGCCATGTGATCAGTAGCAACAAAAGAAAGAAATCGGCCTCAGGGATGAGTTTAGCTCAGGACATTCCAGCTGGGCAGGCGTGTGGCCCTATTACGCGAACGAAGACTTCTGTCTGGTGATATCTCTTTGGTTATTTAGTGGATGGAGTTTTTCCGCATTTCCCATTGTTCATTTATGCTTTGTATTATAGAAAGTGTATGGTATCTATTTCTGACAATCATGCTGCATCGTTCATGAATGTCTTTTCCTGCTCTTAGAATATCTTTGTTAAGTCTAATGTCCTTAACCTCTCTTTTCTTTTCTCATTTCAATCTTACTTTTAATTGTCCACAGAGTGAGTAGTGGTCACTGTTAGAGCCAACGTCAGGTACTGTCTTGATCGATGTCTATCTACATATTTGTATTAATCAGTATATAGTGAATTTGATTTAATGTTTCCTTCTCAGGATTTTGCATAATGAACACTTGTCTCTTTTGTAGTTTAAACCAGGCGTTTCCAATCAACAGATCATTTATTTTTGACTCTTCCATAACGTTATCTCCTCTTTCGCTTCTTATTCCTAAACTATAGTCAATGACCACATCTTTTATTCCCTCATTTCCTACTTTTGCATTAAATTCTCCACATAGTATTTTGACTTCTTATGAATTTGTTAGGGAGATTGCTACTTCTATTTCATCATAAAATCGTAGTATTTATTTTTCACTGCTGCTTGTTGCTGGTGCACATACTTGAATAATGTGTATTAATTTGCCTGTGATTGTAACCATCGCGGCATGTATTGTTAATAAAATACGGAATTAAATATATTACAACAAACATTTTATTTATAGTATGTAAATAATTTATGGATTTCTTTGATAAAGCTAAAATAATTGGGATTCGGCCATGAGTTTCTCATTGCTATTTGCTTCCTTTCCTTTCTATTTTCATGTTCGTAGAGATTTTCAGTGAGATTTTCAATGAGATTTTCATCGCTGGCTGATGTTGTCATGAAAGTTCTCCTTGACACAACCTACCCGTGTCTTTATAAAGAACTTCAAGTGCAAGTCCTTGCCACTGTGAAGTTACAACCCTCATTTTCAGGAAGCAAAAATAACACCGAAAATTGTGTCATCACGATGCCCCGAAGACTAAAGGTTTGTGTGATAAATCGGTTGTGACATGAACTATAGTAAACGTGTATGACGTCTGACATTACCCTCCGAAGTGACTACTGGTGTAAGTGCTCTGTGCTGGTACTCAAATATTCACTCAACCTTTGTTACGTTCAATAAAAACACAAGAGGCCCTGAACAAAAATTGCTTGTTATCATTTCTTCCTGGAGACAAAGGAGTCTTAGTTCTTCGCGAACTACTTCCAGCGTAGTAATTCATAACCACCAGCCAGGAACTCTTCATTCTGTAGAGAGGTTAGTTGGTGGGTCGAAGATGTGTTCCTAACAATGGCGTTATGTCGTCTGCTACCTTGAAAATAATGTTAATTATACTATTAGAGGGCAGACATTGCTGCTGGTTGTGAAACTTGATCGCTTTCCATTTTGTACAGAACCCCTATCTCCACATTTTTGCAATATTACGCAAGCTACTAATAACTCTTCAGTCTACGCTGTTGGTAATTGAAGGTTGTTTAGTCTTCGTTGCCAGATTTCTCAACAATTCCCAAACACCTGCCACTTACAAGTATCTTACACCTGCTAGTTTTAAACTGAAATTCAGAATATTTAATTATGTCTGACATGTTAAGGAAATCCTGGTAACTAAAATAACTTATGTGTTGGAATGTTTTCAGTTGTCGTTGACTGAAGAGGCGAAATCTGTGGCGCACATTTGTTGGCATCAAGAATTGTCAGTGCTCGTTTGTTAACATAAATAATATCCAATAAACATTTAACATCAAGAATCTACCGTGGTAATTTGATAATGTCAAGAAAGTAACTTCATTTTGGCGTCAAGAAACGTAACTACATTCTTTACTACTACTACTACTACTACTACTACTACTACTACTACTACTACTACTACTACTACTACTACTACTACTACTACTACTACTACTACTACTACTACTACTATTATTATTATTATTATTAATATTATTACTATTATCATTTTTAAACAAGTCGAAATGTCTGGACTTAACATCAATGGACGAATCATAAACAATCATTGACGACACAGTGCTACTAGCAGAAAGTGAGCAAGAGTTACAAAACCTAGCGGAACAAGTAAACAGTCATAGTGCATAATGTGACTTAGATATTAACATCCTAAAAACGAAAACTATAATTAGCATTGAAAAGGAAAGGTCATCAATGAACATCACGGTAAATGGGCAGATACTAGAACAAGTAACAAGTTTCTCTTATCTTGGACATATAATTAACAGATGATGGCAGAAGTGAAATGGAAATCAAAAAGAGAATAGGAATGGCCAAAAATTCTTTCAACGGCATGAAAACAGTATTAACATCTAGAGAGATTAATAACGCATTAAAAATGAGAATTGTCAAATGCAACGTATATTCAACGCCACTGTATGGCGCGGAAGCCTGGACATTGAACAAGCAAATAGAACGTCGCATAGAAGCCCTGGAGATGTGGATATACAGACGAATAGGTCGTATTTCATGGAAACGAAAACAATCAAATGCAGAGGTCCTAGAAAAACTGGGAATGAAGAGAGAGTTGATGAAAGAAATAAAGAGGAGACAAGTGAAATATTTTGGCCACGTTAAAAGACATGATACTTTTATAAAAACCATACTGGAAGGCAAGGTTGAAGGCAAGCGAGCAAGAGGTAGACAACGATACAAGTGGGAGGATAACATCAAGAGATGGACAAGCATCAGCCTGACAGAATATATAGTCAGGGCGAGAGACAGACAATGTTGGAGATCTATTGCAGTCAACCTTCATTTTGGGGGCAGGAGAGCCTGGCATATGATACCACAACATCCAGCTTAAGAATGGAAGTGGAGGCAGTCACTGCGGCTCTCCGCTGGATGGATAATACGACACACACACACATCGTGATTGTAACTGACTCAGAAAGCATGCTGACGAGGGTGAGGACGGGCAGACTTCGTGCGGAGTGGCTTGCTTCGCTTCGGAGGTCACGGGTGACAAGCATCGCCTGGATCTTTTCTCCGGGGCATGCCGGTGTGCTGGGAAATGAACAGGCGGACAGATTGGCTGGCTCTGCAGAACCTGGTGGAGTATTGATACATGACAAGGCAGACGTGGTTGCGGCCTTGTGGGAGCACGTGCACACCTCGGAGGAGCAAATGGATTACCATGGTCTGGCAAGAATGAGACAACGAGGAGTGACGAAGGGATCTGGCCGACGCTCAACGCTCAGAGGAAAGGCGAGACGGACTTATAATCAGATTGCTACTGGTACTATTAGTGTTGGAACTCTTCGCTGGCTGCTGAGGATGGGGACGGAGCACTTATGGGAATGCCCCGAATGCTGTGATGTCGATTCCTAAATCAATCAATCAATCAACCTTCATTGTGGAGACGGCACCTGATTGATTGATTGATTGGTTGATTGATTGATTGATTGATTGATTGATTGATTGATTGATTGATTGATTGATTGATTGAGTGAGTGAGTGAGTGATTGATTATCATTATTCTGATAATTATTGTATACATATGGTGACAAATATTATATAGTGCAGAATTGTTTATTATTATTGTAAGTATTATTCGTGATAGTAAGAAAAGGACCCTATTACACGCCTAAATGCGCACTGGGAACTTGGTGCTACAGCCTAAAACCATATTTCATAAACCATTGGGCATTCGCTCGCTAACAGTTGTCGGTAACACCACGGCCGCCTTTACCTTCTTTATTTCCTGGTAGCCATTGCTTTATACACTTCTTATTGACAAACCCTTGGATCATCGCTGGGCTAGACTACTTTGTCCACTTTGTATTGTTTGTGACAAAGCAACACATTGTTTTCTACACTTTATCTAGGGAGGGTGACAGACTCGATTGATTTGATTACTTCTTAAATCTGAAGACTATATATTTTGCTTTGTTAAACGCTAAGATAAATTAGATTGCTCAGTATACTTTTTATTGTTGGTGGTATCACATTGTTGTACATGCTCTATGGCGTAAGAAAAACAATCGACTTCTTTGTACACTTTTTATATTTGAAGGAATTATATACTTCTTACATTTAAAGGCTTTATATATTTCATATATTTAAAGGCTTTATACACTTCTTATTTTCTAAAAGCCTAAATAACAAAGATTAGACTGCTCCATACACTTGTCACTGTTAGTTGCACGACATTGCTTTGTACACTTTAGGGGGGGGGGGGGGGGGGGGGGGAGAGACTTGAAAGCCCTGCAGTGCTTCGGAAATAAATATGCGTCTTGCATTCTGTATTTTGCTCAGCTTCTGAGTGTGTATATTTGTTGTCTGTGTACATGTTCGTTAGTCAGTTAGTCAGTCAGTCAATCAGTCAGTCAGTCAGTCGATCGATAAGTCAGTCAGTCAGTCACTAGTCAGTCAGTCAGTTAGTCAGTTAGTTAGTTAGTTAGTTAGTTAGTTAGTTAGTTAGTTAGTTCGTTCGTTCGTTGGTTGGTTGGTTGGTTGGTTGGTTGGTTGGTTGGTTGGTTGGTTGGTTGGTTGGTTGGTTGGTTGGTTAGTTAGTTAGTTAGTTAGTTAGTTAGTTAGTTAGTTAGTCAGTCAGTTAGTTAGGATATCACCCTTACACTCCATACAAGTCCATATGTGCTCAGATCCTCCCGTCAACATATTCATCAGCGTCCGGCGGCTAATAGTTCCAGTTCTATGTTGGTTGACGATCCCCCGCTTTCTCCCGATGTGCCTCTCATGTCTGGCTGTGCTAGTTCTAACTTCCAAGTCTCTCATTCTGGACAACGAAGTAAATTCACTGGCGTCAAAGACTGCCGATCTCGACATCTCTCTAAGGGCGTTATAAACATCGGCACGATCCATGGGCTGGCCATCTGCAGGATATGCAGAGCCAGCCAGTTTATCAGCTCGTTCATTTCCCTCAACTCCCGCGTGTCCCGGGACGAAGATGAAGGTGACTCTACGTACAACAAACCCCCGCAGCAACTCAACCCATTGTCTATGTATAGAACCCGCCTTGACCTTTTGGATCATGCTCAATGCTTAGTATACAAACATTGGTATAGTTCTGTGATTCCAGCCATTTGAAAGCCCCTGTTACTGCCATCACCTTCACTGTCATGCTGCTCGTTTGTATACTAATTCGGTATGCCAAAGGCAGGCACAGATATCCTATTTAAGCATATTAAAATTAATTCTTCTCTCTGTCTGGCCAACGATTACTTTTCTTTTATAAGTATCTGCAGTTTACAAAGACGTATATGAAGTAAAATACAGCTACGCTTCAAACGACACTTAACAAGGTCCTGAAACGAGGAGACGGGTAGAAATATCCTCATACCAACGTGTATCCATAAATCGTCTGCTGCTTGTGCTACTACCATCACTACCACTCCTGTCTCTGCCTGTGTCCAGTACCACCCTGAACCTCAACGTCGTTGATGGTCAACCACTTCCATCTTCGCCATCCTCAGCACCAAACTAACCGCGTAGATTAAATAACCTTCTGGTTAGATTTCCACTATTGTATTACTATTATTATCATTATTATTACAGTATGCAATGTGTAGTGCACATTTGGATACGTTTTTATATACGACATCATTGTTTATTCGCGTAAGTCTTTATGGTGGTGCTAGAACAATATTTTACAGCCTAGTGGGTACACTGCGGGTGATGTAGTTAGGATGACGCCTGCAGCTTTTATTTCCCAAGACATTTCCTGGTAGCATTTGCCGTGTACACTAGACTACTATTAACACTTTGTATTGAGTGTGACATGGCAATATATAGCTTTGTACAGTCTGTGTGGGTGTGGGTGTGTGTCTGTGCCTAGGATGATTGAATTACCCGAGTGCTTTGTGCATTTCTTGAGCTTGAAGGCTACTGTTTTAAACGCCACGAGAAACTAAACTCCTATGTGCACTTTTTATTGCTAGTGGCAACTCATTGTTGTGTACACTTTCTGTGGCATGAGAAAAATTTGTCTCCTGTGTACACTTCTTACAGTTTAAAGCTTTATACACTTCTTTTTTGCCAAACGTGATTAGATTGCTCTGTACACTTTTCATAGTTACTGGCAAGACATTGCTGTGTACATTTTTTTCTAAGCGGAAGGAAAATTTCACTTCTTTGTACACTTCTTACATTCGACGGCATTTTTGGCAAACGACAACAGAGCCAGGCTACTTAATTATTGGGTCAAAGCTCTGCCCCGTACACTTTGTTTATGGCGGGGGGAGTGGGGAGAATAACACTATCGATTGCTTTGCAGACGCTCATAAGAATAATAATAATAAAATAATTGTCCCTAAGCATTATCCTACTATGGACCAGACAATATGTAGCGAAATATGTCAGGCAATAAATCGTGCAATCGGTTGTTGTGTCTTCGTTATTCCAAAAAACAAAAAATATTTGTGACTTTTCAGTTTAGATTCACAAGGAGAATACATTGTTTTGAACATATAAAATAATGTTTGAATAACAGTGAACTGTAAACATTTGGTGCTTCCATAAACATCACATCACATCACTTTGAGAAAACAGTAAACAGTAAGCAATACACGCCACTGAACGAGCCATCAATGGGCTCTTAATTTAAACAATGTCCGAACGTTATAGTGTTTGGGTCCCTTGACACTAAATGTTTTCTGTGTATTATACTGATGCTCACTGTGGCTACCGGCACGATCATCATGTGTTGGAATTCCTATCCAGGCTTTAGATTATTTTTCCCAATTTCCTGGGCCTTCAGGTTGACCCAGCCCAAAATTATATTGACATCACCCATCGAGTGCCCATTGATCTAAAATATTGTACCGGCACCATATACCCAATATCCCTGACGGTGAGAAAGAGAAAAGGAGAGAGTGGTGAGGTTACATTTTTTTAAAGTTAAATCGTGTGGGCTTCAAATTAAAACTTTAAAAGTGTGAAAGAAATTACAATAACCATGACATTGTCTTGTGGTCTGTCAGTATTGTTGTTAAGGATGTCAATAGTGTTCAGCACGTGACATCACGGTGCAGAAGAAAACACGGTGACGTCATAAGTATAGTTTAAAGATGGGCGTCCCACTTTTGACATGCACCACAGAGAAGCAGCGTTCTGTTATCCGATTATTTTTATCAGTGAAGGCGTGAAACCTATAGAAACTCATCGGCGAATGAAGGTCCAGTACGGTGATGCATGTCTATCAGCCCAGCAAGTGTATGAGTGGAGTAGGAAGTTTCGAAACTTTTCGGTTTGATGAAGAAGTACAGCAGATGATGCATGAGTGGTTACAAACGCGACTAAGAGAATTTTTTTTCTACAGGAATCCAAGCACTTTATCGGCGCTGGAGGACTTGCATTGAACGCAGTGGCGGCTACATCAAAAAATGATACATTTGTTCTTTACTTTTTTAGAATATACTCTCTCTCTCTCTCTCTCTCTCTCTCTCTCTCTCTCTCTCTCTCTCTCTCTCTCTCTCACACACACACACACACTCCACACACACACTCCACACACACGCACACGCACGCACGCACGCACGCACACGCGCGCACGCACGCACACACACACACGCACGCACGCACACACACACACGCACGCACACACACACACACACACACACAAAATTAAGGTGTTCATTTGAAGCCCCTTCGTATTTTATTTGTGAAGCGACTACAGAGCATTTTAAAATCCTGCATTCTAACTAATGGGAAATAACCGTTATTAATTTCGAATTTTCTTTTTTCTTCAATGGACTACTCTGCCCTTGGAAGCAACTGCGCGATGGCTAATATCCTGCCGGTGTCTTTGGATTAGGGATAGTGAACGCAACTTCACAATCCCGACATACTGGGTTCGAAGTCAGTCGCGGACGATTTGGAAGCCGACTCCCTTGCGTTAATTTTCAAAATAGTTTGGGCATCGGGAGTTTAAAAAGCAAACTACTGAATATAAAATTTCCGAGAAAATCATAAACAGCCAAAAAATGTTGGGATTTGGTTGCAGACAAACAAACATACAAGTATTGATTGTCGTTTATAGAAGTACTCGGTGTTTGTACAGTCTCACTAAACTTTGTATGTAGAACAAATTTAAACGCGTTATCAAAAAATTTGCTTCACAGTCCATCGGGAAGCAATATGCAGCGAATGGCTTTCGTCTGCTGGAGTAATTCTTTGCACTCCAAACGCGATGGTATTATCAAGGGGTTAAATAATTTTTTTGTGGGTTGAACAAGTGGTTTGAAATAGCGGTCGGTACACACGGATGGTTGTTCAAAGATGCTTGCTTGCTTGTGTTCGTTGGCTTGAGCTCCAACGCGAAGTCCTGTATGTCGGATGAAGGCATCCTGTTGTCCAACATCAGTGTGATGTCATACCGGACCTGAGGTTTGTGTGAGTATCCGTTGTCCCATGTCTGGCTTATTGGTGTGCAGACTGGTGGTTCCTCGCCGTACAGGCAGACACTCTCCGACTTCGGAGGAATCAGCGATCCTACTGACTTTAGCCAGGACCCCGAAGGGACCTGTTGCCCAGGACGCTTGACGAGGACGCGTCAATAGGTCTTGGCCAGTATATAACCCGGCCCTAGTGCCTTGGAAACACCTCTGCGTCCCGTTCAAAGATTTATGGCAAGATTTAATTAACAACAACCTCCTTATCGCATTTCTGTTAAAAATATGTTCAGTAAGTTTCTTGCTACGGGAAATTTCAAAGATGCTCGTCGGCCTGGTATGCCTGCTGTGTCTGGAAAAAAATGTCTAGATATCCAAGACAGAATCCTGAAAGGTCCAAGCAAGTACTTAATGAAAATGTCGTAACAAGTGAACGTATCAGTGAGCACAGTGCACAACATTCTTAAACAACGATTACATTTTCGTCCATACAAGATTTCTGTTTTGTCTCAACTAAAAGAGTGTGATGATCAATCCAGAGTCAACTACTCCACGTGGTTTCAAGCATTTTTAGCTCAAGAAGACCAGTAAATTCTCAATGTTACATTCTGATGATGCATTGTTTTATCTATCTTGATACGTTAATAGCCAAAATAATCAAATTTGGAGCACTTTTGATCCCAGTGCATTTCATGCAGCGCTTCTACACGATGAGAAAATTGGGGTTTGGTGTGGCGTCAGTAAATAACGTTTTATTGGATCAATTTTCTTCACTAACACTATAAATGTCGATCGGTACCCATTCTGGAACCTTTTATAGAACAGCTGAATGAACATGAAATTGAGGAAGTGTGGTTCCATTAAGATGGTGCAACTGCACACAATGCGTTTTTTGGAAGAAATTTTCGCAAATCGCATAATATCACGTGGAATTTGGCTCAATAGTTCTCCAGGTCTAGCTCTATTCGATTATTACACATGGGGTTTCTTGAAAGGAAATGTTCACAAAAACTATGTACATACAATTGAAGACCTAAAAGAAACAATCAGAATTACCATTCAAGAAATAACAACAGACACAGACGGTATTTGACAATATGAAGAGACGTATACAATCATGTCTTGAAGACCATGGTGGACATTTCCAACATCTGTTATAATGTATACTTCATTGGTACTTTCCAGCTTCCTCAAAACAGCGTTAGACCATATCGGTGACTATTGTAACTAATTATGTGATGAATTTCTTCATCACTTTGTGATTAATTTCTTAGCACATGTTTTGATGACGTCATGCACTCCATTTTTCAAACTTGTTCTACATACAAAGAGTGGTGAGACTTTACAAACACCCGGTGGAAGCAAAAGGTCGAGATTAGAAAATATAACTTAATCTCTATTTCTTTCTTCTATTTCTACAAGATCCAATCAATATTTTTATGTTTCTTCATATTAGTGGCTGCAAGGGTTTTTTTTTTTTATGTCCCTTGCAGGAAGTCGCAGTCAACACCCGCATTTTTCAGCTGCTGTTGATGTACTAGGCAAGTGTTTACGTTCAGTAGTTTGCCATTGCTTTCTGAACAGGGCCGGATTTAGACTTGATAAGGCCTTAAGCTATTTGAAATATGGGGCCCTTTTTAAGTCCAGATATTCTATGTCAGTGACAAATATGATTTTCGGATACCTAGAGGGTTAAACTGAAATACAATTAAGAAGTATATTGATAGTGAAATAATACATCTTTAACTTAAAATCATTTTTATTCATAACAAACTTAAAAATGCAAACTCTGGTAAAAAGAAACAAAAGTTCTTTTAAAAGGCACAATTTACAAAGGCTTATATCTAATCTCTTGAAACATGTTATAAGGATTAAGGAATTATATTAAACTAGACGTGCAGCATTGGGACTAATAATGCTGCAGTATATTTAAGTATACATATATGACAATTGCTCACTCGGACAATATTTTTTGTGTCCCCCACTTTCTTGGGGGTCCCAAGCTATAGCTTGTGTAGCTTATACGTAAATCCTGCACTGTTTCTGAACGACCAGCTCCCATACCAACACGTTATAACACAACGCGACATGGTCAGCTGCACAAATCCGTCGTGGCTGCGTTTCTAACGCCCGGTAAGCGGCTCACCAACCGTGTTCGCAAGCCTTTGGCCACGTAGACCGGCCAGTCAATTTTTTTTCGTATATCCTTTACAGGACATCGCTGTCAACACCAGCATTTTACCGCTGTCGTTGATTTCTTGGCAAGATTATGCTCAGTAGTTTTCCATTGCTTTCTGAGAAGCCGGCTCACTTATCCCTTACGTTACCAACGCAGTGAGAACCGCTTCCAATTTTCGCGCGCTGCGTCACCCTAAGTGGATAAACGGGATGACGGAGAATGTCGTTTAACCCCTCGTTCCACACCAATATATGCGGGGTTGGTTGCGGCGTCCAGTGTTGTCATCTCCTTTTGATGAAAAAGCACCAAAATCGACCCAAAAAGCAGTTAACATTTTTGGAAAGCACCAAAAAAAAAAAAAAAAAAAAAAAAAAGCGCCAACGGTTTTTATTACAAATGTAACAAGGTAGGTCTGAGCAATGGCAAACTACTGAGCGTAATCTTGCCAAGAGATCAACATACAGCTGAAAGGTGCTGGTGTTGACAGCTAAGTCCTGTAAAAGAATATGCTAAAAAAAAAAAAAAAAAGGTAGCACATTATAATTTATTATTATCACTTCATATTACAATGAAGTCTATTCCAGATCCGCCTTATCCCAATCATAACTACTCTCGAGCACACAAAAAAGCACTAAATTGCAACAATATTTTTTTGGAAAGCACTAAAACAAGCACTGGTGGTATTCATTCAATATTTTATAAAGTATAACATTATAATTTATTATTATCACTGAATATTAGAATGAAGTTTATTCCAGATCTGCCAAATCCCAGTCAGACAACTCCTCTTCAGTTTCTGTAGCTATTTCCTGCTTTGTTTGCTCCTGCGATGATGATGATGATGATGATGATGATGATGATGATGATGATGATGATGATGATGATGATGATGATGATGATGATGATGATGATGATGATGATGATGATGATGATGACGACGACGACGACGACGGTGATGATGATGATGATGATGATGATGATGATGATGATGATGATGATGATGATGATGATGATGATGATGATGATGATGATGATGATGATGACGACGATGATGACGACGATGATGACGACGATGATGATGATGATTGACAGAAACGTGTATATGCCTCCTGTGATCCAATTTTTCGTAGAATATCCGTAGGTAGTTTATAATCATGACAACATTTGCTATATCTTTTCATTCCATATCTAATAGTCAAAATAGCCGTCAAACTCTTGATGCACAGTCTGTTCCGCAATTTAGATTTCTTCTTCTTCTTCTTCGTTCATCCGGAGTTGTTGTTTTTTCACTCCCATCTGACTGAAAATAGGCTCCACGTCTGCATTAGAATTATGTAAAATGAGCACAGTTAAAGCTAAATCTGTAAGATCTTGGAAAGGATCTTCACCGGTGGCATCCCTGTATGAGGCTATTTCTGCTCACAGTCCAAGTGTGTCAGAGGTCTGTGTCCATTGCATATGATGAAGTTTTCTCCACTGAAAATCGATGCGGGTGAGAGTAGCTACACCTTCTACAAACATTTAGCAAGATCCAAAATGCAGGGCTTCATTGGCTGTAGAATTCACTTCCACTAAGACATGACATGGGCTGCAACACTGGAACGTTATTCGGCAAACGTAAACGCAGCTGTGTCAACAGCTCTATTAAAAACTGGATACACCTTCCACGAATTTCTTTCTCATCAGGAAACTTGTAGCCTGCTATTTCTTTCTCAAACTCATAACCTAGATTGGGATTAGTATCTAAATAATCTTGAATAGCATCATTTTCTGTTATTCCCCCCCCCCCCCCCGCCCCCAGGAATAGCAATCTTTGAACTGATAGAATCAGTGAGTTGGACAAGATCGCTGAGTAGTTTTGTTGGATTCGATATATCTGCTTCGAATTTCTTATTCACACCAGAGGAGACAGGAACAAAGGACAGCCGCCGACCAATCCCCCAGCTGACGTCACAGACACAAACGCTTACATAACCAGTCCGAGATAGGACTTACTCGTAAGAGCACACAAGACATGAAAGAGGGTTAAAATACACACAGAAACCACGGATCTCAACAATAACCAAAGCTGAGGAGGCAGGTTAGATGAGACCGAATTTGGAATTTTTTTTTTTTTTCTCGAAAATTTGAATTGGGAATTGGAATTCACACTTTGAACTTCTCTGAGAATATGCTTGAGAAATATGAGAAACACATAGTTTTTTTTTTCATGTCGCTAAACATAGAATGTTGTTCTGCTGTATAACAGCGCTCGTTGAGTCTTGCTATATCAAAATGAGTTCTGAGCTCGACCCACTGCTGCAGAATGAACATCCATCGTGTCTGATTTAATTGAACAACCTTCAGCGGATATTGTCCATCATTTATTGAAGAAGAACAGCTCCCTGTACTTTGCTTGACGAAGACTTGAGTGATAAAACCTGTTATATGTTTCTCTAATCATGAACTCTATGTTCCTGGGCAGACAAGCAGCTGCAGCCTGTGACACTGCCAGCTGAAGGGAATGACATACACACCTAACTAGTACCAGATGAGGAACTTCGGATTTTAATTTTGTATACACTCCATTGTTTACATTTGTCATGACAGATGCATTGTCGGTGCCGAGTGCAACTAGTCTTTGCAACTCAAGTCCATTCTTGCTTAAACAATCTTTTAACGCATTGCATAATGCCTGCGCGTTGCAGTCACTCACGACAACTAAGTTTAAGTAAGTAACCACAAACTGCTTTCTTGTCTCTGAATAGTATCTAATAGCTACTCCAAGTAGCTTAGTTTCAGAAATGTCATTGCTCTCATCAATCAATAAGTTGTATTTATTTTTGCCAATATCAGCTATCCATGAACAAAAGACATTGGAAATATTGACTCACTTAAAGGAAAAAGCCCAACAGATGGGGCTGGTTATCAACCAAGATAAGACAGAATATATGGTAATTTCAAGAGACGGTATGGCTAGAAACTCTGGCCACATACAAATAGATAATATGACCATTAAAAGAACGGAAACATACAAATACCTGGGTACGATCTTCAACTGCTCCAACATCATAAGGGAAGAAATACAAACCAGAATCAACTCTGGAAATAAGATATACTATGCACTACAACATCTACTAAAATCAAAGGCGCTATCTCGTAACACCAAAATCACAATATACAAAACACTGATCAGACCAGTTGTGCTGTATGGCTCTGAAACCTGGAGTACAACGAAAGGAGACGAAGCCTTGTTACAAACCTTTGAGAACAAAATTTTAAGACGCATCTTTGGACCCATTAGGGATACACAAAGTGGAGAGTGGAAAAGAAGAAGTAACAAAGACATTTATGATCTTTTTAAGTCCCCGCTAATCACTGGTATCATGAAGGCTAATAGACTACAATGGCTGGGGCATATAGAAAGAATGGAAGATAATAGGGAAACAAAACTCGCTTACACTCAGGAAATAAATGACCGTAGACCCCGAGGTAGACCAAGAAGGCGGTGGAGAGATAATACATGTACAGACCTACAAGCACTTGGAATCAACGACTGGCAAGAGAAGGTCCACCAGAGAGACGAATGGAGACGGATTGTATTTGCAGCAAAGAACCTCAATGGCTCGGAACGCTGAAGAAGAAGAAGAATATCAGCTATCAAGTCTGTTATGAAATATGGTGCAAGTACATTTGAAATAACTGCTCTGCACTTAGTTCTCCTAAGATTAAAGTTCTTGCAACCTTTGCTGTCATCAAAGTGTACCTTGCAGAGTTCACTTAAATGGTCAACAATGCGCAGCGAACAATGGCCGGGTATGAACAAAGACATGCATCCTTCTGTTTCTTTCACATCATCTTTCAGTTTGTCAAATACAATTGCTGTTTGTCTTTGTGTACTGAATGGTTGTTCGGCTTTCTGATGTTTCGTTGTATTTTTGTGCCTCTCAATATCACTCAACCTGGCTGACATTGAACATTTGCAGTATTTGCAAACACACTTCTTAGTATGATCCCCTTCTGCTTTTAACAACCATTTTTGAAATCTCGAGCCACTGTTTTCTGAAATGTTGAGAATATTTCTTGCTCATGGTGAAACAAAAATAAGCGTAAATGGAAGGATAATATCGACGTCACAAAATTATGAACTCAATTACAAGCTAATCTATATATATAAATCAAAGTGTATGTATGTAAATATGTATGTATGTAAATATGTATGTCCTTTATTTTTTCGCTAACGGCCCATCCGATTGAGATGAAATTTTCTACACGCCTTACTTTCATTCCAGAGCTCTCAACTGTCATAGTTTTTTTTTCCTTCTTCCTCCTCCTCCTCCCTCCTCCCCCTCCCAAAATACGTACGTAAATATATGATGATGATGATGAAAGAATCCCCGAACCAAAACGCTAGGGAAAGGGAAGAAAATGACGTGACTACACATTAGCTAAGGGACTTAACTCTAGAAAAAGTTATTTCAAGGGGCATAACTTTTAATAACATTGTTGTATAACTTATAGTCATATTGTTGTATCGTTTTCAATGATTTATAAACTCTTTGTCTATAGTTATGTACCGGCATATGAGTTATAATAAATAATGATACAATCTTTTAGACAATTTCAAAGTTTACATAAAAATAATGCATAATGCATAACATTGTAACTCATCTTTCTATACTTAAGAAGTTATCTAAAAGATGTTGAACAATATCATCGCATCTTTAGTGTTTTCCGCCATCATATCGACACGATTCGCTTGACAGCACTTCTCAGCGCTATCAAGCCAAGACGCCTTACACATTTCAAGCATTCTGATACGGGGGGAAAATGGCACGTCGTAATATCACAAAGAAACAAGCAGCTTCCAAGATGCATAGTGAGAAAACCGACCAGACTATCAAGAAGACGAACCTGCCTTTGGAGAGTCTGCATGCAAGCTGTAATAAAGTATCTGAACCTACAGTCAATGAAACTACCAATAAGAAGAGCGACGACTACCCACAGACGAACACAAAAACTTGTGAGAGGAAGGAGGACCAAGACACCAGAATCAGAAACACTGATTCAAACACAGTCAGATGGGTGGTCAAGCGGCTAAAAATGGAGCTTACTGATCAACAAATACAGAAGCAGCTGCAGGAAGAAAATCTTCACGTCAACATTTTGAAGGCAGAGCGGATTCTTACCTACTCAGAATTAAATGAGATGCTCCACACCAGGGACTGGGCGAACCCGGGCCGGGTCAGGCAGACAGACAGACAGACAGACAGACAGATAGATAGATAGATAGATAGATAGATAGATAGATAGATAGATAGATAGATAGATAGATAGATAGATAGATAGATAGATAGATAGATAGATAGATAGATAGATAGATAGATAGATAGATAGACAAAAAGACAGGGAGGGAGGGAGGGATAGACGGAGGGATGGGTCTATTAGACAGACAGACAGACAGACAGACAGACAGAGATAGATAGATAGACAAACAGACAGACAGACAGACAGACAGACAGGGAGGGAGGGAGGGATGGAGAGACGGAGGGAGAGACGGAGGGACGGGTAGGCAGACAGATAGACAGGGAGGGAGGGAGGGATAGACGAGGGAGAGACAGAGGGATGGGTCTATTTGACAGACAGACAGACAGACAGTCAGACAAGCAGACAGACAGACAGACAGATAGTCGGTAACGGGAACGAGAACTTATATGACTCATCTTTTGGTGCTTAATTGAAGAAGTTATCTACCGTAAATTTATTTGTACATGTAATAATTTTTATCTGGCCTTTTATAAGGGCCAAGAAAATATGAATTAAATGAGATTCTCCCCACCTTTTCGCTGCACAATGGAGCACCGAGAATAAACAAATGCCACGTCATACAGTACGTGGCATAACTACCTAACGGTAGTTTGTGGGCATTCGAGCTCCAGCCTTCGGTGAACTCAGAGCATTTCTGATACTTTCTAACAGGTAATACTCAAATGATTTGACATTAGAGCATGCGAGGGCGTTGGGGACATGTTGCTTACACCTACACACATCGACACTACGGACACAGGCGAGTTCACACTCCGTGGCCTAACAGTCCACCCAATTGTGTAGGTTTGATTTGTAGGCTAAAAGCGTGAATGAGGGTAGCATGTGAAGGACTGAAGTCTGGATCATCCTCTGCATTCCTTAACGTTGTACATTGATCCGTTGACAAATAACATCATTCTGAAACCACACATATATGTCTGTCTGTCTGTCTGTCTGTTTGTCTGTCTGTCTGTCTGTCTGTCTACCTATCCGTCTATTATATATATATAAGATATATGTAGACAGAGAGTCGGGAACGGGAACTTATATGACTACTTATATGAATTAAATGAGATGCTCCCCACCAAGGACTGGGCGAAGCCGGGCCGGGTCAGCTAGTCTATATTTATAAAACAAAGTGTATGTATGTAAATATGTATGTATATATGTATGTATGTAAATATGTATGTCCTTTATTTGTTCGCGAACGGCCCATCCGATTGAGATGAAATTTTCTACACGCCTTCCTTTCATTCCAGAGCTGTCAACTGTCATAGTTTTTTTTTTCTTCTTCCTCCTCCTCCCTCCTCCCCCTCCCAAAATACGTACGTAAATATATGATGATGATGATGAAAGAATCCCCGAACCAAAACGCTAGGGAAAGGGAAGAAAATGACGTGACTACACAGAATCGTCACACGGCAATCATCATCATCAAGTGCCGTGCCGGCTGGCGTAGGCGTTCATGGCTCTCCGTAGATCTCAGTCTTTGGTTTTTTGGATCAACTCTGCTGCTGATATTCCTCCATGCCACGGCAATATCAATAACAATTCATCTTTTTATGTGTAAGGAAGTTATCTACAGTCGTGTAGAAGGGAAGAACTAGACGAGTATGAATTCGGAATGGCGAACTCTCTCTCCCTCTCTTCTCCTCCCTCTACCTCATCCCTCCACCCTTCTCCTCTTCCTCCTCCCTCTCATCCCTCTCCCTCCTAGCTCCTCCTTCTCCCTCTTCCTTCTCCCTCTTCCTCTCCCCTCCTCCTCCATCCTCCTCCCTCCTACTCCCTCCGCCTCCTCCCCCCTCCTCCCTCATCTTCCCTCCTCCTCCCTCTCCCTCCTCATCCCTCCTCCTCCTGCCTCCCTCCTCCTCCTCCTGCCTCCTTCTCCCTCATCATCCTCCCTCCTCCTTCTCCCTTCTTCTCCCTCTTCCCTCTTCCTCCTCCTACCTCCTCCCTCCTCCTCCTCCCTCCACCCTCCTCCTCCCTTCTCCTCCTCTTCCTCCTCCCTTTCCTTCCTCCTCCTCCTCCCTCTACCTCCTCCTCCCCCTATCTCTTTCCTCCTCCCTCCTCCTCCCCTTCCACCTCTCTTTCCTTCCTCCCCTCCTCATTCTCCCTCCTTCCTCTCCCTCCTTCCTCCTCCTCCTTCCTTCTTCTCCCTCCTCCTCCTCCTCCCTCCTCCCCCTCCTCCTTCCTCCTCCTCCCTCTCCTCCTCCTCACTCCTCCTCCTCCCTCTACCTCCTCCCTCCTCCTCCCTTCACATTCCTCCTCCTCCCTCTTCCTCCTCCTCCCTCCTCCTCCCTCCTCCTCATCCCTCCTCCTCATCCCTCCTCCTCCCTTCTCCTCCTCCCTCCTCCTCCTCCCTCTACCTCCTCCTCCCTTCACATTCCTCCTCCTCCCTCTTCCTCCTCCTCCCTCCTCCTCCTCATCCCTCCTTCTCCCTCCTCCTCCTTCTTCCTCCCTCCTCCTCCTCCTCCCTCCTCCCCTCCTCCTTCCTCCTCTCCCTCTCCTCCTCCTCACTCCTCCTCCTCCTCCTCCTCATTCTACCTCCTCCCTCCTCCTCCCTTCACATTCCTCCTCCTCCCTCTTCCTTCTCCTCCCTCCTCCTCCTCCCTCCTCCTCCCTCCTCCTCCTCCCTCCTCCTCATCACTCCTCCTCCCTCCTCCTCCTTCTTCCTCCCTCCTCTTCCCTCCTCCCCCTCCTCCTTCCTCCTCCTCCCTCTCCGCCTCCTCCCTCCTCCTCCCTCTACCTCCTCCTCCCTCCTCCTCCCTCTACCTCCTCCTCCCTCCTCCTCCCTCTACCTCCTCCCCCCTCCTCCCTTCACATTCCTCCTCCTCCCTCTTCCTCCTCCTCCCTCCTCCTCTCTCCGCCTCCCTCCTCCTCCTCTTCCCTCTACCTCCTCCCTCCTCCTCCCTTCACATTCCTCCTCCTCCCTCCTCCTCCTCCCCTCCTCCTCTTCCCTCCTCCTCCTCCCCCTCCTTCTCCTCCTTCTCCCTCCTCCTTCTCCCTCTTCCTCCTCCCTCTTCCTTCTCCTCCTTCTCCCTCCTCCTTCTCCCTCTTCCTCCTCCCTCTTCCTTCTCCCTCCGCCTCCTCCCTCCTCCTACTCTCTCCTCCTCCTCCCTCCTCCTCCCTCTCCCTCCTCCTCCCTATCCTCCTCCTGCTCCCTTCTCCTCCTGCGTTCTCCTCCTCCCTCCTTCTCCCTCCTCCTCCCTCTTCCTCCTCCCTCCTCCTCGCCTCCTCCTCCACACTAATCCTCCCTCCTCCTCCTAATCCCTCCTCCTCCCTCCTCCTCCCTCCTCCTCCCTCTACCTCCTCCCCCCTCCTCCCTTCACATTCCTCCTCCTCCCTCTTCCTCCTCCTCCCTCCTCCTCTCTCCGCCTCCCTCCTCCCTCTACCTCCTCCCTCCTCCTCCCTTCACATTCCTCCTCCTCCCTCCTCCTCCTCCCCTCCTCCTCTTCCCTCCTCCTCCCCCTCCTTCTCCTCCTTCTCCCTCCTCCTTCTCCCTCTTCCTCCTCCCTCTTCCTTCTCCCTCCGCCTCCTCCCTCCTCCTGCTCTCTCCTCCTCCTCCCTCCTCCTCCCTCTCCTCCTCCTGCATGGGCGAAATAGAGAACACACTGAACCGTTCAACAGGGATTCATTGTCAAAGAAATGTGGTTATTAAGACAAACGAAAGTGAGGGAAATGAAATACTTTGGGCGTGTAGAGTCTGGAAAAGATGTATATGGAGGGAGGCCTAACGAGTAAGCGGACAAGAGGAAAACCCAACATGGATGGGTATATCTTATATATAAAAGGCGATCTCCGTCCGTCTGTCTGTCTGTCTATATGTCCCTAATGCGCTCGCGAACGGCCCATCCCATTGAGATGAAATTTTTTACACGTCTTCCTTTCATTCCAGCGCAGCCCACTGTCATATTTTTTTAGTATGAAATCGGCTGCTTACCCAAAATTATTTCATTTTTCATTATAATTTCATCTATTTCAGGGGACTTAACTCTGTAAAAGTTATTTCAAGGGGCATAACTTTTCTGTATAACTTATAGTCATATTGTGGCATCGTTTTCAAAGATTTATAAACTCTTTGTCCATAGTTATGTACCGGCATATGAGTTATAATAAATAATGATACAATCTGTAAGGCATTTTCAAAGTTTTCATAAAAATAATTCATAATGCATAACATTGTAACTCATCTTTTTTTGCTTAAAGAATGAATAAATAATAGTTACCTTATCTCTATCAAGTTTGAAGATTTTATATTTCTTTACACTGTCGCCAACTCTAAGAAGACATGGAACAACCTCAGCCATTATTAAATCTACAGGCATATGCGTTATATTCCTCCTCCCTCCTCCTCCCTCTTCCTCCTCCCAGCTCCTACTCCTCCTTTTTCTTCTTCTTCTGCTGCTGCTGCCGCTGCTCCATTTACCCAAGTTAATATATTACCAAGTTGGTCTTCGTTTATCTAAGGTTGTTCTAACTGCAACCAATAAATGATTAGACAGACAGACAGACAGACAGACAGACAGACAGACAGACAGACAGATAGACAGACAGACAGACAGACAGATAGACAGACAGACAGACAGACAGACAGACAGACAGACAGACAGTCAGTCGGGAACGGGAACTTATATGACTACTCATATGAATTAAATGAGATGCTCCCCATCAGGGGCTGGGCGAAGCCGGGCCGGGTCAGACAGACAGACAGACAGACAGACAGACAGACAGACAGACAGACAGACAGACAGACAGACAGACAGACAGACAGACAGACAGACAGTCGGTAACGGAAACGGGAACTTATATGACTACTTATATGAATTAAATGAGATGCTCCCCACCAGGGACTGGGCGAAACCGGGCAGGGTCAGGCAGACAGATAGACAAACAGATAGACAGACAGATAGACAGTCGGGAACGGGAACTTATATGACTACTTATATGAATTAAATGAGATGCTCCACACCAGGAGCTGGGCAATGCCGGGCCGGGTCAGTCAGACAGACAGACAGACAGACAGACAGACAGACAGACAGACAGACAGACAGACAGACAGACAGACAGACAGTCGGTAACGGGAACGGGAACTTATATGACTACTTATATGAATTAAATGAGATGCTCCCCACCAAGGACTGAGCGAAGCCGGGCCGGGTCAGCTAGTATATTATGTTTGGGCTTGCCTTGTCTGCAAGATGGCGTTCGCTTTTAGCTAAATCGTATTAAAGGGAGTTAAATTAGTTGAATATTGCGCTGTAACAAGTCCGGCTTAGTGGCTTAGAGGTTAGCGACTTTTCTCCGTAATCTCGTATACTCTCGTAGGTAACGTGATGACGGTGAGAATCCGCAGTGGTTCGAATCGCATCGGTAACTTACGGAGTATGGGAGCCGGCCGCCAAGAAATCAACATACAGCTGAAAGAAGCTGGTGTTGACAGCGATGTTCTGTAAAGGATATGCAAAACAAAGAAATACATATTAAGACTGTTTACTCCCTCGCTTCAGTTCAAATTCGGCTTTTTAGTGTTTCCAAAAGGATTTTTAAAGTAATTTTTACCCACCTAAAGAAAGCGACGTTCTGTAAAGGATATGCAAAACAAAGAAATACATATTAAGACTGTTTACTCCCTCGCTTCAGTTCAAATTCGGCTTTTTAGTGTTTCCAAAAGGATTTTTAAAGTAATTTTTACCCACCTAAAGAAAGCACCAAAAACCACCAAACAAAATTGTGCCATATTCGCGCGGTTGCGCGAACTGCAGCATGTTGGCATCAAATTACTTGAAAAAAGCACAAAATCTGGTGCGGAAAGTGTAAAAATGGCAACACTGGCGGCGTCCAATAAAGGAGTCAACTAACAAAAGCCTGCATTTATAACTTAAGGGACATAACCAATATACTTTCCCAATATACTTTTTTTTAACCGAATAATCTACCCTTGGATGTAACTTGCGCGGGTGTCTACACCTCGGACTGTAATGCTTACAGTGCTCGATACAAGGTCAAGGCTGCTTGCTGTCAACTGTGGGGACATTGGCGATGTTTACGCAACCTTCTGTCTGGGATCGGCGCTGTAGCCAAGGGCTGGAGAACGCAATTCGTAATCCCGCATACTGCGTTCGAAACACAGCTGCGAGCTATTTGGAAGCTCTGGTTTTCGTACCATGGTATCCCCTCTGCTGTGTGTCCACAGTGACGAGGTAGAGGGGCTTGCGCGTTCCAATGACCCCAAGAGCTATGCCGACGGTAGCACAGCTACTGGTAGGGCCACCCATGTCGGACAGGTCAAGGGAGAGGGACCAGACGAAGACACACACAAACCAGCTGCCTTGTAGGTAGACTGGGGACAGTCAAAGGCTAGGGAAAGCATCCCGAATAAATGCTTGTCGAAATCGGATGTACTGAGCCACAGGCTTGACAAAGCAGTGTAACGTAACTTAATTCATGATGTCACAAATCAAAATTAATCGTTATGGTGCTAATCCCGCGAAGTCCCATCAGGCGGTGATAGTGCCGGGCCCCCTGCCTCGAGGGGGTCCACCCATGACTACTGGTGGTCGCCTTCCCCTGTGCTGTGGAGTCAAGGCACAGAGGAGTAGGTTAAGAGCTATTGACCAAATGCCCCGGACACTCAACATACTACAGTGGAATGCCGAAGGAGTTTACAACAAGAAAGTCTCCCTAACACAGCGTCTTCATAAAGATAGAATAGATGTGGTATGCATTAAAGAGACACACCTCAACGCCAATCGCAAATTCTCAGTCAGAGGATATCAGGCCACTCTTTCGACCGCGAAGGACACAAAGGAGGAGTGCTAATACTTACACGAAATACAATACCTTGCAGCGAAGTTTCTGTGATCTCTGACAACCAAACGGAAATTATAGGTGTTGATATAATGATAAAGGACGTGAAAATAAGAATCTACAATCTGTATAGCCCAGCAGATAAGGACCTTACACTCTCAAACATGAAAATAACTGACACAAACTGCATTATTGTCGGAGACTTTAATAGCCGTTCAGAAATATGGGGATACCCAGATACTGACAAAAGAGGAGATGAATTGGAGGACTGGGAAATAGACTCAAATCTCCATCTACTAAACAAAGCGGATGACACACCGAGCTTCTACTCCAGAAGATGGCTTACCACTTCTACTCCAGACTTAGCTTTCTGCACAGGAGACATCCTCCACAAAATCGATCGCCATGTGCTGGACCAATTAGCAGGTAGTGACCACAGACAAATCAAGCTTGTAATGAATATGGAGTATGTTCCACGGGAGCAAAAGCCCTTGCCCCGCTGGAATTACAAACGAGCAGATTGGGACAGATTTGCCATACTAACAGGCAAATTTTGTGAAAACATAAATACACGATATGGCAACATGAAGCAAATGGTGGAAAGTCTAAACAGAGCAATAATACAGGCAGCCACTGAGTCTATTCCAAGAGGAGCGAGGAAAAATTACAAACCATACTGGACTGAAGAACTACAAAGTTTGGAGGACAAAGTTGAAGATGCAAGGAAGACAGCAGAAAAAGAGCAAACAACTGAAGCGAACATCTCTCTCAAAGCCATCTCAGCAAAATATAAAAGAACAGTAAATCAAACAACAAGAGATTGTTGGAGGGAAAAAACAAAAAACTTGAATTTTGACAGGGATGGAAACAAATTATGGAAACTAGTGAAAGCCATGAACAATGAAGGACCTAGAAACAAACAAATAACAATTAAACAAGGAAATTCCTTGCTTACAGGAAAAAAGGCAGCAAATGCACTAATGGAACACTATGCAAATGCAAACCACATTGAAATTACAACAGAACAGAAGAAAGTAATCAAAGACAAACAGATACATCATAGAAATACAGAGACAGCAGCAGAATATATGATGGCAAATCTAACAATGGAAAAAATGGAACAGGCAATGAATACCCTAAAAAAGAAGAAATCACCAGGAAAGGATGGAATCACAAATGAAATGCTAATCGGACTAGGCACCAAGGCAAAGAAGAAACTACTAGCAGTCCTAAATTACAGCTGGAAGAGAGGGATAGGTCCACAGGCATGGAAGGAAGCTATACTAATACCAGTCCCAAAGAAAGGAAAATACCTGGAAGAACCAAATGGCTATCGACCTATCAGTCTACTTAGCTGTGTAGGAAAATTAATGGAACGCATTATCAATGGCAGGCTAACATGGCATCTGGAAGAAAACAAACTCTTAACACCACACCAAGCAGGATTCAGAAAGTACAGATCCACTGAAGATCAAATAACCTATATAGCTCAGGAAATAGAGGATGCCGTCCAAGAGAAAAAGCACACACTAATGGTCTGGATAGATTTAGAAAAAGCATTTGATAAAGTATGGAAGGAAGGACTGAAAGTAAAACTGCAAAAAAATGCATGTTTGTGGGAAAATGTATAAATGGATCAGCCACTACATTGAGAACAGAACTGCCAGGACAAAAGTGCAAAGGACAAACAAGCAAAATGATGCTGTTGGAGCAAGGTGTCCCCCAAAGAGGAGTTCTTTCACCAACATTATTCCTAGCATATATAAATGACATCACGGAAAATTTTCCAGCCAGAGTACACACATCCTCCTTTGCAGATGACCTAGCCATATGGACATCTGAAGAATATATTAGTACAGCTAACAGCAGAATACAGCAAGCCTTATTAGCACTAGAGGACTGGTAAAAATCATGGCTAGTGAAGATAAGTGAGGAGAAAACAACATGCACAGTGTTCTCCCTCTCAAATAAATCTCAACAACCTAAGCTGGTATTGAATGGAAAAATATTGCGCCATGAAGAAAATCCAAACTATCTAGGAGTCACCATTGATCGTCGCCTGACATGGAAGACACAGGTTGAGAAAAATCGAACAAGAGCAAGGCAGAGAATGGCAATCATGAAAAAGCTTGCTGGTACAACGTGGGGAGCAGATGAGAAAGTTCTCAAGAAGTTATATACTGGACGGGTGAGGCCAGTACTGGAATATGGCATTGCAGCTTGGGCAACAGCAGCTAAGTCCAAAATCAAGGAATGCGAATCATAACTGGAAGCCTGAAGACAACGCTTATTAATGAACTAGAAAAGATCACTTGTTTACAACCAATGCAGGATAGAAGAGATAACAGAGCCCAGCAACAAGCAGAAAAATTTAGAAGATTGACAGACCACCCTATGTATAACAGGTTTAATGGTTTTGGAAAGGGAAGACTGAAGCGTAGCAACTTTGTAGAAACTGCAAAACGAAACATTAGGGCAGATCCCATACTTAACATATCAACAGTCAAGCCCATTTACAATGCACACAACTTCCCAGCTTGGAGACAGCAGCAACTGCCTGAGATGATAGAAAACATTCCTGGTATTGAGAAAAAGAACACTCAGAATGAAACCGAAAGAAGAAAAATAACCCTCAACTACATAAAAGAACATTACCCAAGCAGCAATTGGACCCATGCATATACAGATGGATCAGCCAAAGATTCAATTAAAAATGGAGGAGGAGGAATTCTCCTAAATTTAAAAAATGGAGTGAAAAAAACACAGTCAGTGGCAACTGGAAAATTTTCAAGTAACTTCAAAGCGGAGGTGGAGGCTTTGAAAACTGCAGCAGAAATGCTCTTGATTGAGGAAAATAAAGAGAAGCAAATAGCTATCTTCACATATGCAAAGTCAGCTGTTTCAATACTGAAGAGCAATAACAGCACAGAACTAGCTGACCTAAAAAGCAGCACTCCATGGTCTATGCTAGAAATCCAAAAAAGTTGTAATACAGTGGATCCCATCACATTGCAGTATACCTGGAAATGAAGAGGCTGACAGACTAGCAAAAGAGGGCGGACGACTACCACAGCCTGACATAGACATAACCTATAATGAGGCAAAGAGGTTTATAAAAAGCACCTATAGAGCCAAATGGGAAACAGAGCATCCATGCCACCAGAAGGATGATGCATAATACAAACTCGACCGAAGAGAACAAGTAGCAATATTCAGACTCCGCACAGGACATAACAGGCTGAAATACCACTTGTTCAATAAACTAAAGATAGGAGATACCGATGAATGTAATTGTGGAACTGGTAAAATGACAGCTAAACATTTGCTGCAAGAGTGCCCAATATATGCAGAACAGAGAAAGATATTTTGGCCCACACCTGTTTTATTTGAGGACAAGCTCTATGGAGATATCAACAAGTTTAAGTTGACTGCAGCTTACTTTAACTACATTCAGGTTGACATTTAAAGGTGCAAGAAGAAGTATTTAGACTGCCACACTACATACCACAAGCATGTCGGTTACACAAGCCTCCCAGAGGCATGAAATGGAATATTGCTTGGATAGAAAATCCATTACGTGGAAAGTCCGAATCGAAAGCTCACTGTGTGGGCTTCATAAAAGGTGGAAAAGGTGTCCTAGTGGCACAAAATGGAATATTGATCGGATAGCAAGTCTATTACGTGAAAAGTCCGAATCGAAAGCTCACTATGTGGATGTCATCTGCAGACTGCATTCTTTTGGCTTCCGGAAGAACAGCCTATGGTGAACGGAAGGCCCAATATACGGAAGTGAGGCTAAGCAGCCATGTGCAGGACGTGATGATTCCTTGGGTGAGCCCAGTACCAGAATGCTGTGTGTTGGCTCTGCAATTATGGAAGCCTCCTTGGATGGCGGGGAATGCCCATGGTCTGCCCCTGCCTTCCCTTGAGGGCTGACCAGGATCTTTGGCTGTTCTATAATGGGCCAGCTGGGATGGGAGATAACACCACAACAGTGAGAGTCTAACGTCCTAAGAAACCCCCGGGAAGGTTAACCCGGTCAACAAATGCCCGCAGAAGTCGGATGTGTCGGCCTAACGGCGCAAGAACGCAGCTCTGCTGTAAACAGGCACAACGCAATCACGTCCGAAAAAAAACTCCGGTTAACGCAGAAGAAGAAGAAGAAGAAGAAGAAGAAGAAGAAGAAGAAGAAGAAGAAGAAGAAGAAGAAGAAGAAGAAGAAGAAGAAGAAGAAGAAGAAGAAGAAGAAGAAGAAGAAGAAGAAGAAGAAGAAGAAGAAGAAGAAGAAGAAGAGGAAGAGGAAGAAGAAGAAGAAGAAGAAGAAGAAGAAGAAGAAGAAGAAGAAGAAGAAGAAGAAGAAGAAGAAGAAGAAGAAGAAGAAGAAGAAGAAGAAGAAGAAGAAGAAGAAGAAGAAGAAGAAAAAGTACCATGGTATGAATGCAGGTCGTTCGGAAAGCAATGGCAAACTACTGAAAGTAAACTTGCCGATAAATCGCATGCTAGGGTTGACTGCGACGTCCTGTATGGGTTAAGTAACTATCTGTAACCCCCCTCCCCTCGCCCTCCCCTCTGTTCGGGAACAAGCGGGAGGTAGTGTATTGGCCAGACGCCCTCCTGCCCACCCGAAGTCAAGGGTTAGATCCGCATCGGAGGCGATTCTAGTTCGTCTGGATTCAGAGTAAAATACGGGTATACGGGATTACAAACTGCGTCCGCAACCCCTTCGCCACGGAGTTTCCGTGTGCCTGTGTGTATCTGTACATGTCAGTGTACATCTGTGTCTGTGCCTGCATCTGTGTCCGTGCCTGCACCTGTGTCTGTGCCTGCATCTGTGTCCGTGCATGCATCTGTGTGTGTGTGTGTGTAATATCTAGTTCTATCGCTCTGCCATTCACCCATGTGTTTACACAATATGCAGAAATAGCAATGCCTGGGAAATCCCTGAGACCTTTGATATAGCAGAAGAAAAAAGAAACATTCTAAAACTCGGTGGTACTCATCAAAGTAGAAGACAGGAGTGAAAACTAGTGAAAACATTTTTTCCCATATCCTATTTACAGGACATTGCAGTCAACAACAGCATTTTTCAGATAAATGGTCGGCCTGAGTTTGCGATCTCTCCGCCACAATAAAACTTGCTTTCACAGCAGCTTCAGTTTGTGATTTTGCTTTAGTGAAAAACATCTGCTGTGATGTTAGATGCCTCTTCAATTCTTCTACCTTCTTTAGCTTCTGCTCTACATTCAGGCTGTTTAACGTGTCTTGATGTTTAGTCTCGTAGTGCCATCTCAGATTATATTCTTTGATCACAGCCACATTATCTCCACAAATTAGACACACAGGTTTACCGCCAATATCAGTAAACATATATTCAGTCTCCAAGCGGCTTTGAAAGGCTCTGTTTTCAGAATAAACTTTTCTCTTGGTCATTTTAAAGGCTAGCTTTGATTTTAAAAGATTGTACATCTACCGATAGACCCTTGAGTGATAGCAGGTTAGTCGTAGCGGGAAAAGGTGATGTAATATCCGGACAATGCACTACTTTCATGTTTTATGCGCCAATAAAAAAAACGAGCAACTAAACGTTGCTAATCACTATAACGATGAACATCTACTCACTAAACAACTTTTATTCTCGCTTATTATGATCGAAGCGAGAACGCTCTCGTGTAGCCTATCATTCGGTAAGGCTGCTAATTAGGGAATTTGATTTGCACTTTATATCGTGGCCATTCAAAAATATTTTTGCCTAAATTCTTTCTCGGGCCGAATATATTTGTACGTCGGTTGAGACCTCTCGGGCCTGATATGATTGTAAGCCGGGCCTGATGTGGCCCGCGAACCTTGAGTTTGACACATGTGATATAATGGAATGTGTAGGCGGCATCCTGTATAAAACAATCGCCAGAGTCCTGCAGAGACGATCCTACTTCAACTTTCTGTTATTGTGGTAAAAGGGGAAAGAGAGAGAAAGGAACGAACGAACGAACGAACGAAGGTTAAGAAATGGGCAAGCATATCCGACTGACATTCTGTTCTTCTTATCTCTCTGCCTTCATGCATTATTCCATTCAAACATAACTTATGAAGTTAATCTTAGACAACATCAGAAACTATATATGCTTTATAAACGCATGGAAAATGTGCAATAATAAATAATACATGACTCACTAAAACTAACTTTGGCATGGCAATTATAAGTTGCTAAGGCAGATGTAACGTACCACAATTAGGAAAATGTTTATTAAACTAGTTGTAATTTGAGATTATTATTATTATTATTATTATTATTATTATTATTATTATTATTATTATTATTATTATTAATTAGAAGAAGAGAAGGAGGGGGAGGAAGAAGAAAAAACAAGAAGAAGATGAGGTGGAGGAAGAAGAGGGGGGGGGAGAAAAATTAGAAAATGTAGACGAGGGGGGCAGAAGGAGGAAGAAGAGAAGGAGGAAGAAGAAGAAGACGTAGAGGAGAAAGAGGGAGAAGAGAAGGGAGATGATGGAGAAAAAGAAGAAGAAATAAAGGAGGAAGAGAAGGAGAAGAAAGAGAAGTAGAAGGAAGAGAAGGAGGGGAAAACAGAAGAAGAAGGGGATATTGACTTGCCTATTGAACGAGTAGCGTCTTTGGGTTACAAGACAACAGTGTGAACTGACACTCTAATATAACAAACAAAAGCAAACAAACAAACGACACTTGTTACACTCTGATGCATATCAGGCTTATGGTGCTATTCCCCCGTACTTTTAGAGATCAATCGGCACGCAAGGGGCGATGATACAACATATGATACTAGCATAATTCCCACCTCCCGCATTTGACGCTGGTTCTATTCACATTAGCTACTGATCGAACCGGATTACCAGTTATACGGGCCGCACTCACTGACTCAGTAACGAACCAGAAATTTCTGGATCTTTCTGTATCGTCGGGGTTCAGACCAGGCTGGTTTTGTTAGCAAACAACGAAAATAGAAACGGGGAGAATATTTGAGAGTTATTGTTACACCCTAATGTAATACTATGTTTTCGATTTCACGACTTCATTATATTTCTGATGGGGCAACGTGGGCGCACATGTATAACAGACTCTGATCGCATGCGTGCGCTGAAATAAATATAATAAATAACGTTCGTTTGAATATGTAAATTATTCTTTTCACTAATGAAAAGAACCGGAACAGAGCAGATCAGCGAGCTAATCTGGATGTTATAAGTATCTCTTTCTCAATCATTATGCCAGTGTCTGAACGTTGCAGAATTATTTCTCCAAATATACGGAAGAGAAAGTGTTTGGACATAGCTTTAACTTTAGTGTTTGGCCATTGCTTCGCGCTTGCATCAGCTGGCTATTTTGAGAGGTAAATATAGTTTTCTCCCTTTTGTTAAAGTTATGTGATTGCGTGCACAATTTTGTGAAAGTGTTTTTGTGGTAACGTGTGTTTGTGTACACATTCATACCCGTACAGTGTATTTGCGTGTGATGTGTGCGTCTGTACGGGGGTGTGAGTGGGCGTGCAGGTCGTTAGTCCATAAAGTCACCATCATCATGCGCCCTAATAATTGGCGTAGACGTTCACGCATCTCAACAGATTTCGATTGTTGGTATTCTAGATCAATAATAGTGATTATATAATTATTCCTTTGTCATCGTCTCAGTCCATCCAGCATCATTTCTGTTAGTCTGCGCCTGACTCTCCTACCTCTGATCTTGCCAGCCGTCACGATGTTCTCCGATACTTCTCATTACCTGGTCAAAGCACATTGTTTGTCGTCTTCTTTTATTTGTACACAACTTTTCATTGACCTTTTGCAGTCGTTGCTTGTTAGTTACTCTGTCAGTTCACGGTGTTTGCGACATACGTTTCAGAAACCACAGCTTTCGAGCCTTCCAGTTCTTCCTAATGTGTTGATTTGCTGTCCATGATTCACTGCCAGTTGCAGAACAGGTTCTATAAAAAGTTCAGTCCTTGTTATCTGACACTCAGTCATTGTGAATTACTGCACAGGATACTTTTCATTTTATGAAATACATCTTTTGGGGGTGTAATATTTTCTAAACAACACTGTCATCTACTGCCTGTAGTACCTTGCGGTGTAGGGCAGGGGGGGGGGAGAGAAAGGGGGTCTTGAGCCTGAGGAAATAATGCCGCCTGGCTAGTGCAGTCGCTGCGAACTGTGCAGGTTAGGGGTTTCTTTTTTCACTGTTAGCATAGACGGACCAAAAATAAACGAATGAAACAATCCTTTAAGACGCAGATCTTCTTTTCTTCTTCAGCATTCCGAGCCATTGAGGTTCTCTGCTGCGGATACAAGCCGTCTCCATTCGTCTCTCTGGTTGACCCTCTCTTGCCAGTCGCTGATTCCAAGTGCTTGTAGGTCTATATATATATTATCTCTCCACCGTCTTCATGGTCTACCTCGGGGTCTACACATATAAAAAACGTAAATTGGTTACAGAGTTAGATTTAGACGGTCACGATTTTTTTTTTTTTGGGGGGGGGGGGGGCATGTCATGAGGAGAAATAAACCGGACAACTTTGTGACAACTGCCAAACATCGTGGGGGAAAGGCAAGGGGTGGGGGGGGGGAGACACAGAAATAAATACTTATTTGACTTGGCCACTTGGCATAATCTTGACCTGATCCATGTATCTGGTGAACGTGTCAAATGACCAGCCATGACCGCTTATCGTCATGGCACGTAATTATATATATTTATATACACACACACATACACACACATACACACACGCACGCACGCACATACATACACACACACACACACGAGCACGAGCACACACACGAGCATGAACACATACACGCACGCACACATATTTACACGAGCGCGAGCAAACACACACACACACACACACACACACACACACACGAGCATGAACACATACACGCACGCACACATATTTACACGAGCGCGAGCAAACACACACACACACACACACACACACACACACACACGAGCATGAGCACACACACGCACGCACACATCAAACACACACACACACACACACACACACACACGAGCATGAGCACACACACGCACGCACACATATATACACGAGCGCGAGCACACACACACACACACACACACACACACACACACACACACAGTCGTACCTTATAGTATATTATATTATGTATGTTGGAACTTGAACGTCTCCGTTGACGTTTCCTATCTCCCTTGATTGCTTGCTACTGTGTGAACAGCGTGCTGGCCGAGGTGGTTTAGAAATGCAGCATCTTCCCCTCCTTCGAATAGTGCACATAATCGTATCCCATTACCGGTATATTTTTTTCAGGAACATGTATTCAGAAAAACTTGATGTTATCACACACCACATGATCTCTCTAGATGTCTAGCGGTCTCGGAGATAAGTCATGTACGCACAGGTTGAAAATTAGTCGACATTCGGAAATCTCCCCGGGAGTCTCTGTGGCGAAGTGGTCAAGCCGTTGCTTGCTTGTGTTAGTTGGCTTGAGCTCCAACGCGAAGTCCTGTATGTCGGATGAAGGCATCCTGTTGTCCAACATCAGTGTGATGTCATACAGGACCTGAGGTTTGCGTGAGTATCCGTTGTCCCATGTCTGGCTTATTGGTGTGCAGACTAGTGGTTCCTCGCCGTACAGGCAGACACTCTCCGACTTCGGAGGAATGTCAAGCCGTTTAATTCGGGCTCCGAAGGTTGTGGGTTCGATTCCTGGCCGTGTCATTCGGTTCACGAATTAAATTTTTCGGAGACTCCTGTGGGTCGTCGCTAGAGCTACGGAGTACGTGCTTTGTGCGACGCTTTCCGCGCTGCGGAAAGAGACCGAGCCATATGGGATAAAACCCGGTGCAATGAAGTCGACCCTGTCGACTTTTAAGCGACTTTTTTTTTAGCCGGAAATCTTAAAATGGGAGTCGTTTGGCTGCTGTGTTGGTATCATCATTACTATGTAACTTACAAAGTGATGTAGGCGTTTATGTCGCATCCCAGATATCCATCCTGGTATTCAGGATCAGTCATACTGGTGTTATTCCTCCATGTCATTGTCTTGAACCACCAAGTATCGTGTTTCTCTGTCTGCCTCTGCCTCTGCTACCGCTGAACTGTCCAATTGTTACGGTGTTCTCCTGTGTCTCTCTTCTCATTACATAACCACAGAACAGTGTCTATCCTTCGTATAGTTGTATTTAATGGTCTACTTTCATTAGATTCTTCCAGTCAGTTGTTATTGGTTACTCTAGTCGTCCCAGGCATTCTCAAATTTAGTCTTAGAAAACACAACACATCCCCGCTGCCTCCAAGGTCCCCCTAACGCGCTCGTTCACATTCCAAGGTTCAATGGCACACAGTAGAACAAGCCCGGTGTCCCATGTCAATACTCTATGTCACACATTCAATGGGAGTAATTTATTACATAAGGCAGAATTTCACAATTAGAAAACCTACCCACATAAGATTATAATATGTGTGGGTTCGTGTAAAAAACGGGGAAACCACCACATTATTTTCCCAAGATTTAATGAATAGTCACGTATCAGAGGCAGTGACAAAGAGCTTTCTTTGGGCGTGTCCTGAGAAGAGAGGCATTGGAGAACATAGTGACGACTAGATAGATCGGCGGGAAGAGAGGCAGATGCAGACCAAGAGAAATTATGCTGGTTGGATTGAGACGGTGGCATGGCCTTTAATGATGATCATAATGGTTTCGTGTGTGTGTGTGCACACACACACACAAACACACAAACACACAAACACACGAACACACACACACACACACTCTCTCTGGGAATGCGCGCCTGTGCCATGGATATTGTTCACTTAACTGAGACACGGCCTGGTGTGATCTGAACTAGAGGTTCGGAGCACTACTGGATCGTTTCTGAGAGCGATAAAGATTGTCATTGAATTCAATCAGTCAATCATTGTGGCAATATGTAACACGTGATATATAAGTAGTAACTTCAGAGATGGGCCTACGTGTTGCTAGCTGCACATTTTCCCACACTGCAGACTGCTGTTGTCATGTTTATCTAATCGTGCATTTCTGTAAGTGCCCTTATTCTTCTTAGTGATGCTTCAAACGTTTCGCTTTCTGGCATATCTGATAGAAAATCAACAAAACCTATATTTCATTATCATCTAGTAAGTTATGTGGCAACTGGTCTAGGATCGAAGCTCTGATAAACAGACAGTTAGAGCATTGCTTTGCTGATCCAGCAGCTTCTACAATTTGTCTTGTTCCAGAGGTATTGATGTTACCTTTCCTCTGAAGTAAACAAAGGAGCCCGAGAAAAGGATCACACTGAATTCAATCAGTCAATCATTGTGGCAATATGTAACACGTGATATATAAGTAGTAACTTCAGAGATGGGCCTACGTGTTGCTAGCTGCACATTTTCCCACACTGCAGACTGCTGTTGTCATGTTTATCTAATCGTGCATTTCTGTAAGTGCCCTTATTCTTCTTAGTGATGCTTCAAACGTTTCGCTTTCTGGCATATCTGATAGAAAATCAACAAAACCTATATTTCATTATCATCTAGTAAGTTATGTGGCAACTGGTCTAGGATCGAAGCTCTGATAAACAGACAGTTAGAGCATTGCTTTGCTGATCCAGCAGCTTCTACAATTTGTCTTGTTCCAGAGGTATTGATGTTACCTTTCCTCTGAAGTAAACAAAGGAGCCCGAGAAAAGGATCACACTGCATGGGCCACACATGGTCTCCACAATCCATCCACGATTTGTGCTGTGGAGCTGTTATTATGCTTTGGGAGCACAATAACTATCTGTCAAGACGGCAAGGAGTGAGCTGTGTTGCATTGTTTCGTCAAGTCTGTGGCTCAGTACATCCGACTTCGATAGGCCTGTTTTCGTGTTTGCTTTCCCTAGCCCCTGACTGTCCCGTCTACCTAAAAGGTTTAAGTGTAACTTTCTCTGGTCCCTATTCCTTGACCTGTCCGACATGGGAGACCCTACCAGTAGCTGTGCTGCCGTCAGGGCCGTGCCGTGCTATACAGAGAGCCGGCCGCATCAGGCGGCACAGTAAGGAGGCTTCATAAGGTGGTGAAATTTTTTAAGAAAACAGCATGTACAGAGCGGCGTTTCGAAGACTTGCATCATACTGCGAAAATCTAGGCACAGTACTGGCTGCCGTCGGCATAGTTCTTGGGTTCACTTTCAACACGCAAGCCCCTCTACCACTTCAAGGTGGATGCACAACCTAAATTTATATTAATGGCGGGAGAAGTATTGATTCACACTCATTGAAGACAAGTGACAGAAGTAGAAAGAACTTCAGGGAGTCCCAGCACACGTTACGGAATTGAACCCAAACTTATCACCAATTCACCTTACAAAAGATCTCATTTCAGCACCCGTTAAAATGAGACCTGCATATTCCTCTCACGGGTAGGCTTATTCTGTGACAGTTAATCAATACCCATTAATTTATTTCTCTGATAATGAAGATGTTAAACTGATTAGAGACATTAGAAGTAGACAGTCACAATTTTTTGGGTATGTTATGAGAAGAAATGATCTGGAGAACTTGGTGACAACTGGTAAGATCGAGGGGAACAGACCAAGGGGAAGACCTAGAAGCAAGTACCTGAATGGAGAACATAGTGACGACTAGATAGATCGACGGGAAGAGAGGCAGATGCAGACCAAGATCTGAGAGCGATAAAGATTGTCCTTGAATTCAATCATTCAATCATTGTGGCAATATGTAACACGTGTCGTCTTTACTTCCCAAGACATTTCCTGGTTCCTATTTCAGGCGGTGTCGAGCTGGAAACCTGGGTCCATTTTACACATTAAAACCATCCCTCATGCGGATTGAACCAATGACAACGGACCGACAGGCGAACATCTAGCCACTTCGCCTCCGCCCCCCCCCCCCCGCACAGCGGTACCTACAGATACAAGAGTTTACACAGCATTAAGGAGAGGCTGGGGTTGCACATTTGTTGTTTCATTAAACCATCATCATCATGTGCCATGCCGATAAGCGTGGGCGGTCATGTTTCGCCATCTCGTACGATCACCAGAGTCGTGGACCAGCTCCGTGTTCCTGTCTCGACCATGCCACATGGCCAAGCTATCTAGGTAGATACGTACGTCTCCACCTTCTGCTTGTTCTTCCCCCGCAATCTTGTCAGTTGTCACCAAGTTCTCTAATTTATTTCTTCTTATGTGTCCAACCATGTTGACTGTCTAATCAATTTACTGTTCTCATTTGTTTCTTGCAGGACTTGCTCATTGGTTTTTCTGTCTGTCCTTGATATTCTTTGCATTTTCCTCAGAAACCTCATCTCCACAGCCATTAGATTTATTTTTTTTTCGCTTGTCTGCTCATTGTCCACGTTTCACATCCAGGGTTTCATTAAACAGCGTGGGCAGTTTGGGTAATCCCGGGCAGTAACTCTGTTTGCTAATACAGAGTAAAGGACTCTTTTGCACTCCTTCATGTCGCCCATTTGGCATACGGTGCCCGATTCATATTGTTGTGTCCACCGGATGTGAGGACACACATCGTGGCGATCACTCAAATGTCGCAGTCGTTAGAAAGTTTGGGTTTTTCCTCAACAACCGGGTTTAAGCGAGCATGTCTTGCCACAAACCTTGTTTTCGATTGTTTATCAACTCACGTGTTGATAACGTTCGACATAAGTATGTCAGGGTGCGTCGCATCTTTCTTATCTACCAAATTCGATCTTCTCCCCTTCTTGTATCCAAGTTTATAATTATATATTCCATGTTCTCTTTTTTTCTTGGCACGGCCAAAGAATGTTGGCTTGTTTTCTTCTTTTGGCAATGAGGCGTTTTCTTTGTGCTTTTAGAAAAGCGTGATTAATTATTTAGATTATTCGTGATGTTTTAATATTATGTATGGATTTTCCTGCCTTTTTTGCCAGTTGTTCATGATTCGCCGACCTTTTAGAAATATGTTGTATATAACAATTAGGATATGGATTTATTGCACGCGACTGTTCTGTGGCTTTTTTTTTTTTAAATCAAACTAACTTTTGCTGGGCTATTAGTTAGAAATCTCCAGTCTACTGACGTCAGCGTACCTACATGCCTGTACCTATCTGCAAAGAATTTAACCCCCCCCCCCACCCCCACCTAAAAAAATGGCGAAATCGTCTCTACAAAAATACCAAAGAGACCGAAGAGAATCTACACAGCTAAATACAAATCTAGCCCTAGGATTAATATTATTAACATCCACGATCCTGATAAGTGCTTTGAGTTCCAACAGCAACTTGAAGACGCTTTCACTGATACATCAGAAAATTAAAATTGTTCAGCAAGTGAAAAGTGGGATGAACTTAAGGAAACTCTTTATAAAACAGCGATAAGGGTTTACGGCACTGCGGATCATAAGAGGCAGAACTGGTGTGCAACAAACAGCCAGACACTGCAGCACTCGGTTGATAAAAAGAAGATAGCTATCTTATCTTAAGAAACAAGGAAAGAACACCGCGTAACACCCCAAGTGAGCTGAAGCAAGCTAGGAAGGATGTGCAAAAGGCTGCCAGGCAGTGTGCAAATGACTATTGGATCAAGTTAAATGAGTCCATTCAAAATGCAAGTGATAATGGAAACAGCAGAAGCATGTATGAAAGGATAAAGAAAGCCAGTGGTCCAATGATCAAAAGAAGTGCCCCACTGAAAACCTTGACTGAAGAAATTATCACTGATAAGAAACAGCAGATGGATATCTGACGCACCATCAATCATCGAGGTCAACAAAACTTTGGGAGTTATACTACGTGTAATAAAACTAACAGTAGTGAGAACCCTCCAACTGTCTGTTGAACACAGAAGTTCAAAGGATATTAACAAGCATTCTCCTTCAACAAAAGTCATGCAGCGGCAAGATCAACATCATGTTCTAGATTTTAACACCAATTGGAATACACTGAAATACACCATGACAACAAATCATCCACATCAAGTCATAGACCTGAAGACCAACTGAAATACACCTTGATAACAGCAAGTTCAACACCTGAATACCAAAGCAAGACACCGAATGAAGCTAGTGGAGTAAATGTGTACACCCACACAACAGAAAAATCATTGAACTATCTGCGACGCTCAATGTGTGTGCTGGAAAATTATTCATCTTCTGATCCATGTGTGTGCAGATCAATTCTGCACATAGTCACAGATGCTACCAATGAATGACTCTCAGCGATATATGTTCCTACACTGTACTGGATAATAACGGATGAATCTATGCTGGTCCCATGTCAACCTAAATACCATCATCAATTGTGGAATGGGTTATAGCCTGGTGACTAGGTGGGCGTAAACTCCTCGTGAACAGAATTGGGATTCGGATTGTTCAAGCCGAGCAGCTGAATGGCCGTCAACTTTTCATCGGTCATGGTGATAAAGGGGAGTACCTTCTGCAAGAGCTTAAGTGGAACGCCTGAAAGTATGACCAACCAAGGCCCCAATTTCACAAGGACACCGAGTCTACTTGCAACAGAGTATTCGTAAAATCTAGCCCCATGGAGGGGATTATGTGCGTGTGTGATATTTCTATTTCCGAATATTATGGATTATAAAATATTCACCAGCCAACTTCAGTGGATATACATGTGAGGAACACAACTGAGTGCAGTTATTTCGGTACCCAGATAATGGGGATAGGATCTACTATACGTTGGAGATGAACACTGAGCCGTACAATAGGAGAATAAAGGACAGCAAACCACTATATTATTAGTTTAGTATTATGTAATGAATGTAATGTTTGATTTTTTGGGAACACATGCCAAGGTTGTTTTTTTTTTAAATCATTAGGTTTGTCAATGGTGTTGGGAACCAACTGATATGTATTGGTGGTTTTTGAAGATGTTGAATTTTGGGGGAACATGGGATAGCACTTTTTAATGTGTCTATGATATGTCATATTTCATCCCATGCCTGTTCCAGTATTTCAGTATGGTCAATATAGATATGTGAATGTATACCCCTGTCATATTTCATGTTAATGTATACCTTTGTCATATTTCATGTGAATGTATACATATGTCATGTGATGCATATTCAAAAAGCTCACAGTTGTCATTACACTTGTAGAAATGTTAATCCAGATCTTGGTTGAATTCCTGAACAGTTGTCCAGAGTTGATGTTTGTTCAACAGTGGTCGTTTTATATGTTGTAAACAATCAATGTCCTCTAGCACTATATAACAAATCCACTAGGTGATGTAGTGGGAATGGAGAAGTTCGCATAGACACAGTTATATAAGGGAGTGAAGTATTTTCCTCTTTGTGTTTGTGGTAGAATTCCAGGATCACCTTGCATTCTAGAAGTGAAAGAGAATCAAAATTGAATCCCCTTCAGGGATCCCCTAGACCAGTGGTTCTCAACCGGTGGGGAATCCCCCCCCCCCCCGCTCCCGAGGGGGGAATTTTAGGGTTTCCAGGGGAGGGGGGGATTAAGATTATTTCTAGATTGCGTTAATACAAGAACTGATTACTTGATATTGTTTTTTCCTTCACACTTTACGGTTCTGTACGTATCACCCTTCTGAAATTCATTTTATAACGTAAGTAGATCCGCAAATCACGTTTTATGTAGATGTCTAGATTTATTTTAGTATGTGCTATTAAATTTAGCTTCAATTATTACGTATACTGTGTGGGGGTAGGGGGAAATTTTTAGGGAGGAAATACGAAAGGGGGTGGTGACGTTCTAAAAATATGGTGGGGGGGGGGGAATGACGTCCTAAAAATATGATGAAGGGGGCACGGGCCAAAAAAGGTTTAGAACCACTGCCCTGGACACTTACTAAAATATTCTCATAGATTAAAATCCATATCCCACAGTGTACCATTGACGACGCCGAACTAGAGACCATGTTATATATCTAGGATCAGTGGTAAATAGCAAATTATCCCTAGATCAGGAAATCAACATCAGGATTCGTAAGACAGCAACAACAATGGAAAGGTTAAGAAAAAGAGTCTGGGAGAACAGGAAGCTTACTGCCAAAACAAAAGTCCTTGTCTATCAAATCTGTGTCCTTACTCCTCTTCTCTATGGCAGTGAAGCCTGGACAACTTACTCACACCAAGAGAAACGTTTAAACAGCTTTCATATGCGGTGTATGCGAAGAATACTTGGTATTAAGTGGCAAGACAAAATCACAAATACTGAAGTATTGGAAAGATCAGGTTGTGTGATGGTTTATTCCATGCTCAGTCTTGATAGACTTAGATGGCTAGGACACGTTAGGTGGATGGATGATGATAGAATACCAAAGCATAACTTATTTTGTGAATTACAGATGGGTAAGAGATCTCAGGGTAGGTCTCTACTACGATACAAAGATGTGTGTAAGCGGGACATGATTGATACAGGCGTTGATAATGCACATTGGGAGCAAGTCGCCGCTGATCGTGTTGCATGGGGGGGCACATATCAGAAATGGAATAAAGACAAAGGAGAAAATGATTGCAGATAGGTCACACACTGAGCGTATGAGGTGTAAGATGGTACGTGATGGTGAAAATAACCATGTGTTCACGTGCATCCACTGTGGACGAACATTTACAGAGCGAATTGGCCTTGTCAGTCACATTCGCCACCGCCATGGGTTGTAGTTATGAAGCCTTTTTGAAGCACAATGTAACAAACTTCGTCTGTCAAGACGGCAGGGTGCCAATCAATGCCGCCTATCATCTTCAAAAGGAGCATAGGCCCTCAGCCAGTTGTAGGTGATGGTTGGATGTGTTTTCTACGGCATGAGTTTGTTAGCCTCACGGCCTCACGCCCTCTCACTGGTCGGCCGGGCCATACATGGTAGTCTGCGGTAGACAACACTAAACATACAAGTAATTCAGGAGTCATCCCCCTTTTCTCACTAGTCAGCTTATTTGTTTACAAATACCGGCAAAGAAAATGGAAAATGCAGGCACCGGGTAAACATGTCCAGACGACCGGGCGCCCTGGATTCTACCCTTGGTTATAGTATTACTGGTCTTTTCCTCCATTATGTATGGGTCCCTAACACAGAGGTATAATCTACTTCTTGTTGTTTTTTTCCCGGTGATTCATTCATTAAGGGACTAAAAGAACGTTTTACAAGGTTGCTGACATATCCTTAACAAGACGTCGCAGTCAACCCCGGAATTTTTTGTGATTTCTTTGCAAGTTTACGTTCAGTACTTTGCCATTGCTTTCTGAACGACCGGCAATCATACCATTTAATAAAACCCAAGGCAGGTGGTCTGCTGCCAAATCTCCCGCAGCTGTGTTTCGAACCCGGTATGCGAGATTATGAACTTGGTCCGCAACGCCTTCGCCAGAGAGACGGTATTAAGGTTCTGCATTTCCTGAAATAGACCAGGTCTCCTTAACTTGAACGCACTTGCTCGGGGGAGGCAGCACTTGCTCCCACACCGACAATATGTCCCTGTGTCCCGTGGGATCAGCTAGATAAAGTTGACCTAGATGTGCCAGGCGGAGGAGGACTACAAATATTGACTAGACACACATTCTGTCTCCCTGAGAAGAACATCAAAGTAGGTGCCTTAAATAAATCCTTGGACACCTTTGTCAAACATGGGCGGACGTGCATACAGCTTGTACGTTCTAGAATACCTTCAGAATCTTATCCGGGGTTTCACAATTTCCATGTCCGCCATATAAGTCGGTACCATTAATATTGTAGTATTTAATATATTTGGTCTAGGAAGGAGAGCGGCGATGACGGGAACTGACCACGTCATCTCATTATATCATGGCTAAGAGTATGTGAAGGCATTATACTTTACACCCAACGGAGGTATTGGCTGTCTTCACCTTTAATGTATATATACTTGTATCATCTGGTTCTATAGTCTATACTTTTCGTTCGTCGTTCATTAAATAGCATCTCTGTGTAGGGTGATACAGAGATTATGTGTAGAGTGTGAGTGCAGAGAGAATATGTGTAGAGTGTGAGATTAGAGAGAGTATGTGTACAGTGTGAGTGTAGAGAGAGTATGTGTAGAGTGTGAGTGTAGAGAGTGTATGTGTACAGTGTGAGTGTAGAGAGAATATGTGTAGAGTGTGAGTGTAGAGAGAATATGTGTAGAGTGTGAGTGTAGAGAGTGTATGTGTAGAGTGTGAGTGTAGAGAGAATATGTGTAGAGTGTGAGTGTAGAGAGAATATGTGTAGAGTGAGTGTAGAGAGAATATGTGTACAGTGTGAGTGTAGAGAGAATATGTGTAGAGTGTGAGTGTAGAGAGTGTATGTGTAGAGTGTGAGTGTAGAGAGAATATGTGTAGAGTTTGAGTGTAGAGAGAATATGTGTAGAGTGTGAGATTAGAGAGAGTATGTGTAGAGTGTGAGTGTAGAGAGAATATGTGTAGAGTGTGAGTGTAGAGAGAGTATGTGTAGAGTGTGAGATTAGAGAGAGTATGTGTAGAGTGTGAGTGTAGAGAGAGTATGTGTAGAGTGTGAGATTAGAGAGAGTATGTGTAGAGTGTGAGATTAGAGAGAGTATGTGTAGAGTGTGAGTGTAGAGAGAGTATGTGTACAGTGTGAGTGTAGAGAGAGTATGTGTAGAGTGTGAGATTAGAGAGAGTATGTGTAGAGTGTGAGTGTAGAGAGAGTATGTGTAGAGTGTGAGTGTAGAGAGAGTATGTGTAGAGTGTGAGATTAGAGAGAGTATGTGTAGAGTGTGAGATTAGAGAGAGTATGTGTAGAGTGTGAGATTAGAGGGAGTATGTGTAGAGTGTGAGATTAGAGAGAGTATGTGTAGAGTGTGAGTGTAGAGAGAGTATGTGTAGAGTGTGAGATTAGAGACAGTATGTGTAGAGTGTGAGTGTAGAGAGAGTATGTGTAGAGTGTGAGTGTAGAGAGAGTATGTGTAGAGTGTGAGATTAGAGAGAGTATGTGTAGAGTGTGAGATTAGAGAGAGTATGTGTTATGTGTAAATGTAGAGTGTGCTTATAGAGAGAGTATGTGTAGACTGTGAATGTAGAGAGAATGTGTGTAGACAGTGTAGAGTGAGAGTGTAGAGAGAGTATGTGTAGAGTGTCAGAGTACAGTGTGAATGTAAAGAGAGTTTGTGTACAATGTCGGTGTAGAGAGAATATTTATAGAGTGAGGGGGTAGATAGCATATGTGCGTGTGTATAGTGTGAATGTAAAGTGTGAGTGTGGAGAGATTATTAGAGTAGAGTGTGAGTGTAGAGAGAGTATGTGTAGAAAGTGAGTGTACATGGAATATGTGTAGAGTGTGAGGGAAGAGAGAATATGTGTTGAGTGTGAGTGTAGTGTAAGTGTAGAGAGAATATATATAGTGTGAGTGTAGTGTGAGTGTAGAGAGAGTATGTGTAGAATGTGAGTGTACATGGAATATGTGTAGAGTGTGAGTGAAGAGAGAATATGTTAGTTAGTTAGTTAGTTAGTTAGTCGACAGATCATCCTCGTTGCACATCGAATATGTGTTGAGTGTGAGTGTAGTGTAAGTGTAGAGAGAATATATATAGTGTGAGTGTAGTGTGAGTGTAGAGAGAATATATATATATATATATATATATATATATATATATATATATATATATATATATATATATATATATATATATATATAGAGTGTGAGTGTAGTGTGAGTGTAGAGAGAGTATTATACAGTGTGGATGCAGAGTGTGATTGTAGTGTGAATGTAATGTGAGTGTAGAGAGAGTACTATAGAGTGTGGATGCTGCAGAGTGTGAGTGTAGTGTGAGTGTAGCGACAGTATATGTAGAGTCAGAGTGTAGTGTGAGGGTAGAGAGAGTATTTGCAGAGTGTGAGTGTAGTGTGAGTGTAGAGAGACTATTATAGAATGTGGATTCAGTGTGTGAGTGTAGTGTGAGTGTAGCGATAGTATGTGTAGAGTCAGAGTGTAGTGTGAGAGTAGAGAGTGTCTGCTGAGTGTGAGTGTAGTGTGAGTGTAGAGAGCGTATGTGTAGTGTGTGAGTGTAGCGATAGTATGTGTAGAGTCAGAGTGTAGTGTGAGGGTAGAGAGAGTGTTTGCAGAGTGTGAGTGTAGAGAGAGTATTGTAGAGTGTGGGTCTACAGGGAGTATGTGGTGAGTGTAGTGTGAGTGTAGAGTGAGTGTAGAGTGAGTGTAGAGTGAGTGTAGTATGAGTGTAAAGAGAATATATATAGAGTGTGAACGTAGAGTGAGTGTAGTGTGAGTGTAGAGAGAATATGTATAGATTGTGAGTGTAGAGTGAGTGTAGTGTGAGTATGGTGTGAGTGTAGTGTGAGTGTAAAGAGAGTATATATATACAGAATGCGTGTGTAGAGTGAGTGTAGTGTGAGCACTGAGTGTAGAGTGAGTGTAGAGTGAGTGTAGTGTGAGTGTAGAAAGAGTATATATAGAGTGTGAGTGTAGAGTGAGTGTAGTGTGAGTGTAGATAGAGTATTATAGATTGTAGGTCTAGAGTGTAAGTGTAAAGAGAGAGTTAGTGTAGAGTGTGAGTGTAGAGAGTGAGTGCGAGTGTAGAGAGAGTATGTGTAGAGTGTGGGTGTAGAGAGATAATATGTATAGTGTGGGTGTAAGAGTGTATGTGAAGTATTTTTGTTTTATATTATGTTACTGAGTCGCGGAGTACGTATGTGTATGTGCAGAGCTGTGTATGAAGAGAGAGTGTGTGTGTGTGTGTGTGAGTGGGGGGGGGGGGGGTGTTATGTAAAATGTGTGAGTGTGTGAATACATAATGTGTGTTGAGTATGAGTGTAGGATGTGTTTAGTGTGTATGTGTAGAGTATATATGTAGAGTATATATGTGTGTAGTGTGTGTATGTGATGAGTGTGCGTGTAGAATGTGTGGGGAGTATAGGTAAAGTGTGTGGGAGTGTGTGAATAAATAATTTGTGTAGAGTATAAGTGGAATCAACGACTGGCAAGAGAAGGTCCACCAGAGAGACGAATGGAGACGGATTGTATCTGCAGCAAAGAACCTCAATGGCTCGGAACGCTGAAGAAGAAGAAGAATATAAGTGTAGGATGTATGTGTAGAGTATACATATGTGTATGGTGAGTATGTGTGTAGAGTATTTATGTGTAGGGAGTATAAATAAAATGTGTGTAGAGTATGAGTAAACACAGCTGCGACCGATTTAGCAGCATACTGAGTTGCGCTGAGTTTTAACTTGTTGGTATGGGAGCCGGTCGTTCAGAAAGCAATGGCAAACTACTGAATGTAAACTTGCCAAGACATCAACAACAGCAATAAAATGCTAGTGTTGACAGCGATGTCCTGTAAAGATATAAAAAAAAAGAGTATGAGTGTAAGATGTATGTGTAGAGTATATATGTGTGTAGTGTGTGTGTGGTGAGTATGTGTGTAGAGTGTGTGTGTATGGGGAGTATAGGTAAAGTGTGCGTGAGTGTGTGAATATATAATGTGTGTATAGTATGAGTGTAGGATGTATGTGTAGAGTGTGTGTGTGTGTGTGTGTGTGTGTGTGTGTGTGTGTGTGTGTGTGTGTGGAGTACATGTGTACAGTGTACAGGATGTTTGTCTAGTGTTAATGTGTACAGTATGTGTGTAGAGTGTGTGTGTATGGGTAGTATAGGTAAAGTGTGCGTGAGTGTGTGAATATATAATGTGTGTATAGTATGAGTGTAGGATGTATGTGTAGAGTGTGTGTGTGTGTGTGTGTGTGTGTGTGTGTGTGTGTGTGTGTGTGTGTGTGTGTGTGTGTGTGATGGGGGGGGGGGCGTGGAGTACATGTGTACAGTGTACAGGATGTTTGTCTAATATTAATGTGTACAGTATGTGTGCATAGTGTGCGCAGTGTCTGTATATAATGAATAAATAGAATGTGTATAGTTTTTGCAGTGTGTGTGTGTAGTATCCGTAGAGTGTATATAGCGTATGCAGAGTGTGTGTAGTGTATATGAGGTTTATGTGAAGTGTGTGTGTGTAAAATATGTAGAGTGTGTGCGTATAGAGTGTGTGCGTATAGTATGTGTGTGTGAAGTGTATAGAGCATGTGCGTATAGTGTGTGTAAAGTGCATAGAGTGTGTGCGTAGTGTGTGTAAAGTGTATAGAGTGTGTGTGTAGTGTGTGTAAAGTGTATAGAGTGTGTGCGTGGTGTGTGTAAAGTGTATAGAGTGTGTGCGTAGTGTGTGTAAAGTGTATAGAGTGTGTGCGTAGTGTGTGTAAAGTGTATAGAGTGTGTGCGTATAGTGTGTGTAAAGTGCATAGAGTGTGTGCGTAGTGTGTGTAAAGTGTATAGAGTGTGTGCGTAGTGTGTGTAAAGTGTATAGAGTGTGTGCGTAGTGTGTGTAAAGTGTATAGAGTGTGTGCGTATAGTGTGTGTAAAGTGCATAGAGTGTGTGCGTAGTGTGTGTAAAGTGCATAGAGTGTGTGCGTAGTGTGTGTAAAGTGTATAGAGGGGTTGCAATGAGTGTATGTAGGGTGTATACGGTGTACATAGACCCTATGTTGAGTGTATTGAGTGTGTGTGTGTGTGTGTGTGTAGAATCAGTGTTGCCATCTCCCTTTGATGAAAAAGCACTAAAATCGGCCCAAAAAAGCACTAAAAAGCGCCAAATATTTTTAGGAAGCACTAAAAAAAGCACCAACTGTTTTATTACAAATGTAACAAGGTAGCACAGTATAATTTATTATTATCACTTCGTATTACAATTAAGTTTATTCCAGATCCGCCAAATCCCATTCAGAACTACTTTCGAGCCAAAAAAATCACCAAATTGCAATACTACTTTTTGGGAAATCGCTAAAACAAGCACTGGTGGTATTCATTCAAAATGTTATAAAGTAGCACATTATAATTTATTATTATCACTGAATATTAGAATGAAGTTTATTCCAGATCTGCCAAATCCCAGTCAAACAACTCCTCTTCAGTTTCTGTAGCTATTTCCTGCTGTGTTTGCTCCTTCGATGACGAGGATGAGGAGGATGATTGAAAGAAACATGTATATGCCTCCTGTGATCCAATTTTTCGCAGAATATCCTTAGGTAGTTTATAATCATGACAGCATTTGCCATATCTTTTCATTCCATACCTAATAGTCAAAACAGCTGTCAAACTCTTTATGCTAAGTCTATTCCGCAAATTTTGATTTTATAACTCCCATCTGACTGAAAATACGCTCCACGTCCGCATTAGAATGAGGTAAAATCAGCACAGTTAAAGCTAAATCTGTAAGATCTTGGAAAGGATTTTCACCGGTGGCATCCCTGTATGAGGCTATTCCTGCCCACAGTCCAAGTGTGTCAGAGGTCTGTCCACTGCATATGATGAGGTTTTCTCCACTGGAAATCGATGCGGGTGAGAGTAGCTGCATCTTCTACAAACATTTTAGCAAGATCCAATATACAGGGCTTCATTGGCTGTAGACATTCACTTCCACTAAGACATGACATGGACTGCAACACTCGAACGTTATCGGGTGTACGTAAATGCAGCTGTGTCAATAGCTCTATTAAAAACTGGATGCACCTTCCACGAATTTCTTTCTCATCGGGAAACTTGTAGTCTGCTATTTCTTTCTCAAACTCATAACCTAGATTGGGATTAGGATCTAAATAATCTTGAATAGCATCACTTTCTGTTATTTTTTCCCAGGAATAGCAATCTTTGAACTGATAGAATCAATGAGCTGGACAAGATCGCTGAGTAGTTTTGTTGGATCCTGTATATCTGCTTCGAATTTCTTATTCACACTTTGAACTTCTCCGAGAATATGCTTGAGAAATATGAGATACACATAGTTTTTAATGTCGCTAAACATAGAATGTAGAAGTTCTGCTGTATAACAGCGCTCGTTCAGTCTTGCTACACCAAAATGAGTTCTGAGCTCGACCCACTGCTGCAATATTCTGACAATGGCAGATAGAATGGACATCCATCGTGTCTGGCTTAATTGAACAATCTTTAGCGGATGTTGTCCATCATTTATTGAAGTAAAAGGCTCCCTGTACTTTGCTTGACGAAGACTTGAGTGAGAAAACCAGTTATGTTTCTCTAATCATGAACTCGATGTTCCTGGGCAGACAAGCAGCTGCAGCCTGTGACACTGCCAGCTGAAGGGAATGACATACACGCCTAATTAGTACCAGATGAGAAACTTCGGATTTTAATTTTGTATATACTCCATTGTTTACACCTGTCATGACAGACGCATTGTCAGTGCCGAGTGCAACTAGTCTTTGCATCTCAAGTCCATTTTTGTTTAAACAATCTTTTAACGCATTGCTTATTGCCTGAGCGTTGCAGTCACTCAGTTCAACTAAATCTAAGTAAGTAACCACAAACTGCTTTCTTGTCTCTGAATAGTACCTAATAGCTACTCCAAGTATCTTAGTTTCAGAAATGTCATTGCTCTCATCAATCAATAAGCTGTATTTACTTTTGCCAATATCAGCTGTCAAGTCTGTTGTGAAATATGGTGCAAGTGCATTTGAAATAACTGCTCTGCACTTAGTTCTCCTAAGCTTAAAGTTCTTGCAACCTTTGCTGTCATCAAAGTGTACCTTGCAGAGTTTACTTAAATGGTCAACAACGCGAAGCGAGCAATGGCCAGCTATGAACAAACTCATGCATCCTTCTGTTTCTTTGACATCATCTTTCAGTTTGTCAAATGCGATTGTTGTTTGCCTTTGTGTACTGAATGATTGTTCGGCTTTCTGATGTTTCGTTGTATTCTTGTGCCTCTCAATATCATTTAACCTGGCTGCAATGGAACATTTGCAATATTTGCAAAAACACTTAGTATTATCCCCTTCTACTTTTAACAACCATTTTTGAAATCTCGTGTCACTGAGCCACTGTTCTCTGAAATGTTGACAATATTTCTTGCTCATGGTGAAACACAAATAAGCTTAAATGAAAGGATAATGTAGACACCACAAAATTATGAACTCGATTACAAGCTAATGTATTGACGTTTGGACTTGTCTGCAAGATGGCGTTCGCTTTCAGCTAAATCGTATTAAAGGGAGTTAAATTAGTTGAATATTGCGCGGTAACGTACTAAGACTGTTTTATTCCCTTGCTTCAGTTCAAATTTGGCTTTTTAGTGTTCCCAAAATGAATTTTAAAGTAATTTTTACCCACCCCAAAAAAGCACCCAAAAAATTTTGTGAAACACTAAATTTACGCGGCCGCGCTAAAAGAAAAATTTTAGCACTAACTGACTTGAAAAAGCACTAAATTTAGCGCGAAAAGTACTAAAATGGCAACACTGTGTAGAATGTATATGGGGTGTGTGCGTAGAGTGTGTGTAGAGTGCATGGAGTGTGCGTAAAGTGTATAGAGTGTGCATATAATGCGTATATACTGTATACAGTGTGTGAATAGAAAGTGTGTTGATTGTATAGCGTGTACATAGTTGTATGGGGTGTGTAAGTGCCGACGTTTGTGTAAAGTGTGTGTAGAATGTGCGCTGTGTTGAGCGCTTCAACAACCTTTCTGTGAAGAGAGAAAGAAAGATAAAAAGACACAATCACATAAATAAATAAGCAAAGAATAAAAGTCCCACTTCCGCTGTAATCTTTCGTTGCATTATAAAGTCGGATAGTAACTGCGCATAAACAAATCAACATTGTTTCTCAAATCTCATAATATGAAAGATGACGCAACACACAGTCTACAAATAAGGTTGCCAGATCAGCTAAAACTGCCGTATAAGAATTAGGCTAAAATGGCCCATTTATGAGCTAACTTTGTGGCTAACCCTTTTATAAGTTAAGTTTGGTAATTTATATGTTACAGCAGTATTTATATAATCTACAAAATAATATGAAATAAAATAATTGAATTTACGCTATTACAGTACTTTACCAGTAACAAACGTTTTATTCACTCACAACAGCTTGATTTTGGTGTATACCTTTGTACTTCATCGCCGGGATATTATGTTGCTGAAATTGAGAATATTTGTCTGTGTGTGTGCAAATGTTAGGTTCGTAATTGACAAAGCAAAAGGCAGTCATGAAGGATATGCTTGGCCGTCTGTTATGCTGGGTCAAACGTGTACAGGGGTTTCTATTCTCTCGTTTCATTTTCGTGTGTATCAGTTGTTAGTTGACGTTCTGTGTCTTGTCCTCCTCCATGACGATGCACTATGGGTATATTGGGTTGTGTTTGTATTTCTGTATATTGCAATGTAATTAATATAAAATAATAATAAATTATCAACCAATTACATCACCGAGCCAAGAATTTTCCTGCTATGGTTCTGTGATGTGATCGGGTCATCAAATCGTGTAGACCTAAATGCACGGAGGAATGGATGGCCAACCTTTCCCTCACTTAGCGAGACGACGAGCGCAGGCGTGGAACCGAAGTCCAACCGCGCTCATGGCATTATTGTTGCAGTTCACTGTCCACTCCGCTAACTCACCCGCTGCAATGTAATTCATTTACCTGTTATTACACCTAACATTGAACTTTTCTTATCTTGATATGGTTACTCTCCTCTTCTCTCTCTCTCTCTCTCTCTCTCTCTCTCTCTCTCTCTCTCTCTATCTATCTATCTAAATCTATAATTCTATCTATAGTAAATCATAAACAGTCAAAAAGGTTGTAGTTGCTCGCGACGTCCTGCACAGGACATACAAGTAACGTTTAACATATTTCTTTTCATATTTTTTTCGCATATCCTATTTACAGGACATCGCTGTCACCACCAGCATTTTACCGCTGTTGTTGATTTCTTGGCAAGATTACGCTCAGTAGTTTGCCATTGCTTTCTGAGCGACCGGCTCATATACCCCTGTAAGTAACCAACGCGACGCGATCCGCTACCGAATCTCGCGCAGCTGCGTTACCCTTCGTGGATATACAGGATTACCGAGAACGATGTTAACACCTTAGCCAGGGAGACCAGCTCTTTACATACAGCTTTCAATATATTCTAGCATACAATATCAAGTGAGCCATAACGTGCCAAGATGTCTGCTCAGTATGTGTACTGAACGGTCAGATATTTGGCTACAGGCTAGGACAAAGTTGCAACAGCTCACTACTCTTAGGGATCGGCCAATTTCGGGCTAAACGGTGGCTAAATTTGCAGCACAAATAACACCGCTCAAATTTTCAATGGTGCGTGAGCGAAATCCCCAAACAGCTGACGCAACCGAGGGAAAGCCGGTTTTACTGGCGACATTTTCATTGGCTGGTTGACTACAAGTCAAGCGAGGGGATATACACTACACGGACCAAGTTGCCAAGTGATAATGGAATTATAAAACAGAGATGCATGGCTGTCTGGAGTTGTATAGACAAAACAGTATTGTTTAAACATTAATTCTTGTCTATGGCAGCAAATCTGGTTCGCGTGTCGGTGAGTTTCACATTTTAAAGTTATGTTAGTTTTTTGTTTTCCTAATCGCCTAGTTCACTTGAGTCGTCTGTTTTGTTGTTGTTGTTGTTGCTTGCATTTTACCGGTGTATATAAATTTAGTCAACTAGTGATTTTAGCGTCATTTCTGTGATTCTCTGTTGACTGTGTTTTCTCTCGTCGCTTCAGCGTCCTTGTTTTGATTGTGTTGTTACAATGCTGACATTCTACATTTCACATTTTTCCTCCAATTACTCATTTGATTACGCCCTCACAAGTTTACTGCGCCTTATATATATTCATGTATTGCGTTGTTATTATTTATTTCGTGGCAGTTGTTGTATGGTTGTATAATGATAGGTACATCTCTGAAGTCGGAGTGGGTTCGCTTGATGGCGAGGGACATTGGTAATAGGGAAAGCTAATCCACAGGCAAACATCAGTCAGCGTGTTTCCCTGTAGTGGAACCTGCTCGAGATAGCAGCATGAGTACAGGCTAAGCTTGGATTCACAGCCAGCGAACCAAACAACCGGTACATGTACAACGTCGAGATATACATTCGCAGGTATTGATTGACACTAATAGAAGACACGGGAATAAAATAGAAATCAAAGGATTTATTTGGATATATGGTGACACACTGGATGACAGAAACATTGCAAACTATTCGCCACATCGGGGTTTGAATCTGTCACCTCCAGATGACGACAGCGCATGGTTGAGGAAAGAAGTGTATTATGACCGAAGTCAAACTGGACATGCTTCAAGAAATGTTATCACAAGCCATGGGTATTATCCATTGAATCCGCAATTATATATGGAGTACTGACAGAATTTACATTCAACTATTTGATCGTCTGCCGGCCCGCTGGTCATGGTTCTGAATCTACAACATGGCGGGTTAAAATTGACCCGGATTCTAGGTTCAACCCAACCTAATATGTGTACCAGAAAATATGTTGGGAAGTAAAGGCGGGAGGCGTGGCACTGACCACATCAGCCACCAAGTGCCGATTGGTGTATAAAATGTGAGTCTAGCTCCATTTGTCTAATGCGCCTTAATAAACATACAAGCGACAGAATGACTGAGGCGTATTGGGCATGTAGTGCTGGGCTCGTATTAGGTAGAGGACGTCCTACCGCTGTCTTCGTCTAGGTGCCATACCTCTGTGTCACTTCAAACCAGGTAATTTTCTAGTTAGAGTCGGACCTTTGTGTCGCTCGTACCCGGTATGTCTCTAGTTAGATATGGATGCCCTACCGCTAAGTCATTCGTACCTGGAATGTTGTTTCTCTCTCTTTATATACGAACTCCCTACCGATAAGTCACTCGTACCAGATGTTTCTCTAATTATAGATGGACGCGTTACCGCTAAGTCACCCTGGCTCCTCGTCACCAAGCAGGAAACGGTGCACGTAGCAGGGTATAATTTGCTTGCCACATTTAGCAGATACATAATTAAAACTCCTGCCTGCATTGTGTGTTGAGATCTGGCTACCAGGTGACCTTGCCATGCTCGACTCTGTTAGGCCGATGTTATACGTGCTCATACAATTTAACATGTATATACACCCTGCTTATGCCTCAGTTTTAAACTAGTTTTATGGGGTGTAATACTGCTTGAAAGAATCATAGTCTCCTGATCTTCATGCCAAGTTTTATTTTACACTTCGCCGCGGAGCAAGCCAACAAATGGTTTCTGATCGTCAGATATGTTCTCCCCCCGCATGTATAAAGTATCCTTCCAATGTGTTCTTTTTTATGCTTCCTTGGGTGGTAATGTTAGTTAGTTAGTCGACAGATCATCCTCATTGCACATCGAACCATTCAGTCCATAGGTGCTCGGATCCCCTCCTCAGCAAATCCCGCAGCGTGTAGCAGCTAATGACACCAGTTCTGTGTTGGTTTATCAATCTTCTTTGGCTTCTTTGGTAGTGTTCTTGTTTGGCCACCCCTCTTTTAATTTGCTGTTCTCGCAGTCTGGCCATGGTTGTAGATTCACAGTCATCACTTGGTTCTCGCAAAAGTCTTACTTCTCGTAGAGCATTCAGAATGTCAGCCTGGTCCATGGCGCGTCCGCCCTCCACAGTAGCCTTATGTGAGAGCTTGTCAGCCCGCTCATTTCCTTGTACACCCGCATGCCCTGGTCCAAGGTTGAAACTAATCTTAGCCAGCCGAGACCGCTCCAGAGACAGCAACCAGTCTCTTCGGACCCCCCCCCCCCCCTATCTCTATCCTCTTGATCATGTTCATTGAGTCGCTAAGGAAACATGCCCTAGTGAATGTCTGTGTCTCGAGCCATGTTATTGCTTTACTTACTGCCATGGTTTCCATAGTCAGGCTACTTGTGGTCTCAGCAAAAGCACCAGAGTCCTCCTTCACAATTCTCCCTCCGGCCTAAGCCGTAAAGGCCCATGAGCTTCTCACATGTCGGACGGCTGACCCATCTGTGTAAATTACAACATCACCGTCTGGCAAATTCTCGAAAATCAACGCTTCTTCTTCTTCTTCTTCTTCTTCTTCTTCTTCTTCTTCTTCTTCTTCTTCTTCTTCTTCTTCTTCTTCCTCTTCTTCTTCTTCTTCTTCTTCTTCTTCTTCTTTTTCTTCTTCGTACACCTTCAAACGTCAGTATACATTAAATGCAAAGAAAGCTGCCGTCAACTGAAGCTTGTTGACATCTCCAAAGAGTTCGTTACACCCTATTATGCCTCTCCGCCGCTGTGAAATGGCATTACCGGTCTTGCACACCGCGCTGGTTTCTGGGCTTGGAGAGAGAGATGAGAGTTTTGCAGTACAATCCCCGTACAGATGTAACGTTGGTACCGGGTCGGGAGAAAAGTCTCTACACCACTTTCACTCCGATAGATGCAGATCGCTTGCGGGGCTCAGGCGATCTGCACGTCCATGCATCGGGCGTATGGGTTTAAACTCACAGTCGTTCAGAGGCTTCAGAACTAACCACTCGACCAACTGCCAGGTCTGAGAAATACATGCATATGCATTTTATTTGGTTTTTGGTACTATTGCATGTCTGTCTGTGTTATTATGGATGTACGTACGGACATGTGTTTGTGAATGGCTTATTGCATATCTGTCTGTCTGACTACTTACACTATTAAATTGTTAGATACAATTGTAATTGCATTGTGAATTGCTATCAATTAGGTATATTTAGCTCCTGCGAAAAGAAGAGACATACTAAACACAGACACGATGTACATACCTTACAAAGAACTCCATGCACAGGTGAAAACAAAGTGTGACATCAAAAATTAGAAACAATCAAATATATAATACTGAAGTAGTAAAATAAAACAATAAGTATTATAGGACAACAAAACTTCTAACCACAATGGAGTCGACGATGTCACTGCATTGAAACCTTGCTTCTCTAACAACTCCATTAGACTTAAAATTGAAAGCCAGCTAATAAACTCTGGGCTGCATTCACCCAGCAGGAATCAATAGCGTTGTTGATGCCACAGTATAACTATACTGTCTTCCCTGTATTTTATTCATATCGGACTGTTTACACGCCAATTGGCAACACAAACTTTTGTAGCCCATGAGCACCGTTCTGCACCGGTGTAAACCACCATTTCTGTTTCCCTCCTATCAACAAGAAGCTGTGTTCAATTTTATTTTATTTTGTGTGCTTTATTTCGCTCTTTATCTGTTTGTGTTGTCCTGTCCAGGACAGGATGAAATACCAAATGAACTAATTAAAGCAGCAAGGGAAGTAGGAACAGCTTGGCTACATAGACTATTCAACCATGTTTGGGTAGAACAACAGACACCACGAGACTGGGGAAACGCCATAATTATCCCAATTTGGAAAAACAAAGGCAGCAAAAGAGATTGCACACAATACAGAGGCATTTCACTGTTGAGTCATACTGGGAAAATATTTTGCAAAATTCTTGAAAAAAGATTACGAACTACTTTAGAACCCCAGCTAAGCGAAACGCAGCTTGGATTTAGGAAAAACAAAGGATGCACAGACGCCATTTTTGCTCTTAGACAACTTATAGAAAAATCAATTGAATTCAATGAAACACTCTACTTAGCCTTTGTTGACCAAGAAAAGGCATTTGATAGGGTAGATAGAAACAAGCTGTGGGAAATCCTTAAACAATATGGAGTGAGTACACATCTAACAAACCTATGTAGAAGTTTATACGACAACAGTGAATGCATAGTGAGAGCAACTGGAGGACACTCAGAACCCTTCACCATAAGATCTGGAGTACGACAAGGTTGTGTCCTGTCCCCTCTCTTGTTCATAACATATATAGACAACATATGTAAAGAAACCAGCCAAGCAGAGACAGCAAGAATACCGCATGACGAGAACACAGAAGAAGAACCATCTGCAAATCTAACCATTAGAGAACTCCTGTTTGCGGACGACCAAGCACTAATAGCAAAATCAGAAGCTGAATTACAAGACCACATGAATAGTCTAAACGAAATGTGTAGGGAACATAACATGAAAATTAGCACAAGCAAAACAGAGGTAATGACTATAACTAAAGAAGAACAAACAGCAACAATTCACCTAAACGAACATCCCTTGAAACAAGTAAAGAGCTTCAAGTACCTAGGAAGTATAATATCATCAAATGGCAGATCAGAAGACGAGATCGAAAATAGGTGCAATAAGGCAAATCAACTCATTGGACAAATGGCACCAATACTAAAGAACAAACATGTATCAATAACTACTAAGAAAGCACTTTACAACACAATCTTCCTACCAACTCTGTGCTACCAATGCCAAACCTGGACAATGACAGAAAAAGAGAAAAGAAAAATCACAACAACAGAAATGAGGTTCCTGAGAAGAATACTCAACGTATCAAGAAGAGATAAGATCAGAAATGAAGAAATCAGGACTAAAGTGGGGGTTAAAGCTGCTCTAGATTTTATTAGAAAGCAGCAAGTCAAATGGTTTGGCCATGCAAGTAGGCTACCAGTCAACAGCATGCCACAACAGGCAATGACGTACAGACCAGATGGAAACAGAGGAAGAGGCCGACCACGTAAACGCTGGACGGAGGGAATAACAGAATCCATGGGAATGTCGATATACGAAGCCCATAACCGGGCACTCTCACGAAGTTTATACTTCACCTCGACACCGCAAGGTACAAGAGGAACATGATGAGATGAGATGAGATGAGATGTTGTCCTGTCCTTGACAAAGGTTCTAGAACCGAAACGTCGGCAGTGTTTTGTTGAGCTATAATACTTATTGTTTTATTTTAATACTTCAGTATTATATATTTATTGATTGTTTCTCATTTTTGATAAGTCACACTTTATTTTCACCTGTGCATGGAGTTCTTTGTAAGGTTTGTACATCGTGTCTGTGTTTAGAATGTCTCTTCTTTTCGCAGGAGCTAAATATACTTAATTGTTTGCAGTTCATACTGTTATATCCTGCTGCAGCCGCTACTTTTTCATTTGTTCCATATAATTGCATTGGTATGGTGTTATTTTCATTTTTTTTTTTTTTATTTTATCTTACCAGAAGGAAGTTGACGAATACAACACGCAATTAAGCACACGTGACTTCCACTCCAGCCACCCAACCGTCATCGCCTTCCAGGACCCTCAGACGTCAAACAGTGGTAAATTTGCTACATTGGACCGGTCTCCCTGACAACACGCCTGGTCTACAAGCCGTATACGCACAAGATGAACGTGCTTGGAGACAATCCGACAATATGGGTGTTTGGTTACGGGTCGTTGCTATGGAAACCGGACTTTCGGTTTAAGTCAAAGAAAATTGGGTATATCAAAGACTACGAAAGACGCTTTTATCAAGGGAATGAAACTTTCAGAGGCAAGCCTGGCCAGGTGAGGCACATTGAGAATTATCTGTTCATTCGGGCGGGTATGTGTGTGTGTGTGTGTGTGTGTGTGTGAGAGAGAGAGAGAGAGAGAGAGAGAGAGAGAGAGAGAGAGAGATTCCATGGATATGGCACATTCGTTAGTTTAAAGAACTTCATTTCCTTACCATCATTGTAAACTGGGTATGTGGTAATAAAAGTAAAGTGGCAAACTACAGAATTCATTTCCACGCGTCTTGAGGCTTATTGGATAAATAGGGCTAGCCCTATAGCTTTACAACACGGGCTCTCGAACTTGAGCGATGTGGTCAATACCACGTCGGTGCCTTTACTTCCCAGAAAATGTATTGGTACTCATTTTAGGCTGGGTCGACCTGGGCGCATAGGTCCATGAAAACAAGAAACATGGGAGCATAGGTCAATGAAAACAAAACACATGGGCGCATAGGTCCATGAAAACAAAAAAACATGGGCGCATAGGTCAATGAAAACAAGTTCCATTGGGGATATGGTGCCATTTATAGTTTCTGGACGGGAGGTCACAGCGGAAGGTTGCGATATGATAATATGCATAGGTGACTTTCGTTAGCCCTACAGACTTACGTTAGCCCTACAGACTTACGTTAGCCCTACAGACTTACGTTAGCCCTACAGACTTACGTTAGCCCTACAGATTTACGTTAGCCCTACAGACTTACGTTAGCCCTACAGACTTACGTTAGCCCTACAGACTTACGTTAGCCCTACAGATTTACGTTAGCCCTACAGACTTACGTTAGCCCTACAGACTTACGTTAGCCCTACAGACTTACGTTAGCCCTACAGACTTACGTTAGCCCTACAGACTTACGTTAGCCCTACAGACTTACGTTAGCCCTACAGACTTACGTTAGCCCTACAGACTTACGTTAGCCCTACAGACCACGAACACTTTTATTGACATTGTATCCTGGGCATTAGGGAGTGTGGGGTGATGAGAGGGCAGATAGGGTGGCTGCTAGAACGCCTGTATTGGACAATTGTCAGGTAAATACATCTTTGCTCTCGCTCGCTTTGAACTCAAGCATAGTCCACACCTGCTGCTACTAGTAGCACGGGGCTGAATGTTGCGTGTGGGTTAGCGTTCCGCCATAAGGCGAATCCACTCCGACTTCAGAGGTACTTGTAATTTACGTCCCAAAGTCAAGGACGGTATGTGAACATTTTAGTCCAGCTGTCCGGTGTAGGGGTTGAACTCCTCACCTCGGCATCAGCACACCGGATGTTTAAGAACACGCGTTCTTATCCATTAGGCCATGCGAACCTTCTTCATCTTATTGACCACAACAGAAAGATGTGAAAGTTATACATGTGCAGGGGTTCGAACCTATCATTTCGAAATAAGAAAATTGTCTCCTTAAAGGACCAGTGATATTCTGGCGCACAATCAGTCTGCGATCAATAACTACGACTGTATTTCGCGTGTTTTTTCAGTTAGCATGAGAGTTCAAGTAATGATTTTCTTAATCGCTACCATTAATTTTGCTGAAAGGGCCCCCTTCTATCTGCTTTGCAAAATCTGGGTGGGTCTTGATATAAATAGGTTTGGACATATTTTAATATACTGCTGTAGGGCGGAAGGGGGGGGGGGCAATCTCGTACTCAGACAGAACAACAAAAGTAGAGTCATAAGATCTTGCCTATTTTCTGTGGCGAGATAAGAGTACCACTCGGACATTTCACAAATCAGCTGGGAAGCACATATGTGCCTTTGTATATAAGTGTTACAGGAGATGTGTTACAAATCCATTAGACGAATAAAAGAACAATCAGATCTGTCAATATTGAAGAAGATTTGTTACAAGTACATTGGACGAATAAGAGAGCAAACAGATCTGTCGATATAGAAGAAGATTTGTTACAAGGGAGGAATTAAAGGTCCTTTTTTAAACACCATAAGACGCATTGGGCATATGATGCTAGGCCATATTTGTATAGACCCGTCGGTGCTCGGGGTTGAGACACTCAGCATCATGCCTGCCGCCTTTACTTCCAAAGATATTTCCTGGTACCCATTTTAGGTTCGGTCAGCCTGAGAGCTCAGGTCAATTTTGAAATTTCGAAATCCGCTCCGATGCGGACGTAACCCATGATAACCTGGCCGGAGCCTGGCCACTACGCTAACGCGGCACCAATTTGTTATTAAGATCAACAACTGAGAAAAGGTTATAGGGGGAGGCGTACCGGGAAAGTGAAGAAGAAAAGGACCACTGCGTAGACGGATTGGGGAATTGATAGATAATTAACGCATGGCAACAACTGAGGCAAGACATTTGATTTTTTTTTTTTTTCGTCATGTCCTCTTTACAGGACATCGCAGCATTTTGCTGCTGTTGTTGATGGCAATACGTTCAGTAGTTTGTCATTGCTTTCTGAACGACCGGCTCCGATACCAACTGGTTAAAACCCAGCGCAATGTGGTCTGCTGCCAAATCGGACGCCGCTGTGTTTCGAACGCGGATAAGCGGACTTACGAAGCATCTGATTTTTGGTAGAGATAATTTGTGCAAAATGTTATCGGTGAAACGTTCTGTACATCGCAAGGCACTGGATGGTGATAACGATCATTAGTTTGCAACGTGTGGGAATACGCATTTACCTGGTGGTTTTTTAATGTGAGTAGCAAATGCGATACCATTGATCTTTACTTCTATTCAAGCTTTTCCATTTATATTATTCCGTTTTGTTTACTCTATTCGCAGCCGGGCAGAGTTGCCAATCTGGTGGAAAACAAAGGGGTAAGCATATATTACTTTGTTTGTGTGTGGGCGAAATGTATTTCTAATTATGTTTGTTGAACCGTAAAGCAAATCTATGCGCTAATTTGGTATTATTATTTAAAATGTGTTTGGAGGTTAGAGAGTGAGTAACTGTTGTCACAATTGGAACGTCGGGGGCGATTAGAGGCAGCGGTAGAAAATGTTGGAATGTGGTCGCATGGAAGACGGGCGGGGCGAGGGGGAACCCTAACCTGCACAGTTCACGGCGACTGCACTAGTCCTCAGGATCAATGATTCCTCCCCCCCCCCTTTTCCCCGCGTCCTACACCGCTAGGTACTACAGGCAGTAATCACAGTTCTTTTTATAATCACCTACAACACGAAAGGACGATGATGATGCTGGAGAGGAGGAGGAGGACGCACACTTAGCACGCTGCTAGACTGCAGGGGTATAACATCAATTCTATACGATGGTGCTGGATAACCAGCACGCACGTCTTGCACTCAACACTTGGAGAACTCGTCAGCATGCTCGGAAATGAGTGGGTTGCTTGCCTACCGAAATGGACACCGGTCATTACCAGTTCTCACTTTTTCAACTCAAACGCAAGTGAACACAGCGGCCGCGTTAGTGTAACGGTTAAGATGTTACGCTAGCAATGATATGAGTGCAGTCGGGCGAGAGCTCAATTCACGGGCTCGCCACTTGCAACGTGGCATACAGACTGGCCAATTATTCCTCCATGCACTCCGGCCTACAACATGTGATGGACCTAGCAAATCATAGACCCATAGCAGACTCCTGCTATATTTTTATCTGTTTAAATGATTCAGTACCGAAGGATAATATGTCGCCACACTAGGGTCATAGTGTTATTTGTTTTATTTCATGATATCTTCCACAATTTCAGTACACAGTGAACGGAAATGTATATTATAAAACTTGTTGACTTGACTGTGTACCAAGTTTCGTCTAAACTTACTTTGTGGTTGGCACTGAATCAGTTAAGTGTGAACACCTTGAAACCCAGGATTCTAACACAAAAATCACATTGGCATTAATCAATGAAATGATACAGCTTGTGGTTTTATCAGCATTATCATTATCTGGGAATCAATAGAATTGAATCAGTCTGTTGAGATTCATTTTTTTTTTTTTTTTTTTGGACATTGAATTGTTGACGGAGTAAAGCTAACAACACACTCTGAATATCACCGTTGTCTGCAGCAGTATCACATTATCTGTGATAATGTCACCGTGGTCTGCAGCAGTATCACATTACCTGTGATAATGTCACCGTGGTCTGCAGCAGTATCACATTACCTGTGATATTTCTGCCATACTTATTGACGTCTACACTTTTTATTCTGCTGTTTATTAGAAACATTAGACAAGTGTCTGTGGCCTAGGGGCTGTGAACGCAATTTCACAATCCCGCAAATAGGGTTCAAAATCAACAGCATACGATTTAAAAGCAGGCTGCTTTGCTTTGTGTTTTACATGGGTATGAACTTCGGTCGTTCAGAGAGCAATGGCCATCTACTGTAAGTAGACTTGCCTAGAAGATCACAAACAGGCGGGGTTGATTGCGACGTCATGTAATGGGCAATGCAATAATTTTTTTATTATTTTATTAGATATTGACTTTACAAAGTTAGTTGCATATCCTTTACAGGACGCCGCAGTCAACCCCAGCATTGTTTGGCTGTTTGTGATCTCTTGACAAGTTTATGCTCAGTATTTTGCTATTGGTTTCTAAACGACCGGCACCCATATCATTTTATTAAAAACAACCAACGCAAGGCTGTCTGCTGCCAAATCGCCCGCAGCTGTGTTTCTAACGCGGTATGCGGCATTACGAAGTGAGTCCGTAACTCCTTCGCCACGGAGCATAGACATTGAGAGTACTGACAAATTAAACTAAATTAAGTATAAAACTATAAGAAAGAAACAAACTGTGTCCTTTGGTCATGTAATGAGACAAGGGGCATTGGAGAACATCGCGACAACTGGACAGATTAGGTAGAAAAGGCAGTGGCAGACCGAAAGAAATAATGCCTGAAGGTTTTAAACGATAGCATAAAGGAATGTCATTAGAAAAACTGATACAGAACTACAAGGACCGACATCTGTGGAAAGACATGCGCGCCTACGCCACTTTGCACTACACATAACAATGCTTACTGGACAGTAACCTTTGATATACCTGCGTCTTTCCTCCCAGATTTCTTCAATCATTCTATTCTCGTCTAACGCGTTAGCTCGGTGCCAAAAAGCACAGTAACCCCAATCTTCGGCAAAGGTCGATAACCTCCACCGCACGATCAACAACCACGCGCCCCTCTCGTGCTCTGCGAAGAGGGTCAGAGGTTGCCAGGTTTGTTATTTCCTATTTACTTCCAACATTTGCACTCTGGGTTATCTTTGACGTAATTCATTGTGCAATGACTGAAACACTAGCAAATATGTATTTTCTTGATTGACTGCGCTGCCGTCCGACTTTGCTGTAGCTGAAAATTGCAAGCTAATGTTTATCAGATTTGTTCCAATGTGACTCGCCATTAATGGTGTGTGCCAATCTCGTTATATTAAATAATAGTTCCCCGAATTTGTGAGTGACCAAGAGATAGCGGCGTCTGCATCTCTGCAAAGGTTTCTTTCATCATAAACAAGACTGTATATCTTCGTTAGATGTATCATGTAACCATTGATCAATTGCCCAGTCTTCGCTGGAGATAGCCAAGTTAATCTGTCTGTCTGTCTGTCTGTCTATCTATCTATCTATCTATCTATCTATCTATCTATCTATCTGTCTGTCTGTCTGTCTGTCCATCCATCCATCCATCCATCCGACGGGCCTTCGTGCCCAATTTGTTAACTTTTGAAAATAAAGTTCGTTCGCTCGTTCGTTCGTTCGTTCGTTCCATCCATCCATCCATCTATCTATCTATCTATCTATCTATCTATCTATCTATCTATCTATCTATCTATCTATCTATCTATCCATTCATCCATCCATCCATCTATACATCCATCTATCTATTCATCCATTCATAAGTCAGTACCCACAATCCACTTTGCTACATCAGAACTACAAGAAACCTACATATCTCATTGTTTTGCTTCCACAGAGCCAGGCCTGGGGCGTGGCATACGAAATCAGCGGAAGAGAAGAAGTCATCAAAGTCCTGCGTAGTCTTTATACAAGAGAAACTGCTTGTGGTGGCTATGTTACCATGGTTACGTCCTTTTATCCCCGAGAGGAACAGCCAGACAAGCGGTCAATACCTGCCAGCAGAAATAGCCAGTCATTTGTTAAGAATGAATCCAAGAAGGCGAGTAACGCCATGGACTCCGAGATTGTGTGCAATATGCGTGCAGAATATTTGCATAACATAAAAAGGGTAAACTCGGGTGAGAGCATAGATGAATTATCCAGCGATGAAGATGATGATGATGATGTGATACACTATCATCTGCAAGTAACTGATACGCATACGGGCAGCGAAAGAGCCACCCCAAGAGAGTTATCCACCATGAACGTGGACAGCACGGGCAACTATAAAAATGTAAACTACTTGATGCATTATCTTCATGAGGTTAGCAATATCAAGACGGAACAGTTGTTTATTGATATTGAAAACGATGATCATTCCTACCACGAAAGTCTTTCAGTCTCGCCCAGGACATTTCAGCTGCACAAGCTACACGCCGTTGATGCCGAAGATAGGCTGTCCCCATTGCCTATTCAGGTTTTGTTGTATACAGTGACCCCTGACAACGATCTTTACCTTGGTCCTGCAGACGTCGGCACCATGGCCCGTCAGATTGTCAGCGCCAGCGGCAATGCTGGCTCTAATGTTGAATACGTCACAAAAACTGCGGACTTTGTCCGGAAGTACATTCCAGAAGATCAGGACAGCCATCTTTTTAGCCTGGACGCTAAAGTTCGGGAGGAGGTTTACAAACAGCACGCTGAGGGTTCGGTCAGACTTCAGCTTGGTTTTGCTGACCTCAGCCACGACTTATATGAAATGGACCATGATGTTTTAGCAGAACCAGTTATGGCATCGTAGCCTTACGTTGCATTGAATCTCAGACACTTAGTAATGTTACCAAGATGCCAAGAGCAGATCCATCGATAATGTAATCTTGAGAGATCTAGATCTGCGCTCATGAGTTTTGTTTTTTAAACTCATTTGCTTTTTTAAATGTTCGTTTACAGTTACATTATTCGTCTAGGTTTGGAGTTTATATACTCTTCTATGTATAAAGTTAATATATTCATCCACAAATTTCAAGTTGAGATAAGCATCTAGTTGAAGGTTTCGAGTCGGCGATGATACTCATCTCCCTTTAAATGTAAGATATCCATCTAGGTTTAGAGTTCATGTAGCATTATAGCCATCTAAGGTAGTGCTTAAATATCTTCGTCTTTTTCTTTGTTCGCATTCAATCATTCAGACGTCAATATGAATAAATGCAAAGAAAGCAGAAGCCAGCTTAAGCTTGTTGACATCTCCATAAAACTTATCCTTAAATGCAGTGGGTGTAGGCCAAAATAATTGTTTGTACTCTACCTAGGTTGGAGGTTCCTGCAACAAATTTTGAGCTGTCATTTAACCAGTTCCACAGTTACGTACATCAGCAACTCATTATTCAGTGTGTGGTAGGTATTTCAGACTGTTGTGTCCTGTGCTGAGTCTGAATGAGGTTTAGCTATTCATCTGGAGTTGAATTTATCTTTTTCTTTTGTCTTTCATCTCCCAAAGACCATAGGTCCTCAACCAACTCACAGCATGTCCTGTCATCTGCTGCTCATAGCATTCCTCCCCGTATTATTCATCTATGTCTGTAATTCCCTTCTCCGTGTGTTTGAAGGTCTCTCAATATTTATTTTGCCGTGTGGATTCCAGAGGCAGACATTTTGACTTACGCAGTTAACATTTTTTTTATCAATTCCGTTTCCTTACCCGTCGATTGGCTGAGATTGATCTAGTTCTCTCCGCGAGCTACACATGGTGATTCTGTCATACATTTTTAGTTCTTCTGTTTCGACATGGCCGGTCTCCCTGGCAAGGGTCTAAAGTCTTTCTCCGTAATCCCTATAATCTTGTGGGTAACGTAACCTGCGCGAGAATTGGTAGCCGTTCTAGCCGCGTTGGTAACTTACGGGGTATGTGAGCCGGTCGCTCAGAAAGCAGGGCAAACTATTGAGCGTAATCTTGCCTAGTACATCAACAGCAGCTGAAAAATGCTGGTGTTGACTGCAACGTCCTGTAAGGTATATGCAAAAAAAAAATTCAATATGTTTCCTATTAGTTTAAATAATAAATTTACCGCTTAAGTTGTGAATTAACTGCGGCCCATAATAGAAGCTAAGAATAGTAACACAAGAAAAGCAAAGAATAGTAACACAGTAACCTACCATGCAGGAGACGACTAATGAAGGTTGGTGTGAAACTATCTCAACCTGTAGAAAGCTTCAGTTGCAACCACTTATGAACAAGTCTACAAAGGGCTTGACATGGATTGGTTGATGTATGATACATTTGGAGATGACAGACAGAAGAAGAAGAGGGGTGTGCACAATAATTTTAGTCTCACCAGTTTGTGCAATGATTACAACTGGAGAAAAAGTGCGTGAGAGAGAGAAAGTGTAGCTGTAATATTTTCCAAGCTATTGTGAACAAAAATCTGTCTGCACTTGTTCGCCAAGGACAAAGGAACCACCGAGCATTGCTGCATGTCTGCACCGACAGAGAGCGATGCATTCCGTTGTTGTAGCATGTTTTCAAGGCCTGGTCTTGATTCTGCACATGCTATGTAACCGGTGCAAGACAAGCAGAGAATATGTGATCACTGAAGTACCGGCGTGCCATGGGGGTGTATCAACACGTGACAGTAGTGTAAACATCTGGGAAGTTGTTGCGCCGTTTCCTTGACATCCATACTTCTTTTTGGGGGAGATTTTTATCAGTGATGTTGGTTTCCTTAACCTCATGAAACATACAGTCATACAGCATTGTCGGGCAAGACTAGGGGGGAATTTTTACTAGCAAGACTAGGGGTAAATACTTACTACGAGTAAAATAAAACTGGGGGTAAATACTTACTACGAGTAGATTGTATAGAATAAAACTGGGGGTAAATGCTTACTACGAGTAGATTTCTTTAGGGGAGAGATTCTTCTCAGTGATGTTGGTTTCCTTAACCTCATGAAACATACAGCTTTGTCGGGCAAAACTAGGGGTAAATACTTACTACGAGTAAAATAAAACTGTGGGTAAATACTTACCACGAGTAGATTGTATAGAATAAAACTGGGGGTAAATACTTACTACGAGTAGATTGTATAGAATAAAGCTGGGGGGTAAATACTACGAGTACATTGTATAGAATAAAACTGGGGATAAATACTTACTTCGAGTAGATTGTATAGAATAAAACTGGAGTAAATATTTACTACGAGTAGATTGTATAGAATAAAACTGGGGGTAAATACTTACTACGAGTAGATTGCATAGAATAAAACTAGGGGTAAATACTTACTACGAGTAGATTGTATAGAATAAAACTGGGGGTAAATACTTACTTCGAGTAGATTGTATAGAATAAAACTGGGGGTAAATACTTACTTCGAGTAGATTGTGTAGAATAAAACTGGGGGTAAATACTTACTTCGAGTAGATTGTGTAGAATAAAACTGGGGGTAAATACTTACTACGAGTAGATTGTATAGAATAAAACTGGGGGTCAATACTTACTACGAGTAGATTGTATAGAATAAAACTGGGGGTCAATACTTACTACGAGTAGATTGTGTAGAATAAAACTGGGGGTCAATACTTACTACGAGTAGATTGTATAGAATAAGACTAGGGGTCAATTCTTACTACGAGTAGATTGTATAGAATAAAACTGGGGGTAAATGCTTACTACGAGTAGATTGTATAGAATAAAACTGGGGTCAATACTTACTACGAGTAGATTGTATAGAATAAAACTGGGGGTAAATACTTACTACGAGTAGATTGTATAGAATAAAACTGGGGGTAAATACTTACTACGAGTAGATTGTATAGAATAAAACTGGGGGTCAATACTTACTACGAGTAGATTGTATAGAATAAGACTAGGGGTCAATACTTACTACGAGTAGATTGTATAGAATAAAACTAGGGGTAAATACATATTACGAGAAGATTGTATAGAATATAACTAGGTGTAAATAGTTTCTACGAGTAGACTGAATAGAGCAAGACTTAGGGTAGATACTTACTACGAATAAACCTAATAAAACAAGACTGGAGACAAATCCTTACAAGTTTGGGTAGAGTAAGACTAAGGGTGAATACTACCTAGATGCATAGAATAGGACTGGAGATACATCGTTGTAGATTTATTACAACTTTATGAAGTTGTGAATTTTCGATAAACCTTGGGTTGGGGATAATGGCAACGTCCTGCAGAAGACATGTATCGTATTGTGGATATGTTGGTGTAACGGTAAGGGTGTTACGCTGACAATGGCATGAGCTCGGTCGGAGGAGGGTTCGATGCCAGCTGTCGTCGTTCGCTACTGGATAGGAGCACTGGCCACCGATACCTCCGCGCACTCCTACAAAAATGTGCTGGTCCTACCACTCCACCTACCGCAGAAATAGGAAGCTTCCTGCTGCGGGACTCGTGTTTCCTTCTATGCGCCACTTGATGTAGTGCTTTTATTGTATAAAGCTGCCATCATAACGGTCTGTGTTATTTTCTTCACCTCACTTAACAAGTGCCAATTATTCTAAACAATACGGGCGCAGCACCATATATCTAGAGTACATGTCATAGCGTGAGGTCCTTGACTTTAAGAGTAAGTAGACAGTCGGCTCTGTAGCGAAAGAGTTACGGGCGGAAATCCCGTATACCATACCACTTTCGTAACACAGCTGCGGGCGATTTGGCAGCAGACCGCCTAGCGTTGGTTTTCATACATTGTCAGGAAATCTCAAACAACCAAACAAATACTGGAGCTGACTGCAACGTCCTATAAAGGATATGCAACTAACTTAGAACGTAGACAAGCAAAGGACCTTTCGTTACGTCCTGAGGCATAGTTCTCATAGGGTGAAAGTTCCTTATTTGTATGGACCAATGGACACTCGGTGGGTGATGTGGTCAATATTACCGTCTGCCGTCTTTACTTCGCAGAACATTTCCTGGCACCAGTTTTATACTGGGTCTCTGTCAGAGCAGCTTGATGAACTGGATTTCGCTGACATTGCCCACCTGTCCCATTCGCCATATCGGATGTAAGATAAATTAAGCGAGTGGTCACAACAATTGTGTAGAGGAAAATCAATGATAATAAGATTATACCAATCACATGATATCTCAATTGGTGAAATCCTCATTTCAAGAGGTGGAATCAAATATATCTGGATGGCTTCACCGCATGGCATTGTCTGGACACGAATACAGAGCTGATCCACGCCTTTATGGGGGTGAAATAAGTAGTATAAAAGGGCGATGGAAATGGCCCTTAATTCAAATAAATCAATTATTTTTCTTCCGTTTAATATGGCATTTTTTTTTGGGCCAAATAAGTCAGTCAGTGTCTGACTATATTGTATTTGTTGTGTTTATGATCACAAGACTTTACATTTATTTATTTACTTTATCATGTAAAAATCAGCTGCCTGGAAAAAAATGTCTCATTTGACATTTGAGCAAATGTTGTCTTACACCAGTGGTGACGATATATGTGGTGAGGCAAACTGGGGTAGGGGTGCGTGTGTGTGTAAAAGCGCCGAATAATTTTGAAGTTTACAAAATATGATGTCGCAAAAATAAATATGATGATTTCTTATTGATTTTGTTACAATAGTTCTCTTGTACTTACTAACCGTTTAGTTATAGCCTTTTGTTATTCGATGTTCTACTTCTCCTTCCTTCTTCTTCTCCCTCTTCTTCTTCTTCTTCTGACAGACAGATAGATAGATAGATAGATAGATAGATAGATAGATAGATAGATAGATAGATAGATAGATAGATAGATAGATAGATAGATAGATAGATAGACAGACAGACAGACAGACAGGACAGACAGACAGACAGATAGATGTGCTTGTTATGAACTCACCAAAGACACAAATTCGGTACCAATCTCAGCAGAGACCAGTATACTTTTGAAAGAACTTAGAACTAACAGACCAAAGTCTCTTAGAGTTCTTGCTCTAGTAGCTCCTTTCTAGAAGTTCATTTCTGGAAATAGCTGTGAGGTCACGACTAATAATAAATAGTCATTTGGGAGGTCAGCCTTGCCGACCGAATTTGCTGATGGCGAGGTAGAGGGTTCAACCCCTACACCGGTCATTTGGACAAAAATGTTGACGTCTCGTCCTTGACTTGAGGGCGTAGTTTTTAATTACCCCTGAGAACGGGGTGGGTTTTCCTAATGGCAAAGGACACTGGTAATAGGGAAAGCTAGTCCACATGTACAAATCGGTTCAGCGTGAGCTACACTCGAGTTCAAAGCAAGCAGACTCGAAAAAATAGTAATGGGAAGTTGAATACTTCAGACTGACTTATAATAGACAATGATAGCAGGTATCAAACCACAGATCACCAGAAATACTGACATTGAATACGAGCCGGCTTTACTTTATTTTATGATCACCATTTAGTGAGTTGCACTGCGCTGTTTCGTCAAGTCTGAGGCTCGGTACACCCGACTAAGACAATAATTGTTTCGGGTGTGCTTTCCCTAGCCTTAGACTGTTCCCAGGCTAGCAACAAGACAGCAGGTTTGTGTATCACTACTTCTGGTCCCTACCATTTGATCTGTCCGATATGAGAGACCCTAGTGGTCACTTTACCGCCAGCATACCTATTGAGGTCATTGGAGCGAGCCCACCCTCACGTCAAGGTGAATACACAACAGAAAGGGTTTTATGTTAAAATACATCCAGGAGCAGAGTCTGGCTGAGTGATTAGAACGCCAGAATCCCATTCAGGAGACTCGGGTTCGAATCCTCGGTAAGTTTATGGATTTATTTTTTTTTCAGTCAGGAGAAAAAAAGAAAACCATAGCTTTCACGGTTCTCGGCGACTGCCAAAGTCAGGCGGCCTTAATTCCTCACGCCTAATACCCCATCATGTCCTATACCGCAAATTGCTATAAGCAGTAATGACAGTTTTGACAGCCAGTTGCGTTGCACTATTTCGTCTAGCATGTGGTTTAGTAAACCTGATTTCGACAAGCATACTTTCGGGTTTGTCTGTTCCCGGTATATCTACAAGACACACCTCTAAAGTCGAGTGGGTTCGCCTGGTGGCGAGGGACACTGTTAATTGGGAGAGCTAACCCACACGCAAAATTCAGTCCATCACTACTATAAATGGTGTATATGGACTACGCTTGAATACAAAGCGCGCGAGCGAGCGCAAAAAAAAAAACTCTACAAGATCTCTATCCCTTGAGCTGTCCAGCTTGGGAAGCCCTACCACAACGTTACCGACGGCATAGCTTTGGAGACACTGGATTACGCAAGCTCCTCTACGACTTCAAGGTGGAGACACGACAGAGAGGTATGGCTTCGTGTGAACTATTTACTCCTAACAACTGAAGCTGTATCCACTGGTTCCGTCGCCCAGCTACTGAATAAAGTGCATGGAGCGACACTGTGAGTTCTGTATTTCATGTGGAATGCTTTTACATCTGTCTGCGCTGCTTTGTATTGTATTGCAAACTACATATTCAGAACAATGCCGGACGGTCGGTTGCTGAACTAGCTGGTTTTACCTGATGCAGTAATGATTGCGCAACTGCTTGTGTTCCAGTGACTGCCGCTTCCATAGACGTTGAACTGTGATTTTAGTGGCGAACTGTTGTGATGACATTTTGGCAGCGGCCTTAAGCATGTATGCTTGTGCGTGCTGTTGTATGTCGGGACTGCTGTCTATTCCAGTTTTCACACGGGACAGTGAGGCACATTTTGTGTGATATTCACTGGAGCAGGAAAGGAGCATTATGGGGTGACCCTTAGCCGTGAAATTGGAACCGGCGCGACTAAGGAGCCTTTCTAAGTGGGGTTTGGACCTGTTTTTGAGCTGCTGTTAGTGGCGTACGGCATACTAAGAGTTTAGTTTTCAAACTACAATAACACATCGGGTAGTTACAGAAATTACTCCCTAGAAATGCATTGTTTGGAGATTTCGTCTTTATGCGAATGTGAGAGAGTGCAAATACCCATACCTCAATGCTATAACCACATACACACATAGACTTATGTTGCCCCAATGTTTCAAATATGTACAGCTTCTTACTCTACTGTCTACTGCAGGGATATTCTAACACAAAGGTAAACATTTATATTTAAATTGTAGAAAAAGTACCATATTGGTTCTCTGGTAGACCGAGTTTTCACTCTTTGGTATGGGTCGGTGTGGCTAAGAGGATTAACTCGCTTAAACTTTCTCTTCTCGTCGCGGAGTAGTTGGTTCGTTCCACACGCCTGTCATATGGACTTAAATTATGGCTTCGGGACGTAAATTACATGTAGCTCTTAATTCGAAAAAGAGGTCGCCGGATAGCAAAACCAGTACAGTGCACCCCGATAGCAAATCCGGTACATTGCGCTCACTAGTAGTATTAGCACGTGTGTGGATTACGCTCGAGTTTAAAACGAGCGAACGCAAACAAAGAAAAGTGGGGATGTATTGACATTGGGTGCGTATGAGCCAGGAAAAGGACTGAAATCTCTCGGTGTGAGCTTGGTGTAATGTTCAGTGCTTCCATGACATAGCACAGAAACAGATTTTAGTCACACTGTTTAGCACTGCAGTTAAGGGCCACATGCTGATCAGAGAAAAATCATGGACGGCTCAAGCAGAGAACACAATCATAGAAGTGTGCGTGCTTGAGAACATTGAGAGAGGGAAGGAGTGAGTCAGAATGCCAGTGGAAGGCCGGCAGGCTGCACTGAATGGAGGTTGCAACAATTTATTCGGGACCAGGCGATGTAATCATCAACACGGATGGTTCTGTACTAAGAGGTAAAAGAAGTGCCTGGGGGTTCGTGGCGAAGTTTCGTGGACGGTGTTTGGTGCAGGAGAGCCTGGAGTATGATACCACAACATCTAGTCTGAGAATGGAGGTCGAGGCAGTTACATCGACGTTCTGCTGGCTGGAAGACAAACAGTACGCGCATGTGGTAACTGTAACGGACTCACAATAATGAGAAAGGTGAGGACGGGCATGCTCCGAGCAGAGTATCAGACTGTAATTGAACGATCACAAATAGAGAGCATTTGTTGGAATTTTCCCCCAGACCATGCTGTTGTGGTGGGAAACGAGCTAGCAGACAGATTGGTGGGGCATTGGTGCATGATAAGGCAGACGTGGTCGTGACCACTTGCAGTCGTCTGTATAGTGCAGAAGAACGGGTAGATCATCACGGCTTGGTGGGAATGGTGCTGCAGGGAGTGACCAGAGGATGTGGCCGACATTCAAAACTCAGAGGAAAGGCCAAACGGATATAATCAGACTGCTACCGGTACCTTTAGTATTGGGACGCTTCAATGGCTGTTGCAGATGGGGGCAGAGCATTGTGGGAATGTGCCAAGTGCGGTGATGTCGGTTCTTGACTCAACTCAACTCAACTGTGTATCACTTTTTGTGAACATGATAACAACGTCGGCGAATGACTCGACAATTTTTGTATCGTGACAGAAACTGCTAATAAGTAGGACAGAAATGCAATGGGGTTGAGCTGCAGTAGAGCTGTACGAATACAATGAGGAAATCAACAAAACTCTGTCAGTCTATCTCTCAGTCATTGTTTAAATTGCTATTGGATTATTATTGCGTCTTCTAACAGTTCAGTTGGCAACTAATGCCTAAAAGTCCTATCTTTTATCAGTTATATTCATTTAGGCCGTGCACATCATTTGTGATTCAATTGTGATCCACTTATGTTTTGCATATCCTTTACAGGACATCGCTGTCAACATCAGCATCTTTCAGCTGATTGTTAATTTCTTGGCAAGATTACGCTCAGTAGTTTGCCATTGCTTTCTGGGCTGCCGGCTCAGATACCCCGTAAGTTACCGACGCGATTCGAACCACTGCTGATTCTCACCGTCGTCACGTTACTTACGAGAGTATGCGAGATTACGGAGAAAAGTCGCTAACCTCTAGGCCAGGAAGCCGGCGATCTGCTTATACTTTCGCAATATTCTTTGCTCATTGGATATTTCTTGCTTGCATTCTTCCCAAGGGAATTGTTTTCTGTCAAATCTAATGTATGATATCCTAAAAATCAATAAAGTAGCGGGTGTGTTGGTGTAGTGGCAGGACGTTACGCTGACAACGGCTTGCGCGCGGTCGAACAGCGGTTTGATGCCTGCGCTCGACTTTCGCTACGAGAAAGACTGGCCACCTATTCCTCTGTGCATTCAGGTCTACACAATGTGATGGTCCTAACACTTCACATGCTTACAGCAGGTTCCTGCCAGGTGGCTTTTTTTAAAATGTAACTGCCACATTGCCGGCTTCGTGGCTTAGAGATTATGACTTTTCTCCGTAATCTCGTATACTATCGTGGGTAACGTGATGACGGTGAGAATCAGCAGTGGTTCGAATCGCATCGGTAACTTACGGGGTATGTGGACCGGCCGCTCAGAAAGCAATGGCAAACTACTGAGCGTAATCTTGCCAAGAAATCAACATACAGCTGAAAGATGCTGGTGTTGACAGCGATGTCCTGTAAAGGATATGCAAAAAAAAAAAAAATAAATACTGCCACATACATGAGTCATATTGAAAGGAGGGATTGTTATAGACAATAGCTGCGGGCGTTGAATATCTTATGATAAGCAGCTTCCCAGGAATAGAAGGAATGTTAGCAGCGATGACAGCAGCAGGAGAAGGAGCTAGAGGACAACCAGGAATAGAAGGAATGTTAGCAGCGATGACAGCGGCAGGAGGAGGAGCTAGAGGCCAACCAGGAATAGAAGGAATGTTAGCAGCGATGACAGCGGCAGGAGGAGAAGCTAGAGGCCAACCAGGAATAGAAGGAATGTTAGCAGCGATGACAGCGGCAGGAGGAGGAGCTAGAGGCCAACCAGGAATAGAAGGAATGTTAGCAGCGATGACAGCGGCAGGAGGAGGAGCTAGAGGCCAACCAGGAATAGAAGGAATGTTAGCAGCGATGACAGCGGCAGGAGGAGGAGCTAGAGGCCAACCAGGAATAGAAGGAATGTTAGCAGCGATGACAGCGGCAGGAGGAGCTAGAGGACAACCAGGAATAGAAGGAATGTTAGCAGCGATGACAGCGGCAGGAGGAGCTAGAGGCCAACCAGGAATAGAAGGAATGTTAGCAGCGATGACAGCGGCAGGAGGAGCTAGAGGCCAACCAGGAATAGAAGGAATGTTAGCAGCGATGACAGCGGCAGGAGGAGCTAGAGGCCAACCAGGAATAGAAGGAATGTTAGCAGCGATGACAGCGGCAGGAGGAGGAGCTAGAGGCCAACCAGGAATAGAAGGAATGTTAGCAGCGATGACAGCGGCAGGAGGAGGAGCTAGAGGCCAACCAGGAATAGAAGGAATGTTAGCAGCGATGACAGCGGCAGGAGGAGGAGCTAGAGGCCAACCAGGAATAGAAGGAATGTTAGCAGCGATGACAGCGGCAGGAGAAAGAGCTAGAGGTCAACCAGGGGTAGAAGGAATGTTACTAGCGATGACAGCGGCAGGAGGAGGAGCTAGAGGACAACCAGGAATAGAAGGAATGTTAGCAGCGATGACAGCGGCAGGAGGAGGAGCTAGAGGCCAACCAGGGGTAGAAGGAATGTTACTAGCGATGACAGCGGCAGGAGGAGGAGCTAGAGGCCAACCAGGGGTAGAAGGAATGTTAGCAGCGATGACAGCGGCAGGAGGAGGAGCTAGAGGACAACCAGGGGTAGAAGGAATGTTAGCAGCGATGACAGCGGCAGGAGGAGGAGCTAGAGGACAACCAGGAATAGAAGGAATGTTAGCAGCGATGACAGCGGCAGGAGGAGAAGCTAGAGGCCAACCAGGAATAGAAGGAATGTTAGCAGCGATGACAGCGGCAGGAGGAGGAGCTAGAGGACAACCAGGAATAGAAGGAATGTTAGCAGCGATGACAGCGGCAGGAGGAGGAGCTAGAGGCCAACCAGGAATAGAAGGAATGTTAGCAGCGATGACAGCGGCAGGAGGAGGAGCTAGAGGACAACCAGGAATAGAAGGAATGTTAGCAGCGATGACAGCGGCAGGAGGAGGAGCTAGAGGCCAACCAGGAATAGAAGGAATGTTACTAGCGATGACAGCGGCAGGAGGAGGAGCTAGAGGCCAACCAGGAATAGAAGGAATGTTAGCAGCGATGACAGCGGCAGGAGAAAGAGCTAGAGGTCAACCAGGGGTAGAAGAGAAAACATAAGCGGTAGCTGCAATCACTGTAGCGTAATGATTACTGTGCTTGTTTGTCAAGACAACGGTCAGAATTAAATCTCTGGCAGTAGCGGGTTTTTGTTTTTCTTCCAGTCAGGGTGTCTCTGCCCTCGACCTATTGCATACGAGATAATTTTAAGAACTTTCTTAAATTTGAAATAATTTGAGAAAGGGATCGAGCCACCCCACCTTATTATGAAGTGGCCTAGCGTATGTGAAGGCCTACCGCTCCACTTCCCACTGGCAGTATCTGCCATGAAAGTACCTTTATAGCTTTACCATTATCATAGTAGTAGCAGCAGCAAATAGTAGCTATATAAAATGGCAATAATTATCGGACTCTACGCTTACTGGAAAAAAAAATTCAATTAAAGTATGGCATTGTAAGAGTTCATATATATATATATATATATATATATATATATATATATATATATATATATATATATATATATATATATATATATATATATATATATATATATATATATATATATATATATATATATATATAATTCATAATGACAGTCAAAATTCTTTGGGCATGTTATGAGAAGAAATGGATTGGAGAATTTGGTGACAACTGGTAAGATCGAGGGAAACAGACCAAGGGGAAGACCTAGAAGCAAGTACCTGGATGGCTTGGCCTTGTGGCATGGTCGAGACAGAAACACGGAGCTGATCCATGACTCTGGTGATCGAGTGAGATGGCAGAACATGACCGCCCACGCTTACCGGCATGGCACATGATGGATGGATATATATAATTATAAATATTTAATAATAATTAATATCACAACCTTACCTTCTCACGTATACCTATATTACTCATCGACCGGATCGACTCCAGAACCGTATGATTTCAAAGGAAGATCCCTCAACTGGGCTTTGAACATCCACTGTTGTGTTAGGAAGAAAATGTACTGACCATATGTATATACAACACGTCTGGTATACTGTGTTAACCTTGAAGACATCACAGCATACAATGTAGGCGTAACGTTTCAGTTGTACCACTTGTACAACAATCGCTTCAACAACCAACTTTAAACTGGCGAAAGCCATGCTTTAGTTGTAGGATGGACAACTGACCACCCCAACCCACGTTTCTTTTTCGTTTTCTGCTTCCACCTGAAGAACTCTTAACAATGGCGGCAGTCAATTCACGGCTAGTGACATTACCATGATTTTCCATGACAGGAAATGTTTCTTGTCGTCTGCAGGACAGGACTGCAGCAGACGTTCGGTTATTGTAAGGTCGGTGACACAAGTGCAGAAATCTGATGTTACAATATTGCATCTGTATTATACAGCAGACGTTTGGCTAGTGTAAGGTTGGTGAAACAAGTGCAGAGATCTGATGTTACAATATTGTATCTGTAGTATACAATAGATATTCGGTCATTGTAAGGTCGGTGACACAAGTGCAGAAATCTGATGTTACAATATTGCATCTGTATTATACAGCAGACGTTTGGCTAGTGTAAGGTCGGTGACACAAGTGCAGAAATCTGATGTTACAATATTGTATCTGTAGTATACAATAGATATTCGGTTATTGTAAGGTCGGTGACACAAGTGCAGAAATCTGATGTTACAATATTGTATCTGTAGTATACAATAGATATTCGGTTATTGTAAGGTTGGTGAAACAAGTGCAGAGATCTGATGTTACAATATTGTATCTGTAGTATACAATAGATATTCGGTTATTGTAAGGTCGGTGACACAAGTGCAGAGATCTGATGTTACAATATTGTATCTGTAGTATACAATAGATATTCGGTTATTGTAAGGTCGGTGACACAAGTGCAGAAATCTGATGTTACAATATTGTATCTGTAGTATACAATAGATATTCGGTTATTGTAAGGTCGGTGACACAAGTGCAGAGATCTGATGTTACAATATTGTATCTGTAGTATACAATAGATATTCGGTTATTGTAAGGTCGGTGACACAAGTGCAGAAATCTGATGTTACAATATTGTATCTGTAGTATACAATAGATATTCGGTTATTGTAAGGTCGGTGACACAAGTGCAGAGATCTGATGTTACAATATTGTATCTGTAGTATACAATAGATATTCGGTTATTGTAAGGTCGGTGACACAAGTGCAGAGATCTGATGTTACAATATTGTATCTGTAGTATACAATAGATATTCGGTTATTGTAAGGTCGGTGACACAAGTGCAGAAATCTGATGTTACAATATTGTATCTGTAGTATACAATAGATATTCGGTTATTGTAAGGTTGGTGACACAAGTGCAGAAATCTGATGTTACAATATTGTATCTGTAGTATACAATAGATATTCGGTTATTGTAAGGTCGGTGACACAAGTGCAGAAATCTGATGTTACAATATTGTATCTGTAGTATACAATAGATATTCGGTTATTGTAAGGTTGGTGAAACAAGTGCAGAAATCTGATGTTACAATATTGTATCTGTAGTATACAATAGATATTCGGTTATTGTAAGGTCGGTGACACAAGTGCAGAAATCTGATGTTACAATATTGTATCTGTAGTATACAATAGATATTCGGTTATTGTAAGGTTGGTGACACAAGTGCAGAGATCTGATGTTACAATATTGTATCTGTAGTATACAATAGATATTCGGTTATTGTAAGGTTGGTGACACAAGTGCAGAGATCTGATGTTACAATATTGTATCTGTAGTATACAATAGATATTCGGTTATTGTAAGGTCGGTGACACAAGTGCAGAGATCTGATGTTACAATATTGTATCTGTAGTATACAATAGATATTCGGTTATTGTAAGGTCGGTGACACAAGTGCAGAAATCTGATGTTACAATATTGTATCTGTAGTATACAATAGATATTCGGTTATTGTAAGGTCGGTGACACAAGTGCAGAGATCTGATGTTACAATATTGTATCTGTAGTATACAATAGATATTCGGTTATTGTAAGGTCGGTGACACAAGTGCAGAAATCTGATGTTACAATATTGTATCTGTAGTATACAATAGATATTCGGTTATTGTAAGGTCGGTGACACAAGTGCAGAAATCTGATGTTACAATATTGTATCTGTAGTATACAATAGATATTCGGTTATTGTAAGGTCGGTGACACAAGTGCAGAAATCTGATGTTACAATATTGTATCTGTAGTATACAATAGATATTCGGTTATTGTAAGGTCGGTGACACAAGTGCAGAAATCTGATGTTACAATATTGTATCTGTAGTATACAATAGATATTCGGTTATTGTAAGGTCGGTGACACAAGTGCAGAAATCTGATGTTACAATATTGTATCTGTAGTATACAATAGATATTCGGTTATTGTAAGGTCGGTAACACAAGTGCAGAAATCTGATGTTACAATATTGTATCTTTAGTATACAATAGATATTCGGTTATTGTAAGGTCGGTGACACAAGTGCAGAAATCTGATGTTACAATATTGTATCTGTAGTATACAATAGATATTCGGTTATTGTAAGGTCGGTGACACAAGTGCAGAGATCTGATGTTACAATATTGTATCTGTAGTATACAATAGATATTCGGTTATTGTAAGGTCGGTGACACAAGTGCAGAGATCTGATGTTACAATATTGTATCTGTAGTATACAATAGATATTCGGTTATTGTAAGGTCGGTGACACAAGTGCAGAAATCTGATGTTACAATATTGTATCTGTAGTATACAATAGATATTCGGTTATTGTAAGGTCGGTGACACAAGTGCAGAAATCTGATGTTACAATATTGTATCTGTAGTATACAATAGATATTCGGTTATTGTAAGGTCGGTGACACAAGTGCAGAGATCTGATGTTACAATATTGTATCTGTAGTATACAATAGATATTCGGTTATTGTAAGGTCGGTGACACAAGTGCAGAGATCTGATGTTACAATATTGTATCTGTAGTATACAATAGATATTCGGTTATTGTAAGGTCGGTGACACAAGTGCAGAAATCTGATGTTACAATATTGTATCTGTAGTATACAATAGATATTCGGTTATTGTAAGGTCGGTGACACAAGTGCAGAAATCTGATGTTACAATATTGTATCTGTAGTATACAATAGATATTCGGTTATTGTAAGGTTGGTGACACAAGTGCAGAGATCTGATGTTACAATATTGTATCTGTAGTATACAATAGATATTCGGTTATTGTAAGGTTGGTGACACAAGTGCAGAGATCTGATGTTACAATATTGTATCTGTAGTATACAATAGATATTCGGTTATTGTAAGGTCGGTGACACAAGTGCAGAAATCTGATGTTACAATATTGTATCTGTAGTATACAATAGATATTCGGTTATTGTAAGGTCGGTGACACAAGTGCAGAAATCTGATGTTACAATATTGTATCTGTAGTATACAATAGATATTCGGTTATTGTAAGGTCGGTGACACAAGTGCAGAGATCTGATGTTACAATATTGTATCTGTAGTATACAATAGATATTCGGTTATTGTAAGGTTGGTGACACAAGTGCAGAGATCTGATGTTACAATATTGTATCTGTAGTATACAATAGATATTCGGTTATTGTAAGGTCGGTGAAACAAGTGCAGAGATCTGATGTTACAATATTGTATCTGTAGTATACAATAGATATTCGGTTATTGTAAGGTTGGTGAAACAAGTGCAGAGATCTGATGTTACAATATTGTATCTGTAGTATACAATAGATATTCGGTTATTGTAAGGTCGGTGAAACAAGTGCAGAGATCTGATGTTACAATATTGTATCTGTAGTATACAATAGATATTCGGTTATTGTAAGGTCGGTGAAACAAGTGCAGAGATCTGATGTTACAATATTGTATCTTTAATACAGATAACAGAAAGTGATGACCTGATCTCGCCTAGATAGTTGATGATGTGCATCGGCTGTGTGTGGTCTGGTTACTCTCTTTCTTATTTCACCTTGACAATGGACTGGAATATGATGGGTCTGGCTATTTCAGTCAGAAAAATGAGCAAATATTGAAGAAGCATTTAGTCAGGCTTTCCTTTTAGTTGTCAAATCTAATCTGCGCAGCTGTGAGCTGTACTGTAGTCATTAACTTTTCACACGATCTGTCCTGAGGTTACCCTAACCTACTTTCTAATAATAGTAATCTGACACCGACTGGCGTAAACACCACAAAGTTCTTTGTGCTAACTCTATGCTAACTCTATAGCAAACTGTGTACTCTAAAAGTGCTAGATTTATCCTTCACACATTAGTTTATTAGAAGTGACTACATGCTGACTTGTTCTTTTACGACAAAAGAAATGAATAGTTGCTTTCTTCTTCTCACCTTTCTTTCTTTTTTCTTCTTCTTTATATACACGATCTCGCCCTTTGTCGAAAAAGTCGCTTAAAAGTCGGCAGGGTCGACTTCATTGCACCGGATTTTATCCCATATGGCTCGGTCTCTTTCCGCAGCACGGAAAGCGTCGCACAAAGCACGAGCTCCGTAGCTTTTAGCGACGACCCACAGGAGTCTCCGAAACATTTAACTCGTAAACCGAAGGACGCGGCCCGGAATCGAACCCACAACCTTCGGAGCACGAGTCAAACCGCCTATAATTTCTCAGCCCTACAAGGAATTGTCTGTAGCTGTGATGTCTGACTTCAATGTCTGCAGTTTCAATATATGTCTTCAATGTCAGTAGCTTTGATGTCTGTCTTCAATGGCTGTAGTTTTGATGTCTGTCTTCAATGTCTGTAGCTTTGATGTCTGTCTTCAATGTCTGTAGCTTCTATGTCTGTCTTCAATGTCTGTAGCTTTGGTGTGAATTCAGTGTCTATAGCTTTGATGTCTGTCTTCAATGGCTGTAGCTTTGGTGTGAATTCAGTGTCTATAGCTTTGATGTCTGTCTTCAATGGCTGTAGCTATGATGTCTGTCTTCAATGTCTGTAGCTTTGGTGTGAATTCTGTGTCTATAGCTTTGATGTCTGTCTTCAATGTCTGTAGCTTTGGTGTGAATTCAGTGTCTATAGCTTTGATGTCTGTCTTCAATGGCTGTAGCTTTGATGTCTGTCTTCAATGGCTGTAGCTATGATGTCTGTCTTCAATGTCTGTAGCTTTGGTGTGAATTCAATGTCTATAGCTTTGATGTCTGTCTTCAATGGCTGTAGCTTTGGTGTGAATTCAATGTATGTAGCTTCGATGTCTGTCTTCAATGTCTGTAGCTATGATGTCTGTCTTCAATGTTTGTAGCTTTGATGTGAATTCAGTGTCTGTAGCTATGATGTCTGTCTTCAATGTCTGTAGCTATGATGTCTGTCTTCAATGTCTGTAGCTATGATGTCTGTCTTCAATGTCTGTAGCTTTGGTGTGAATTCAGTGTCTATAGCTTTGATGTCTGTCTTCAATGTCTGTAGCTATGATGTCTGTCTTCAATGTCTGTAGCTTTGGTGTGAATTCAGTGTCTATAGCTTTGATGTCTGTCTTCAATGTCTGTAGCTATGATGTCTGTCTTCAATGGCTGTAGCTTCGATGTCTGTCTTCAATGTATGTAGCTTTGATGTCTGTCTTCAATGTCTGTAGCTTCTATGTCTGTCTTCAATGTCAGTAGCTTTGGTGTGAATTCAGTGTCTATAGCTTTGATGTCTGTCTTCAATGGCTGTAGCTTCGATGTCTGTCTTCAATGTCTGTAGCTTTGGTGTGAATTCAGCGTCTATAGCTTTGATGTATGTCTTCAATGGCTGTAGCTTCGATGTCTGTCTTCAATGTCTGTAGCTTTTTGTGAATTCAGTTGTCTATAGCTTTGATGTCTGTCTTCAATGGCTGTAGCTTCGTTGCCTGTCTTTAATGTCTGTAGTTTTGGTGTGAATTCAGTGTCTATAGCTTAGATGTCTGTCTTCAATATCTGTAGCTTCGGTGTCTGTCTTCAATGTATATGACCCCTCACTTCCAGTCAAGATGGCGACGGACGGTTGTTTTGTTTATGTGACCGTTACCTTTTTCGCGTAGGAGATGGATATTTTATTCTCCTACGTGTAATTTGTGTGCCAGGATGTAAAACCAGGAGTTTCTTCTCAAGATCTGCGTCGATGCTACGGAGTTTCGTGCATTGAGCGAAGCAATCCTTGAGTGAATTTTCGCAGCGTATGTGGTTCTGTGGTGTTCAGTATTTTCAACATGGCGTAACAATTTGTGTGTTTCTTGCGGAAGGCAGACAACAAAACAAGGCGACGGGGCCAACGTGGTGGCCGCAAGCGTGGAGGGGTAAGACGTTTTATACTTACATGTGACCGTCTGGGCCTCAGGTATTCTCGCATCCTATATTGGAACTGCGCCAGCGTAAGACAATGTGGCCCCATTTTCTCGAAAACCTGGTTTACAAGAACGGCATTGTAGCACTCCATGAGACGAGACTGGGTGATCAGCTACTCAAAATGGCCGGCTTCAAATGTTTCTACAACAGGCGACATCAGGGAATGGCGATTCTCATCCGCGACAGTATGATTGCTTTAGAGCTAGACATATCCAGCTGGGACAATGACGACATACAAATACAGGCGATCAGAGTTCAATCCGGTCTACCATTCGTGTTGGTTAATGTTTATGCCCGTAAAGCGAGTGTGGATTCCCAGAAGTGGCAGTGCTTAAGTGAAAAAAAATGTCATTTTCTGTGGCGATTTCAACGCTAAAGGCAGATCATGGGGAAACATTTCCTCCAACACACAGGGGGAGGAGCTCGAGACTGCACTTGAAACCATTGACCTGGTTTGTATCACCAGTGGTTGTGTCACCAGAACAGCAAGCCGCCCAGGTGATGAGGACAGTGCTATTGATCTGGCGCTGGTTTCTCCTGCACTCACTAGTGTGCAAATGGGGTGTCCTAGGATATCATGGCAGCGACCACCACCCTTGCAGCATATTTGGTGGTGAAAGGCAGAACCAGGCAACACAAGTCAACGGGCAAGACTTTCAAGTATGACAGTACAGGGCAAGATGTGGTGAGTAAAATAAGGCGCGACAAGCGCAGAAAGTTTCAGGGCTGGAAAAAACGCTGGGAGCAGCCACCCTGGTGGAATTTTGAGGTGGAGAAGGCCTGGATGGATAAGCGTAGTGCTGTAAGGAAATGGCAAAACGCCGAGAAGAACAGTTGCCCAACCTAATCCCTGCATGCACTTAGAAAGAGAGATGCGCACAAAAGTAAGCAATTTAAAAAAAAATAAACTGGTTAAGGTGGTTAAAAGTGTTAAATGGGCAGAGGTATGTCAAAGATTAAGCACAGACAAGTCACTGAAATTGTTCTGGCGACTACATAAAAGCATGAGTGGGGTAGTCAAGATTAAGAAAATTTCTGACTTCCAAGGTGCTGACCTCATCTGGCAGAGGACTGACGAGAACAAGGGCAAAGCTCTCTTCGAACGCTATCTAGAGCAGAGCAACCAGACAGATATGAGAGGCCGAAATCTTGCCAAGGAGGTCACCTCAGACAGGTGTAAGACCCAGAATATTACGGATGAAGACACAGTAACAATGAAAGAAATCAAGGCTGTGCTTCGACGATCAAAAAACAGCGCTCCAGGGCCAGATGGCATAAGATATGACGACATCTATAGGTGTACCGACAACGAGCTAGAGAAACTAGCAGACATAGTTAGTTAGTTAGTCGACAGATCATCCTCGTTGCACATCGAACCATTCAGTCCATAAGTGCTCGGATCCCCTCCTCAGCAAATCCCGCAGCGTGTAGCGGCTAACGACGCCAGTTCTGTGTTGGTTTATCAATCTTCTTTGGCTTCCTGCGTAGTGTTCTTCTTTGGCCACCCTTCTTTTAATTTGCTGCTCTCGAGTCTGGCCATTGTTATAGATTCACAGTCATCACTTGGTTCTCGCAAAAGTCTCACTTCTCGTAGAGCATTCAGAATGTCAGTCTGGTCCATGGCGCGTCCGCCCTCCACAGTAGCATCACCTGCGAGCTTGTCAGCCCGCTCATTTCCTACTAGCAGACATGTACAACAACAGTATAGGGAGTGCTAGCATCAAGGAGGAGTGGTTACACAGCTATCTGATTCCCTTGCCGAAGCCTGGCAAATACCACACAAAAACTCAGAGATATCGAGTTATAACCATGCAGAATACAATAGGCACGCTGCTGGAGAAGTTATTAGCCAGAAAAATATCAAGCCAGCTAGAGAAGTAAGGTGTTTTCCCACCTACCCTGGCAGGTTACCGTCCCAAAAGAGAAACCTGGACCAATGCAGCAGTTTTTGCCCATGATGTTTATGAAGGTTTCCACTCAGGCATTGAAACCTTTGCTGCAGCGATTGATCTGGAGGACGCGTACAACATAGTTCCATTGGATTTTCTAATGCTTCAGGCCTTCAGCTTCTTAACTCAAGATAAGTCCGTCCCTCCTTAGTTGGATCGCTGCAGCCCTCTTCCAACGGAAAGTAGTTTTTAGATGTGGCGGTTGGACGTCGGAACCAACAATATATCCTGGCCTACCACAGTGATCACCATTATCTCCGGTGTTGTTCAACGCCTACACTGTGAGCACCACCAGCGAGCAGATCACTGGACCGGGGAGGACATTGTCATATGCCGACGATGTTTTAATGTATCGTCAGGGTAAGGATAGAGATCAGGTTGCTGTGGAAATGCAAACCGAACTCAAACGCATAAATAAGTACTTGGTGTGCTGAAGCTGGGGCAACCCAACAAAGGCAACAGTGACATGGTTTTCTTTGAATAATCATATCCCCGGGAAGGTTAACCCGGTCAACAAATGCCCGCAGAAGTCGGATGTGTCGGCGGCTCTGCTGTAAACAGGCACAATGCAATCACCTCCGGGAAAGAAGGAAAAAAAAACTCCGGATGAACGCAGAAGAATAATCATATTGTCAACACGCCAATACCAACTGTTAAGTTGTGTTCAGAGACTGTGGAAAGAACGCAGGCAATGAATTACCTGGGGATACGTTTTTATTTAAACCTTGCTTATAATGAGCACATAGACCAGGTGATAACAAAGGCCAAGCGGGTTTGGCTGCGATGCGGGTGATGGCGGCAGCAAACTGTGAGCAGCGCCATCTATGCCTCCTATACGAGGGGCTGGTCATGTCTGTTTTTGAGTATGCGATGGCGATCCTGACTCTCAGCCGTAAGCAGATAGAAAGAATACAAAATGAAGCTATGCGCATTATTCTTGGATGTACAAGAGATACAGCATACAGAGCTATGAACTACCTTCTTGATTTTCCAACCATTGAAGACAGACTACAAATTTGCAGAGCACGTGCCTACCTCAGAGTCAACGCAAACACACAACATCCACTGCATTATGAAATTAAGAAGGTGAAGGGCAGCAGGTTAAAAAGAGGAAGGTCTTGGATGGGTCAAGTGGAAGACATTCTTCACTGGAGGACTTAAAACCTGGCGAGGAGTGGGTACAATTGCTAACAGATTTCTGTACGTCCTTTTCAGTTTGCATCCAACTAGACAGAAAATGCAGACAAGAAAATCCGGCTGTTGTGGAGGTGGGAGTACAAGCGTTGATTTTCGAGAATTTGTTAGACGGTGATGCTGCCATTTACACAGAGGGTCGGTCGTCCGACATGTGAGAAGCTCATGGGCCTTTACGGCTCAGGCCGGAGGCAGAATTATGAAGGAGGACTCTGGTGCTTTTGTTGAGACTACAAGCAGCCTGACTATGGAAGTCATGGCAGTAAGTAAAGCAATAAAATGGCTCGAGACACATATATTCACTAGGGCATGTGTCCTTAGCGACTCAATGAACATGCTCAAGAGGATAGAGACGGGGTGGATCCGAAGAGAGTGGTTGCTGTCTCTGGAGAGGTCTCAGCTGGCAAAGATTAGTTTCATCTTCGTGCCAGGGCATGCGGGAGTACAAGGAAATCTTCTTCTTCTTCGTTCATCCGGAGTTTTTTTTCCGGACGTGATTGCGTTGTGCCTGTTTACAGCAGAGCTGCGTTCTTGCGCCATTAGGCCCAAACATCCGACTTCTGGGGGCATTTGTTGACCAGGTTAGCCTTTCCGGGGGTACAAGGAAATGAGCGGGCTGACAAGTCGCAGTTATGGCTATTGTGGAGGGCGGACGCGCCATGGACCAGGCTGACATTCTGAATGCACTATGAGAAGTAAGACTTTAGCGAGAACCAAGTGAGGACTGCGAATCTACAACCATGGACAGACTGCGAGAACAGCAAATTAAAAGAGGGATGGCCAAACAAGAACACTATGCGGGAAGCCAAAGAAGATTGATAAACCAACACAGAACTGGTGTCATTAGCCGCTAAACGCTGCGGGATTTGCTGAGGAGGGGATCTGAGCACTTATGGACTGAATGGTTCGATGTGCAATGAGGATCATCTGTCGACTAACTAACTAACGTCTGTAGCTTTGATGTCTGTCTTCAATGTCTGTAGTTTCGATGTGTTTTCAATGTCTGTAGCTTTGATATCCGTCATTAATGTCTGTAGCCTCAATGTATATCTTCAGTGCGCCAGAACAAAGTCAAGCTGGAACATAAAGATGTTGTAAAGGCAAGAGGGCCGGCTTGTTGCACCAGGTTTGATTCTGTTTGACGAAGTCTGTTTCCGCAGAGCGGTCCACCGAAAGAGTAATTCACACAGAGCGGTCCACCGAAAGAGTAATTCACACAGAGCGGCCTACCGAAAGAGTAATTAGAGCGGCCTACCGAAAGAGTAATTCACACATAGCCGCCTACCGAAAGAGTAATTCACACAGAGCGGCCTACTGAAAGAGTAATTCACACAGAGCGGTCTACTGAAAGAGTAATTCACACAGAGCAGTCAGCCGAAAGAGTAATTCACACAGAGCAGTCTGCCGAAAGATTCACAGAGCGTTCTGTGGAAATTAATTCACAAAGAGCACTAACTCAATAGCTCCTGTAATGGGGCCTGTAACAAACTTGCAGCCGTGAATCGAAGAGCGAAGTCTTCTACTTCTTCGCTTCACTTCACTTTGGAGGGAAGTGCGCTACACCCTACACTAGTATGCACCCCCAAAGGTCAAAGGTCAGTGTGTCCCACTTCGACCTGCATCTGTGTCCGGTCTGCTACCTCAAGACAGCTTTCTTCTGAATATGAAACCACCACCTTCTGCACGCAAGGCATTTCGCCAGGGACATCCTAACGCCAAAGTGACTTCTCGTATATGCCATGGGCTTATTTATATCGCCTAAATGTTGTTGTGTTATAATACAACAAACAGGTCTGCTACCATATTAACAACTTGTAAGTCATAATTGTGACACACCGCTACTTCCCATTTTCCGTTATCCATTTTTGTTTGGTCCAAACCTTTTGTTTGTTTGGCACAGAATCTGGCACACAGTTTGTCACAATATAGCTACCATACACAACACAAACACATACAAACAATACAAGTCTATTCAAACAAATCAGCAAACACACACAAATCAAATGCGAATATGACAGTGGCAGATTTAATTATTTATATATGCAGTGCAGGAATACCATAAACACAGTTCACAGCAACATCAGCTTCTCGTGGGTTAACAAATACGGAACACCTGCTGATCAGGCACAGCTTAACACTGAAATGTGAGCTTCATGTTGCATGCAGGGGTCACAATCACACACAGACTGATAGAGCCATGTTTACTCCTGGCTTAATTATAGGGTCTATCTTATGAACTCTGATTACTTAACACTATCCAATCCCAGCCAGTTGCTGCTACTGTCTCAGCCAGAGGGAGTTAACTGTCGGAGTTAACATGATAACTGTCTGGGTGAGGAGTTAATAACTGTTTTGGACAGTAAAGCATGAAAGTAATAACTACAATATGATAAAGTAACAGTTAAAATAACTAGAACTTACTATATAATGTAACATCTCTTTTGCAGAAGCTAATGGCATTAACTATCTTGAACAGTAAAAAGACTCATTGGTATCCTAGCAAATTGGAGACATAGTGATACACCCAAATGTGCTTAACTAAAAGGCACTCAATTTGGTTTGATCAGGAGCATCAAGGAGTTAAAATAACAGTTTGTCTGTGACACAAGATGTTCAAATAATCACTAGAATATACCAGGTTTTTGCAACAACTGCGCAGAAAGCCTTGTGGCTTGAGTTTGAAACTAGATTGTGGAACGGATCTAACACAGACTAGAAACATACCAGCTAGAAAAAAAAAATGGCAGTGACGAAAACAAGTGGTTACCTAACTTTAACCTCACAACACAGACAATACAAAGTCCCTAACATTTGCCCTCCCTGTGGCACTTATTTGAGAGCCCCAGTAGTTTAGTGGCTAGACTATGGGTTTGAATCCACATTTTAAATTCACCTGGGTGGACCCAGCCTAAAATGGGTACCAGAAAATGGCTTGGGAAGTGAAGGTGACAGGATGGTACTGACCACATGACCTCCAGAGTGCTGATTGGTGTATACAAATATAGGTCTAGCACAGTCGTTCTCAACCGGTGGGGAATTCCCCCCACCCCCCTCGGGGAATTTTAGGGTTTCCAGGGGATGGAATTAAGATTATTTCAAGATCGCGTTAATACAAGAACCGATTACTTGATATTGTTTTTCCCTTAATATTTTACGGTTCGGTACGTCTTACCCTTCTGAAATTCATTTTATAACGTAAGTAGACCCGCAAATCACGTTTTATGTAGACGTCTAGGCTTGTTTTAGTATGTGCTATTAAATTTAGCTCCCATTATTATGTATATTGTGTAGGGGCCGCGGGGGTGGGATTTTTAGGGAGGAAACGTTCTGAAAATATGGTGAGGGAGGGGGAGCACGGACCAAAAAAGGTTGAGAACCACTGGTCTAGCACCATGCCTGAACCATGTAAAAGGGCCCTGTATTGTTACGTTTTACAATGGCACTTAAATTTCTAATGGAATACCAAATCTTTGCAAACCAAACACTTACATTTCATGTTATATCTATATATAATCTGAATGTACTCATCCTCTGATTCTTCTTCTTCTTCTGCGTTCTTTCGGAATGTCGTTTTGGACATAATTGCGCTGTGCTTGTTTACAGCAGAGCTACGATATTTACACCTTTAGTCCAACTCATCCGACTTCAGGCATTTGTTGACTGGGATAACCTTCCCAGATCCTCTGATACTACCTCGTCCTGTCTCTGACTGTTAACCCTATCAGTGCTGCAATAGATAATCGCATTGCTGGCACAGTTTGATGCATTCTCTTCCCTGCTCATATACTGCCAGACACTCTATACACCATTCATGTTTGGAAAGGAAATTGAACAGCAGATTGTAAAACAAAAGCTGATATTAATGTGTTTATTGACACAAGCCGTGTAATTGAGCTTTAAAAAAAAAAAAATGCTGTGACCATTTCAGATCAACATTCCAGATGTAAATTAAACATTTCTTCCATTTCTTCCTCTAATATTAATCTGTCTCTGAGTTTCCCATTATCTAGTTCTACTTTTATCAAGTTTCCTCAGTGTGTGTCCTATCTATCACCAGCATCTAGTCATCACCTCTTGGTTCATTGGAATCTGTCTAGTTCTCTCCCCAAGCTGCAAGTCAGTGCTGTTTTCATGTCCTTATAATCTTTCTATTCTACACAGGAATCAATGAATTCATGTTTGTAGTTCATTAGTAACTGTTTACGCTGTTCTACATTTGTCTGATCCATACAGCAGCACTGATCTAATGTTAGAATTACATTTTCTAACCGTGATATGTCTGTGTCTCTTTTCACTTCCACAAATGTCCTAGCGCTCTTGTATTCTCATTTTATTTCTGTATCTGATCTCCCCTCAAGATGCCGTCTACAAACAACATGAACCTGACACCTGTGACCTCTGTTAGTACTACAGAAACATTTGCAACATCTCAGAAAACATCTCGTTTGTAGGTTTTCTTTAGCCACCCCTCATTCACAGTGCTTTAACTTCTGTTTCCCTGACAGTATTACATTAATTATTGTTATCTATGGTCATGAGTTGAGGTTGCATGGTGCTTAGCATACCTGCTTTCTAACACAGTGGTCCAGGGTCTGTCCCCAGCAATGGCAGCATTTTGTTTCCAACCCATTACGACTGTGGTTTCGACACAGGCTCACAAATTCAGCACCAGATAATTTTCTGTGGAATTGTCTGCTGAGAGAGTGTTGAATCACCCTCCTAGCCACCCTACCTCATAACCATGATATCTGAAGGTCCAACCTTGGCACTCCTCGGACAGCCTCCTCCATGGGGTTCCTGGAAATTTAGTTTTAGTCATAATTACTGTCAGTTGTTTGTATTGATCTATTGCACCTGGTTACATTTACTATATCTGAACTCATTTGTCTCAGTTATTTCTTTACCTCTTTGTATTATATACAGTTATAACTTTAACTCCATCTCAACCAATTACTACTTTAACTCTTATTTCAATCAGACAGTTTCTATTTTGGAGCACCAGCAGCCAGGAATAGAAAGAATTAACTCTTTCATCACCAAGCACCATGTGTGATCAGCTATTGCCCATGTGTACCAATCAATACATGGTGTGTTATTGTATCTTTGACGTTTGGTTTGAGCATACTAAAGAAATCTGGCCAGATATTTTAACATGGAGCACAGTATATGCTGCCTTTTTTTTTAAAGTAATAAACCCATACTTTTTTTCATTGTGATTATGAATACCCTTGAGCATTTACAACAAAATCTTCTAAGACTGGGAGTTATGGATCTGACCGGCTGATACAAATTGTGGATAAAATGTATACAGGCAAGTAAGAATTGTTTTATTATAAAACAACAAAGATAACAAAGAGAAATTTAAACTAAGTGAGCACATCTCACTAACAGACATCAACACTTTTCAACTTGTGTATCTATGCATAATTAATATGAACCCACAGGTCTTCATTGTGGGTCATTCATCATTCATCTTCACACACACAAATACAAAATATCTCCACATCACACGACTCCAAAAATGCATGTCACAAATTCATAGAACAAATAGATCAAAACTCAGATTTGGAATGGGAACCTGGAAAACAAGGTGAGAACTTGTGGCCAGGGCTGAAAGACAGGCACTGATTACTAGAAACACACCATCAAATTTACAATAGATAACAGGTAGGCAGGTCTGACAAGTGTCTTTTCAAACTGTCAACATGGGCGGGATGCAAATATTCTGCTGAATGGTGATAGATGGGTAACTTAATAGAATGATGCAAACGACAGGTTACAGTTAAGATATAAATATAATGTATCTTTTTACATAATAGAATGATGCAAACAGTAGGATGTAGTAAAGATATAAATATAATGTAATTTTTTTACATAATAGAATGATGCAAACAGTTAGAATATAAATGTAACTTTTTACATAATAGAATGATGCAAACAGTTGGAATATAAATGTAATTTAAATTTTTTTCAACTGTGATAGTCAGTGTCAATTATGTGGTATAATACATGTTCAACCATACCATTCTTTCTCTCTCTCTCTCTCTCTGAAACACACACACACACACACACGGAAACACATAAAAATGATTGTAGCTGTAAGCTAATAACTTTGGATGTTTATGGGTTATAATTACAATGAATATCCTTGTATGTTAAATATATTTTGGAACATTTATAATTTGTACGAAACTGGAAGAATGAACACCCCACACAGGAGCAGTGGGACATAGTATTTAGCGTGCTGGCCTGGCAAGACAGTGGGAAGGGGGAAATCGATAATGGCAGCAGGTGCAGTGGCAACAAAAGAAACATCGAGGAAGTCACCGGCAAAGGAAGAAATGGAGGATGATGAAAAAAAGGAACCCGGCCAAGGCACGCACCAGTAGAAGAAGTCTTATGCACAAAAGAACCAGAACAATTTATACCACACTATGAACCACCACAATTATAACCAACGACACTGAGGCTGTTTGAATGATGGGGAAAGTTTTTTTTTTTTTTCATAAAGAGGATGGATGGAATTGACAGTGGTCCTGCTTTGATCTCCACTAGAGGCAGAGTGATTTTTCTGACCAGTATGGCCTCAAACAAAATGAGTACCTGAGAATTTTCAGAATTGTCTGGGAACAAAAGTTAATTATAAATGAAACTGGCCATCCTACCTAGTTATGTCATGGCCTCAATTATGTGAAGACCTAAGACACCTCAATGACCATTACATGACTTTTACCTTGTCAAATGAGCTTACAAACGTGGAAGAAGTCAAGTTTATGCTTTGGTGAGATGCACATCTTACCTGCGTTGGTAAGGATGAAGCTACTAAAGTACAGTAACTGTAAGCTTGAAACATGTATACATCGACAATCTTTTCAGTTATATACTGGGCGTTTGTAAAGTCTCACTTCACTTTGTATGTAGAACAAATTTGAACAATTAAATACATGATGTCATTAAAAAAATGTGCACCACAGTCCATCGTGAAGCAATATGCAGTGAATGGCTGTCGTCTGCTGGAGTAATTCTGTGCACTCCAAACTGAAATAGCAACAGACACATTGTAGAAGGTATCTGACAATATGAACAGATGTGTACAGTCATGTCTTGAAGCCCGTGGTGGGCATTTCCAACACCTGTTATAATAAACACTTCATTGGTACTTTCCAGCTTCCCCAAAACAGCGTTAGACCATAGCACTGACTATTTTTATTGAATTTTTAGCACATTTTTTGATGATGTCATGTACTTCATTTATCTGGAGAAGAGAATTGGAGATAGTGATAAGTAATATGGGGAGAACATGATATATGGAGAGAACATGAAAAGAGGTGAAGTAAACAGCAAAGGATAGGAAGGCTGGGTGTGAGTTAGCTGAGGGCCTACACTCCACTAGAGACCAAATGCAGTTACAAATGTTCTCGCTGGCACCAACTCAAACCTAATTCATGGGTCAAATGTATCTTACAGCTTTATGTCACATGACTACCACTCTTTCTTGTCTGTTACTTGCTGTTCTGAAAAGATCCCTAAAAGGCAACAGTAATTTTCAGCCAAAACTGACAGAGACCTGAACAACACCAAATGTCCCAGTTGCAGCGAGGGCACATTGTGCCCTGACTGACTTACATTGTGACGTGACTGACTTAGTCATCAGATTATCCTCACTGAGCATGGAATCATTCAGCTCACATGTGCTTCCTCAGTACCACCTCAGCATACAGCGGTTGATGACCCCAGTTCTGTGTTGAGTAATCTTCCTTGGCCCCATGCATTGTCTGGCTTCACTAAATTCTTGATATGTGATCTCAGTTGCAGATTCAGTCATCACTTTATTTCAATTGCCCTGCCTCTCTGAGGGCATTCAGTATATCAGCCAGGTCCATTGCTCATCACTTTCCAAAGTAAACCTATCAGCTTTTTCATTTCCTCTAAATGGGATCTTGAGCAACAATTGACATGCAGGTAAAACACTCAGTGAAAATGAAAACCAGTGTTAGGGAGAATCATAGAAATATAGAATGCAATATGTGATGTGGTCACAGAGAAAAGCTCAGCCACAACCAAGAAATGAAGCCTATGACAACAGTGTCCCTAACAGGTGGGAAATACATCTCTTAAGCATTCTGATATTCTGAGTCAAACAGAAAAGTGATATAAAACCCTTTGGGATTAAGAGGCCTGCAGCATCAAACCACAATATCTTTAATGTAATTGATAGAAACCCAGTCGGATATAAAAGAAAAAGACCTTTTTACACACTTTGACATATGCAAGGTTTAAGTTGCTAGCCCCATATTTTTATAGACCAATCAGCACTCAATGAGTGATCTGATCAATATATTGCCAACAGGCTTTATTTCCCAGAATATTTCCTGTGTCATTTGAGGCTGGGTTGACTTGGAAACCCAAAATTCAGCCTCAATGGAGATTTCACCACATGATCACCAGACAAGTGTGCTAGCCACCTCACTACAACGGCTCTCACACCCACATGCTGAGAAGAAACAGTGATACAGCATATTTGTTATATGAACCTGGTTGTCTGAGTTGTCCTCTCTTATACATTTGGGGAAGTTGTGATGAATGTTACTTCCATCCCAGTAGGCAAACAGCACGCATTTCAATCACACATGTGAGGCGTCCAAATCTTAAGTTCTTCTTCTTCTGCGTTCATCCAGAGTTTTTTTTTCCGGACATGATTGCGTTGTGCCTGTTTACAGCAGAGCTGCGTTCTTGCGCCGTTAGGCCGACACATCCGACTTCTGCGGGCATTTGTTGACCGGGTTAACCTTCCCGGGGAATCTTAAGTTCAAGGTTTGGGTTCTGTATTCTTTTCTTTTTTTATTTACCTCCACGAGCCAGATTTTCTTTTTGGATGTGGTAGACATTTTTCTTGCTCTCTCTAGAATTGATTCCCTATTACAAATATGGTAGGCATGTTGTGTGTCATCAATATTTTATAGGGCAGACATTTGAAAATGCATTGTGTGAACATAAGGTCATATGATCAGCACATTTTTAACATGTCATCAGCTGGAAATGATGGTTGTGAACTGATGTGCTATTTCTGTGAAGGTCGGAGCTAGGTAATGATGCAATAGCTCTAGAATCATCAGTTATCCAATTAAGATTATGCCACCGATGGAACCATCCAGTAATTTAATGAGCCATTCAGTGTTTCAGCGTAGGACAATGTGAACTCAACATGCATGGCATGAGACAAGCATGCGACTACTGGCAGGATCACCAAGATGTCAATCACAATGAAGACGACTATCCACACATAGGCAGGCCAGGAAGACATCTCGAAGCACGTCTTCTCTAGTTTCCCGGTGATACATGTGAACCATCGGATGCCTTCAGACACACTACAAGCCCAAGCCAGGCAGAACTTAACTGAAACGCTCCGCCAGCTTATTTTGGGAACATCACATGCAACCTTCCAAGACAGTGAATGACAGATGGAAGGCTGCATGTCACACACCAGACTGGCCCTGTATGACAAAGTAGTAGTGGTTGTGTAATGTCCAGTACACTTGCCCGCCAGTCGGTAGTACTGAGATCAAAACCTTCAAGTTGGGATTTTCTTGTAAGACCACACGGCTTTGGAGATCAATACAGCCTCATCAAATGCAATTGTTCTTTTGTTATCTTTTGAATCACTGTTGCATGCTACTTTAAAAAAGTTTCGAATCTACAGCACATCATCTTGTAATGTAGGAAAATAAATCTAATTTTCCTTCTTGAAAGACACACAATTACCCTAACCTAAAATATTTATTCTATTATGTTCTGCTGCATATAAAGCAAAATGTGTACAGTGTGTTTTGTTTTGACGTGGTCAACGTCTAACCATTAGCTCACGTCATGGCAGAGCAGGAGGAAACAATATGAATGCTAACATGATGTAGCAACTGCAATGAGACATAATATACCCAACATGCTGAATCTGTTGTACCATAAGCAGATAGATGGTAATCTCAACAAAGCATAGTATGTACATACAATTTTCTAAACATCACAGCTTACAGAGTGCTTCACCTTTCTCGGTTTGTTTTACTTCTTTCTGTTTGCAAATACATTACAGAAACAACTTCGTGATCTTCGACATTTGCTCAAGAATAAACATGTCTAGTTACACGTGGTCATAATGAAACCTGATAACATGGAATCTGAACTGTCAAGTTAATTAGAGTATGGAAATTCATCTCTTTCTCTCTCACACACATACATCTTTCTTACAAACAAATCTAGGTATCACTTATATAGCATTCCCAATAACAACCCAAGAACCGCAAATATAACATTCACATTAACACAGTCAAGTAAACTATAAAGCATTCAAATTAACATATGCATATATTACAAGCACAGAATTCACATGATCACTCCCAACTATCATATACAGAATTTGCACTTACGCACGCAGTTATCATACACACAATTTTACACTACAACACCCAGGAATTACATACATAGACATCACACTAAAACACACAGGTATCTTGTACAAAGAATTAATACCAACACACCCAGGTATCATATATGATGGCATCTAGTAAGTATCTGGATTTTGTCAGTATAACTGAAAAATGATGATTATTGAGAGATTTATAGATTAACTACTCCAGAGTGAACAGTACACATCTGACATTTGGTGGTGGAATGGACAAGTATCAGCAGTTTTCTCGCACTTTGTTTTTCAAATTGGGGTTGGGCCGGTTGACTCCCATGCAGGAGCAGTGTGCTGTGATAAAATTTTTGGTAAAACAAAGTTCAAATCCTGCCAAAATTCATCATCAACTATTATGCGTGTTTGGAGAACAGACTGTAGCGCATTCATCAGTGTTTGAATGGTGTAAACGCTTTCATGAAGGTCATTAAACCATCGAGGATGAGCCCCGTGAAGGTCAACGAAAAAGTGTCAAAACAAGTGAAGCCATACACTGTCAAAAAGGTTGCTTTGGACGATCGGCAAGTATGGAAAGTTGTGACGGCTACTGGTATAAGCAAAAGTTCTATGGACATTATCATTAGGTATTATTTCAATTTTCATAATGTTTTGAAGGCCATCAACCATAACCCATTACAGGTATCATTCTTCAACACAATGCTATACCCCATACAGCAGCCAAAACTATGGCAACTACTGACCAACTGCATTAAGAGGTAATGACACACCAACCTTACAGTCCTGATTTGGCTCCGAATGATTTTCACCTTTATGGCCTTCTGAAAAAGCATACAGGAAACAAGTTTGAAACGGGTGATGAAGTGCAACAGGTTGTTCTCCAATGGCTCAAGGACCAGCCAAAAGAATTTAAGCTGCCAGAATACAGAAGCTCCTAGCCCTATGGGATAAATCTGTTGCAGTGGCAGGTGACTACGTTGAAAATTAGTAGAGATAATTTCACTTCATCTCTCATAGTTATCTAGAGATTTACATCAGTCCGGATCCTTACTGGACGAACATTGTACATAATTCACAGTAACACTCAAGTATCACATACAATTAATTCACACCAAAACATCCAGGTCGTTCATACAATAGTCTTTCCTCAATTGGTGTCGGCCTCCATTTTAAAACAACATGAAATCACCATGCAGGATGCAGCTCATAAACATTTTATTTAACATGGCAAAACAAGTATATACAGTGCATAGAATCTGTGATCTCACAACAACAACCATGTACAATTATCACACAAACAGAAACACTGTGCTACTTCTAGACTGAAACCAAATTCTTGACCCATCTGTTAAAAAGTTAGTTGTGCGTCCTTTAGGACATCGCAGTCATCCCTGCATTTTTTGGGTTGTTTGTGATTTCTTGGCATATGTTCAATAGTTTGCCATTGTTTTCTGAACGACCGGCACTCATACCACTGTATGAAAACCAGTGCAAGACAATCTGCTTCCAAATTGCCTGTAGCTGTGTTTTGAGCAGTTTGTGGGATTGCAGGTTGCATTTGTAACCCATTTTGCCACAGTGCCAGCTGTGCAATTCAAATAAAACGCAATAACATAAAATTCACATTTAAAAGTCATGAACAGAACAGAATCATGAACATGCCTGAAACTGGTACTACAAAGTGCTATCAACCTACTTACTTATTGATGTTGAAGATAAAACACTTCTTGACTCTGAACAATTCATATAGCAAAATAAGTGACAGTTAATCTGTACAAATTTCAAATAAACATACTAGAGTGTTTTAGGTAATGAATAATGACTAACATTAAAACTAACAACTATCAACAGTACACAAAACAATAAAACAATGAACTGTCCATGATTTCAAGCACTGTTGGCAGATGTATGTAGTTCAACACAACCGGGGAAAGACTTTGACAAGTAGTATGCGCCACTGCTACAGAAATGTCCTGGCAACGCCATCCTTTTCATTGTGCTCCACTTGGTTTTGTCTGTACAGCTGCTGCAACAACAAAATAAACCATTATATTTTCAATAACCTAAACACAAGAAAGGAATTAAATTAAAGTAGTCAAATATATGAGTCTCCTTCTTCTGCAGCCTTTCATCTATCACTGGAGCATAGGCCCTCGACAAACCCTCACCAAGCCTTTTGAAGAACTGTTCAAAAGTGTCTGGATTTTGCAGCTAAATATTTCTACAGGATGAGGCAGCCAGTCTCAAGTGAGCCTGACCCTCCTTAGCTGCCACCTGCCACATGCATGGTTACAATGTGACTATCTCTCTGCTTGCCTTGTGGGCCCCTAAACATGTAAGTGAATATCTAAGTAAACAACCCAAAAGTCAACAGAAATTGTGAGTGCTCATGTTCTAATAGACGGGCAAATATCTCATGACCATCAGTGCTGTGCCAACTGGTCAGATTGATCATAAAGCTAAAGGTAATCTCATGGCAGATACGTCAATGGAGTGTAAGGTGTTAGGCCATCACATGTTCTAGGCTGTGGTAAATTGACACAGGATGGTGAGTTCCCTTTATCATTGTATTTCCATTCCAGAAAATTCTGAAAATTGTCTGGTACCCATCTGATGAGTTTGGGTCAAACACACAGTCGTACTGACCAGAAAAAAATCATCACACCACTGCTGGAGATTGAATCCGGAGGAAGAAGACTAATCACTACGCCACTGACTGACCATGTCTCTCAAGAAATCTTGCTCACTAGTGCTGTTTATCAACGGATCTTCTGACAATTTTAGATGCCTTGATGCAAGACGGCCCATAACTTCCATTAAATCTCCCAGTCTGCAGTATATTTCAACTTTTCTCATCTTCTGACAGGGCCACTGAATATAAGATGACTTTGGATGTCAGTGATGACTTTCTTGTGTCTGGCCTCTCTCAACATATTTTAGTTACTCATTGTGGCCACATATGGTATGTTCTATATTCTTCTGTAAACTACATTTCTATAACTATAATGAATAACTTTGTATACAACATTAAAAGCCAGCTCTGTGGCGAAGGAGTTATGAAAGCAATTCATAATCCTGCATACAGCGGTCAAAACACAGCTGCGAGTGATTATCAAGCAGACTGTCATGTGTTGGTTTCCCATACAAAGGTACGAGTGCCAGTCGATAAGAAAACAATGGCAAACTACTGAACATACACCTTCCAAGAAATCACGAACAGCCAAAACAAAGCTGCAGTTGACTGCCACGTCCTGTAAAGGATGTGCAACTGACAACATTAAATAGGGGGTTTACGAGCAAGGGGATCAACTTCATTGCACAAGGTAAAATTCCAATATGGCTCTTTCCACAGAACAGCCTACCGAAAGCTCCACTAAAAGCACACATTCCGTATTTCCAGTAGCAACTACCTGGGGCTTCTAAACAAATTACACTAGTGTACAGAATGAGAGTTTAAAAAAAAAGACTTCCTCATTTGATTTTCAATTACACTTAGTGGATGTGAATAATATGCTACAAAACCCTGGGATGGTTAAACCGGTCAACAAATGCCCGCAGAAGGCGGATGTGTCGGCCTAACGGCGCAAGAACGCAGCTTTGCTGTAAACAGGCACAACGCAATCACATCCGAACAAAAAAACTCTGGATGAACGAAGAAGAGGAATATATGCTACAAAAAACTTATAAAGATGGATACGAGTTTTACAAGTGAGAGCATGACATCTCTATACCCTGTGTGATCACTCATGCTGTCTCCCTTGTGCACATGTTTAGAATATTCAGGAATAATGACATCAACAAACTCGCTGTGAAGGTAACCACATAGAAATTGCTGTGCTAGTATTAGCCACATCAAGTATCTTCTTCTTCTTCTTCAGCGTTCCGAGCCATTGAGGTTCTTTGCTGCAAATACAATCCGTCTCCATTCGTCTCTCTGGTGGACCTTCTCTTGCCAGTCGTTGATTCCAAGTGCTTGTAGGTCTGTACATGTATTATCTCTCCACCGTCTTCTTGGTCTACCTCGGGGTCTACGGCCATTTATTTCCTGAGTGTAAGTATACTTCACATCAAGTATACTTAGATATATTTTATAAAGTTATGGTTATAGAGTTATGGTAGTGTAGTGGTTAATGCTTACCACTTTTGTCGTCAAACTCAACCTCATAAAATCGACAGAGAACAATTTTCAAGGAACAAAAGGCAGTGAGGAAGGTAGCTGGTTATTAGACAATATGCGCTGAGACCTAAAATATGTGATGGTCCAAAACTCAACACAACTATGGCAGAACCTATTATCTTTTTTATTTTTTTGTTTCTGAGAAGTAGAGTGGCACTCTTCTCCACAAAGCCTTTTTTTCCCACTCTGTCATCAAATCAGGCAAATCTGTGTACAAATTCACCTCTTAATCCACAAGTTAGCTTCTTAAGAATTTATATAATGTTAGCAGGTAGATGTGAATAGTGAGTGAGGTAGGCTAGATATTTTAATTACATGACCAAGAAGAGTCATAAAGACAGTTTTTACTGTACCTTTGCCTGTAAAATTATAACCATATGCTGCATACGCTGCTGTCATTCCAGCTTGTGCCCCAGCTATTTCTGCTGCAGACATGGCTTTTTTAGCACTGCCCCTTCCTCTGGGTCTCCTACCCACACCTGAACCTCTTGGCCGCCCACGTCCTCGTCCACGTTTTGGTGGTTGAACAGGTGTACTTGTAACTGAAAAGATGTTAACATGTTTTAGCAAAAGACACGACATGCTGAGTTGCCACAATGCAGGCAACAAGAAATACAGAAATATGGGACTGAAGGTATGTTTTAAATTAGCATAAAGAGTGTGTGAGAGGGGACATTGCTGGTCATTCTCCAAGACCAACTACACATCAATAGATATCCCATGGCTGTCCATGTAAGGCATTCCACAGGCTTGCAAAACTTACTGTAAACTACTATATTTCTCTCACTGTATTGACTTAGTGACCTCACTTGATTTAGCTAAAAAAATCTTCTGCGTTCGTCCGGAATGTTGTTTTTTGTGCCTGTTTACAGCAGAGCTGTGATATTTGCACCTTTCGGCTGACACACCAGACTTCAGACATTTGTTGACCGGGTCACCTTCCCGGGTGTTTTGTAGGACTTTTGAATCTCACTTTTGTGGTGTTATCCCCATCCCAGCTGGCCCATTTAGAACAATTGACCTTTCGATTCAGACTTTCCATGTAATGGATTTCTTATCCAAGCATTATTCCATTTCGTGCCACTAGGGTGCTTTTTCCACCTTTAGTGATGCCCACACAATGAGCATTTGATTTGGACTTTCCACATAATGGATTTGCTAGCAAGCAATATTCCATTTCGTGCCACTGGGACACTTTTGCCACCGGCATACCAGTGGCATGAACTGTGGCAGGCTAAGAACTTCTTCATGCACCTTTAGATGTCAACCTGAATATCAGCTGGATTAAAATGTTGACCTGTCGTTCTTGACTTGGGAACGTAAATTACAAGTACCTCTGAAGTCGGAGTGGGTTCACCTGATGGCGAGGGACTCTTAATAGGGGAAGCTAATCCACACACACAAATTCAGTCCATCACTCTATAAATAGTGTGTATGGACTACGCATGAGTTCAAAGCGAGTGAGCACAAAAAAAAAACCTGAATATAATTCAAGAAAGCTGTAGTCAACTTGAGCTTGTTCTCCATACAGCTTGTCCTCAACTGAAGCAGGTGTGGGCCAAAATATATTTCTCTGTTATACATATATTGGGCAGTCCTGTAGCAAATGACTAGTGGTCATTTTACCAATTTCAAATTACATTCATCTACAATTTACATCCTATCTTTAGTTTATTGAACAAGTGGTATTTCAGCCTGTTGTGTCCTGTGGAGTCTGAAGATTGCTACTTGTTCACTTTGGTTGAGTTTGTAATATTCATCATCTTTCTGGTGGCCTGGATGCTCCGATTCCCATTTGGTTCTATAAGTGTTTTTTTATAAACCTCTTTGCCTCATTGTAGGTAATGTCTATGTCAGGCTGTGGTAGTTGTCCGCCCTCTTTTGCCAATCTGTTAGCCTCCTCATTTCCAGGTATACTGCAATGTGATGGGATCCACTGTATTACAACTTTTATGGATTTCTGGCATAGTCAGAATTCCACAGCACAGAGGAAGGTGACCACCAGTAACATAGGGTGGACCCCCTCGAGACAGGGAGCCCGGCACTATCACTGCCTGATGGGACTTAACGGGATTAACAACATTCTAATTAATTTTAATTTGTGGCATCATGGATTAAGTTAAACTGCACTGTTTTGTCAAGCCTGTGGCTCAGTACATCAGATTTTGACAAGCATTTTTCAAGTGTACTCTCCCTAGCCTTAGACTGTCCCTAGTCTACCTACAAGGCAGCGGTTGTTTGTCTTTGTCTGGTTCCTCTCCCTTGACCTGTCTGACATGGGAGACCCTACCAGTATCTGTGCTACAGTCAGCATTCTTGGGGTCATTGGAACACTCAAACCCCTCTACCTCGTTAAGGTGGAGAGATGGCAGAGGGGTAGCTAAAATAAAAATGAAATCAAGACTCTCTCTCTTTCTTTCTCTCTTTGGGTGTGTGTACATATCCAATATTCAAGCCCACAATGTCTTACTTTCTTCTAAGGTAGAAGCTGACTGACCAAAAAGAAAAGGTACAAATTTACTGGTCTAGTGGAAAGGCAGGACTGTACAAATACATCTCGGTATGTAATCAAATGATTGAACCAGTACAAACCTGGAGGAAATAATGTGTGTGCATCATCCACAATCAGCATTCCCCCATCATTGCTGTCATCCTGCATCATGACCGATGTTGCTTCACTGCCCACAGACATCTGAAAAGACCAGCAACAGTATTAGTCAACTCAAGTATTTGTTAATGTTTCTCAATGGTTAAGCTCTCATATATATACAGCCTAAGTGCTACAAGACTTCAGTGCACGTGTTTACTTCCCATCCTGCATAAATTGGTCTAGCAATAATTGGTGAAGTAGGCATGACTGGGAGGTTTAAAGTGTCCACCATCGTCTTAAAGTTCAAAGTTAGCTCCCAACACTCGGGCGGACATTTTTTTTTAACAGAAACTCTATTAGTGATACAATAATTTGCCACTCCTAACTCTTTACACAGCCATCCAAGATTATGGTGAAAAACAGGAATCCCCCATGTGCACATGCACAATTGCACACATTTAAACATCACACACACTAGTCTGCAAAGCCACAGCCTGGCAAACGTTGGGGGACAAGCCTACTCGACAGATTGAGCCCATTCTTTTGGAAAGAATTTATCTAGCAGTGTTAAACCTTGTACAAATGCATATTGAAGAAGGATGACCGAGTTTAGAGGTGCATAGTCAAGTATGATGCACTCACCTCGAACAAGGAACGAAGACGAATAAGATATGTTTCAGAGAGAGAGAGAGAGAGAGAGAGAGAGAGAGAGAGAGAGAGAGAGAGAGAGAGAGAGAGAGAGAGAGAGAATGTGCGTGCGCGTGTCAGTCATGTGCCATGCCGGAAAGCGTGACGCGGTCATGACTCGCCATTTCACTCGATCACCAGAGTCGTGGTGGATCAGCTCAGTGTTCCTGTCTTGTCCATGCCATGTGGCCAAGCCATCCAGGTATTTTCCTCTCGGTCTTCCTCTTGGTCTGTTCCCTTCAATCTTGCCAATTGTCACTAAGTTCTCCAATCCATTTCTTCTTATAACATGTCCAAAAAATGTTGACTGTCTACGTCTAATTTCTCTAATCAATTTACGAGTTTCATTTGTCTCCTGTAGTACTTGGTCATTGGTTTCTCTATCTGACCATGGTATTCTTTGCATTTTCCTCAGAAACCACACTTCTGCAGCCATCAGATGTTTTTCAGCTTGACTGCACATTGTCCAAGTTTCACATCCATACAAAAGAACAGGCTCTATTGGTCAGAATGTTTTTCATCTTGCTAAAGGCTACTTTCGCCATGGCGATTCTTGTTCTAAGCTAATAATATATATAAAACAATAAGTTGTTTGCACTCATCTAGAATGCATTCAACACTACTATATGATGCAGAAACCTGGATAATGAGCAAGCAATTGGAAAGTCAAATTGAAGCCCTGGAGATGTGGATATAAATAAATAAATTTCATGTTATTTATTACTCTAGTTGTTAATATTTATTTCACGTTGTTGAAAATATTTTTAGCCATTCTTGTTCTCATCTTGATCTCTATTTCACTTCTGCTATTATCTGTTATTATATGTCCAAGACAGGAGAATCTTGTTATTTCATCTAGTGTTTCCCCATTAACTGTGATGTTCACTGTTGGCCTCTATTTTCCATTGCTAACAGCCACAAAGCTGTCATCAAAACACTTCACTGACACCATTCATTTACTGATGTTGAGAAAGGACATTTTGCAAGAGATGACTAAGTGCCTGTTTTTTGACAATAGACAAAGCAAGACTATGAAACATATTCTTCGTGACATTTATTTTCACCTCTGACCAGGTTGTTCTTGGTTTCCAAAAACATAACCTGATTCAAACGTTCTTGGTCAAACACAGTATTCCTATGGTTCCTTTACTTTCCTGACATGGCTTTTTAAAAATTTGTGGCTGTTCCTTCATCGGAGAATGTCATTGCTACCACGATCTGAGTCACGAGAAGTTATGTGGAACAAGACAGCCATGCTGTACTTAACTCCCAAAGGAGTCCTCCTGAAATGCTTACAATGGCTGGAATGCTGGTAGATGTGTGGAGTCCCAAAGAGAGTACTTTGAAAAGGAATAGTGTTTCAGACCTCCAAAGAAGTAATTGTATTATTCCCAGGCAAAGATCCAATACTTTCTTCAACATACCTTTTATGTTCTTATTCATACCTTAGCAAAGACATGAATGTTATGATTCATGGATACAATAATTAGAAGTTTTCTGTTACATTTCAGTCTGAAAACATGTTAGTTAGTCAGTCAGTCGACAGATCATCCTCAGTGCACATCGAACCATTCAGTCCATAAGTGCTCGGATCCCCTCCTCAGCAAATCCCACAGCGTGTAGCGGCTAACGACACCAGTTCTGTGTTGGGTTATCAATCTTCTTTGGCTTCCTGCGTAGTGTTCTTGTTTGGCCACACCTCTTTTAATTTGCTTTCTCGCAGTCTGACCATGGTTGTAGATTCACAGTCATCACTTGGTTCTTGCAGAAGTCTTTATTCTCATAGAGCATTCAGAATGTAGCCTGGTCCATGGCGCGTCCGCCCTCCACAGTAGCCTTACCTGCGAGCTTGTCAGCCCACTCTTTTCCTTGTACTCCCGAATGCCCTGGCATGAAGATGAAACTAATCTTTGCCAGCCGAGACTGCTCCAGAGACAGCAACCATTCTCTTCGGATCCACCCCGTCTCTATCCTCTTGAGCATGCTCATTGAGTCGCTAAGGTAACATGCCCTAGTGAATGTCTGTGTCTCGAGCCATGTTATTGCTTTACTTACTGCCATGACTTCCATAGTCAGGCTACTTGTGGTTTCAGTGAAAGCACCAGAGTCCTCCTTCACAATTCTCCCTCTGGCCTGAGCTGTAAAGGCCCATGAGCTTCTCACAAGTCAGACGACCGACCCATGTGTGTAAATGACAGCATCACCGTCTAACGAATTCTCGACAATCAACGCTTGTACTTCCGCCTCCACAGTAGCTGGATTTTCTTGTCTGCATTTTCTGTCTAGTTGGATGCTAACAGAAAAGGACGTACAGAAATCTGTTGGCACTTGTACCCACTCCTCGCCAGGTTCTAAGTCCTCAAGTGAACACACCTGTTGAAGAATGTCTTTGACTTGACCCATCTACGACCTTCCTCTTTTTAACCTGCTGACCCTCACCTTCATAATTTCACTATGCAGTGGATGTTGTGCATTTGCGTTAACTCTGAGGTAGGCGCGTGCTCTGCAAACTTGTATTCTGTCTACAAACATGGATCCTGCATACAAGTTTATATACTGCTCCTTATACCTAATGTGCCACAAATTTACAAATAGTGTTATGCAATTTTTCTCAAACAAAAAAAGGGCCTACCACGCTGATTGGACTTGCTGGACCTGAGTCTCTGCTGGCTACAGATTCTGTGTCAGGGGCTGGTATGGTGATGTTGTTTTCTTCAACTACTACAGCTGCTGCTGCAGCCGCCGCCGCCGCAGCCTGCTTCTTTTTGGTTCCTTCTCGTTTCTGCAAATATTCAATGTAAATAGTCTGTATTATTTTTAGATCTTTCCCATTAAAGTTAACATCTTCCAACATTTTAATCAGTTCCTCATGTTTTTCTTTAGCAAATGCCTTAGTATAATCAATGTATATTCAAAGTATGCATGGCTAATATTCTCAATGACAATAAAAGTAAAGATAGTCATATAACAGTTACTGCCATTGATGTATGAAATGTTAAACAGACATATTCTAGGCCATGATATATGAGGTGGGGTGACAGTTCCCTTCCTCATTGTCTTTCCTTCCCAGACAGGTTTAAGAATTGGTACCAATTTACTATGAGGCTGGGTTGACCCAAGAGCCATACTGGTCGGAAAATATCGTGACTTTGCTGGGGATTGAACCCGGACCCCTCATGGTTGGCAAGCACACTAACCATTGTGCCACATTACCTTCCCATGAAATGTCCTGGTACCCATTACAGACCTCCATTGACCTGGAAGCCTAGTACCACTGAGGTCTAGCACATATTAAATATCTACTGCTTCACAATCATCCAGCAGCATCGGTCAGGGGATTACATTTGGATTGCACTTGTTTACACAGTATGATTAAGTAATACCGTACCTTATACTCTCGCTTTCTCTTCCTGAATATTGCACCAAGATTGGGATCATCGCCGACTTTCTCAAACTGTCTGGTCAGCACTGTGGACAGAGAGATATCATTACAGGCTAGGAACAGATAGTCACAAAAGTATATGTCCACCTTTGTTGCTACATTATTATCTTACTAGACTTTCGTATCCACTTATAAAAATTACTTATCTTTATAATTAATTTTGTATTCCTATTACACTAGTGCAAATGTATAATTCCTTCTTTACTTGCTCATTTGTTATAATGTATTATGATATTTATTTTAATCTCTCTGTATTATCTGTGTGGGATGTGATATCCACTACTAAATGGCAAAACACTTGTGAAATGGTAGGAACTATGAATCAAATCAACCAATCTTGAAACAAATGCTGTGGTGAAATGTATACACTCACACTTCTTTTCCATTTCATCATCATCTATGAGCAGTGACACAACCTCTCTAGGCTTGAGTGAGTCTGGTTTGTAATTACCACCTGAGATCACCATCTTTTGAATCTGAAAATAATAATAAATGTGTTAATGATAAGTCTTCACTAAACAACATAAGTGCATACATAATTTACATGGCGGTGAAACCAGGGTGGCTGTTCAAACCATTCTATTCAGCTTGAGACAGTTGACATGAATATAATCATGCAGCACATGGAATAGCCTGGGCTGTTATGGTTTGCCATCTCCCATGATCACTCAAGTCTTGGAACAGGTCTGTGTCCTCCCAATTATGCCGTGTGGCCAAGCCATCCAGCCATCTTTGCCTTCCCCTTTCTCTCTTCCTATCAACTGTGCCAGTAGTCATTAAATTTTCATACTTATTTCTTCTCATTGCCGGTCTCCCTGGTCGAGGGGTTAGCAGCTTTCTCTGTAACTCCAAATACTCTCGTGGTTGACGTGAGCGCACGAAAATTGGAAGCGGTTCAAGTCACGCCAGTGACTTATGAGAGTATGGAGCCGGTCGCTCAGAAAGTCGTGGCGTGCTGATGAGCTTCTCATTATATGCCCAAAACACCTTGATGGTTTAAGTTTAATTTCTTTAATCAGTTCACAGTTTTCAATTGTATCTTGAAGGACTCTTTACTTTTCTGTCTGTCCATGGTATTCTATGCATTCTTCTCAGAATTCACATTTCCAATGCCATTAAATGTGTCTCAGCTTCTCTGCTAATAGTCCATGTTTAACATGCATTCATCAGCATAGGTTCTTCTTCTTATTCTTCTTCTGCGTTCATCCGGAGTATTTTTTCAGATGTAATTGCGGTTTATTGTTACGCGCCCTTGGGCCAACACATCCAACTTTTGCGTGCATTTTTGACCAGGTTAGCATTCCTGGGAGAGACTCACTTTTGTGGTGCCGTCCGCATCCCAGCTGGTCAAGTTAGAGCGGTCGAATACTGCAGATCAGCCCTCAATAGAAGGCAGGGACAGTCCATGGGCATTATCCACCATCCAAGTAAGGCTTCCATAGTTGTAGAGCCGACACATAGCGCTCTGGTGCTGGGCTCACCGACGGAATCGCCACATCCTGCTCATGGCTGCTTTAGTTCCTCACTTCCATGTATTGGGCATTTCGTTTTGCCACTGGTCGCTCCCCACACAAACCAGGGACGGACAGTCTGCGGGCGACATCCACTCATCAAGCTTTTGCTTCAGACTTCCACATAATAGATATGCTAGCCAAGTGTTCCAATTCGTATTTTTGAGATGTTTTTCCACCTTTAACTACACTCACTCTATGTGTGTAGATACAGACTTTCATTGTAACCACTTCGTGCGACTGAACCGCTTTGCCACCTTAAGTATCGCTCACGAGGTAGACTACATGTGCTGCCGGCTCAGCATCTTACCTCCATGCATCAGAGAGCGAGTGACGGCCAGGCCCTCTCATCTGGTGATCCCTCATATCCCCCAGCTGAAAGCCTTCGAATAGGTATCTGAACAAAGCATGTAGCGTGCTCAGTATCTCATCTCCATTTTCCGGTAGGTGAGTATTGGCCTGGCTCTCACATCCGAGGTTTTATAGCTTAGAGGCATTCAGCCATATCCCTCAGTTGAGAGCCTTAGAGTATGTGTCCGGACCAAGGATTTCTGCCTTCGTGCGCCTGATTTGAACTTTTGACTGCTATCCTCAGTCTACCTGCAGAGCAGCAGGTTGTGTCTCTCTTGGTCTGGCCCCTAACCCAAGCCCCGGCTTAGCTCTTGGGGTCACTGGGACACGCAAGTGCCCCCCCCCCCACCGCGTCAATGTGGAGACACATTGGGGGGGGGGGGGGAGAGAAAGAGAGCATAGGTTCCATATAACCACTTTTCCACAAAGCAACTGACAGCTTTTTATTGGTGAGTATGTTTTCCATATTGCTAAAAGCTATATATACTATAGCAATTCTGGTTCTAATCTCTACAAGGCATCTTTCTAATAAATATTTCAAGATAGCTGCACCAATTCATTTTTTTAAGAATGTTCCTAATTACTTGGATGTTCCATTGTGGTATTTCTTTCTTCTTGGAGATGACCCTATTTCTGTTTTCTTACAATTTAATTCTAACTCTAGGTGTTCAGTGTGTACAATAATCTTCCTGTCCGTTGTCTGCAATCAATACTGTATCATCTGTATATCTTATATTATTGATCTTATGTTATAGGAGTTCTCTCACATCTAAATTTCTCATTGTGTCTCTACAATTATTGCTTAGCTGTTATCTTCATCGAGTTTCACTGTCTTTTCTACAATGCTTTATTTTAATTTTCATTCTTTAAAAAAATTATATTCCACTATCAACAATTAAACTATAGGGTGTATTTTTCATGACTGTGGGGTATTTGAAAATATTGCCGTTCCAAGTTTTGTATTCACCCTCTGTGGAATTCATACAACATAATAGGTAAATACAAAACTTGGAACGGCAATATTTTTAAAAGCCCATCATTAAAAATACACCATGTATATGAACCATGGAGATCAGCATGGTAAATGTGCTCGCTCTTACACTTCAAGTGTGCTGATGCCGAGGTAGTGGTTTCAATCCCTACACCGGTCGGTTGGACTAAAGTTGACTTCATGTCCTTGACTTGTGGCCGTAAATTACAAGTACCTCTGTGATTCAATTGATGGCAAGGAACACTGGTAATAGGGAAAGCTAATTCACATACAAAATCAGTCTAGTGTGCCAGAAGTAGCAGCTTGTGTATAGACTACGCTTGAGTTCAAAGGGAGCAAACAGCCCACACTATAAGAACCATGAATATGTCAATATATCATCTTGATTGTTTTAAGATATGAATTAACTCAGGTCTACCTCACTCTTCTCCTTGGCCCTCTGCAGTATTCTCTCCTCAATTGTACCTTTGCATATCAGTCTATAGACCGTCACCTGTTTGGTCTGACCAAGCCTGTGTGCTCTGTCCATAGCCTGTTGATCAACTGTCGGATTCCAATCACTATCATAAAATATCACCTGAAATATAGAAACAACAGGAATCAGTCAGCACTGCCTAATTGCAACAAGCAGTGTGCAAACAATAGCTTTATTTATTTTATTCTTTTTATTTAAAAATAACTCAGAAATGCTCATATACTAAAATGTATTATATAAAATTCACAATGCTCTGAAAAACCCAGAGGAGTTGGGTCTCCATGGCGAAATTGTTAAGTCGCCTGCAGCTAACATTTTCTCAAGGATTGGGTAATCAGTCCCAATACAAATCCTACTGAGTGGCCTATTACAACATGCATGCCTTTAAGAGCCCCTGTAAAATAGGAGCGATTCATACATATTAAAGAATGTATATTATTTTCATTATTAGGCAAGTCAGCATTTTAATACTTTTTTTTTTTTCAAATTCAAGATGCAGGAATCAGTTGGGAAAGTCATGATGACCATCTTCTGGGATATCCAGGCCATATACTGGTGCCTTTCAAGGGTGAAAGTGTGACTAGCTCTCAATTACAGTGATATGCAAGTGAACAAATTGAAGTCCACGATACTGGGACTTCTCTCAAAAGGAGTATTGTTGCTGCATGACAGCGCGCGTCCTCATACGGCTGGCTGTGAATACAGTGAATACACTATTGTTTTATGCAAACAGAAAGAATTTGTATTACATTTGAATTTACCATGAGGATAACAGATGTTCCACAGTCAGACAACACCTGTGACTATGTGTTTTAATTGTTTCAGCTAAGCTATTATTTGTTTATCCACTTCATATGATACATCAACTCTGTAGTATGCACCTTACGAGATACAAAGAAATCTTCTTCTTCTGCGTTCATCCGGAGAGGTTTTTTTCGGACGTGATTGCATTGTGCCTGTTTACAGCAGAGCTGCGTTCTTACGCCGTTAGACCGACACATCCGACTTCTGCGGGCATTTGTTGATCGAGTTAACCTTCCCGGGGGTTTCTTAGGACGTGTGACTCTCACTGTTATATCCACACAGTGAGCTTGCGATTCGGACTTTCCACTTAATGGATTTGCTATCCGTTTTTCTTTTTTATGGTATTATTCTTTTTTAGGGTATTCATTGCCCGTTCCATTTCTTCCATTTTCATGTTTGCCATCATATATTCTGCTGCTGTCTCTGTATTACTATGATGTGTCTGTTTATCTTTGATTGCTTTCTTCTGTTCGGTTGTAATATCAATATGGTTTGCACTAGCATAGTGTTCCATTAGTGCATTTGCAGCCTTTTTTTCCTGTAAGCAAGGCATTTCCTTTTTAATTGTTATTTTTTTTGTTTCTGGGTACTTCATTGTTCATGGCTTTCACTAGTTTCCATAGTTTGTTTCCATCCCTGCCAAAGTTCAGGTTTTCTGTTTTTTTCCCTCCAACAATCTCTTGTTGTTTGATTTACTGTTCTTTTATATTTTGCTGAGATGGCTTTGAGAGAGATGTTTGCTTCAGTTGTTTGTTCTCTCTCTGATGTCTTCCTGGCATCTTCAACTTTGCCCTCCAAAATTTGTAGTTCAGTCCAGTATGGTCTGTAATTTTTCCTCGCTCCTCTTTGAATGGACTCAGCGGCCGCATGTATTATTGCTTTGTTTAGACTTTCCACCATTTGTTTTATGTTGCTATGTCGTGTGTTTTCATAATATTTGTCTGTTAATATGGCAAATCTGTCCTAATCAGCTCGTTTAATTCCAGCGAGGCAAAGGCTTTTGCTCCGGTGGAACATACTCCATTTTCATTACACTCTTGGCAAAGAAATATGCAAGCAATAAATTATGCAACATAATTGTTTGAAACTTCTGTCTTAAAATTCACTAAGGAAATAAACTGTTTTGAATATTCATCATCTTTTATAATATATTCCATTTTACTTTGCATTCTTTAACTATTTACCAAAAAATTCTATACCACTACCAACTGAGAAATTATAAGACAAAATATATTCCAATGTTACATATGTTAATAGTTGCATTTTTAAATGGTTACAACTGATTGTTTTGAAGCTGATAGCCACATACTTATGCTCTTCGCAAGTTTCCCCTTATTTATTACAACACCCCCCCCCCCCCCCAATATAATACTTCAAATCATGTGCTTGCTTTCGCTGTATGTGACCAGGACCCATAAGGAAAATAAAAAGTATGAACCCTATATCCTACCAAGTCATAAGTGGTGACTAAGAAGTGTTGGCAGGAGACTGGATACCTAATTCTGTACAATACTTCAGCAGCAGAATGCAACTAATCGTGAACAAGTCTACAAATGTTGGTTGAGGGCCTATGCTCCACTGGGAGACAGAAGGTAGAAGAAGACGAGAAAGAAAGTACTCACAGTATCAGCTGCAGTCAGGTTGATGCCCAAGCCTCCTGCTCTAGTACTCAGTAAAAACACAAAAATATCTGATCGAGTCTGAAAATCAGCAACCATATCACGCCGGTCCGAAATTTTTGAGGATCCGTCGAGCCTCATGTACGTATGCTTGCGGTACCACATGTACTCCTGAAATATAAATGTTATTTGTGTCATTTTACATACATAAAAATAACCCCAAAACAAATACTGCAATATACAAAATTTGGTGGGATGACCCGTTTCCTTCCTTGATTTACTGCATCTAACTTCTTTGTTCTTCATCAACAAAACCACACTGTGTTTCACTGTTTACTTTACTTGCACATTCATTTACAATACTGGGTTAATTGCCATAAAATAATATTTAAGTATTAATAGGCTTTGGCTGGTTGGTTTGTAAAGGATCACTTTCATTGCACACAGATATTCCCGTAAGTGCTTCAGTCTCCCTCCACAGATCACACAAGGAGAATATCAGCATTGTGGGGTGGGGGGGGGGGGGGGGGAGGAGGGGGGGGAGAGAAAGAAGAGGAGATCAACATAAGCTATAGTTTATTGTTTGTGTGGGTCACTCATTATGTGCCATGCTGGTAAGCGTTGGCGATCATGTTTCACCATCTTACATGGTCACCGGAGTCGTGGACCAGCTCTCTGTTCTTGTCCCGACCATGCCATGTGGTCAAGCGATCCAGATATTTTCTTCTCTGCTTTCCCTAGTTAGTTAGTTGCGGTTCCAACTTCACCCCAACGGGTCATCCCCATTATGCTCTGTTCCTGTGCCAGTGAATATCACATCTCATAATGTGCCCTAACAATTGTGACAGTCTCCGTCTAATTTCTCTAATCAGTTTATGGCTTTCATTTGGGTCTTGTACGACTTGCTCATGGGTTTTTCTGTCTTCCATGGTATTCTTTGCATTTTCCTCAGAAACCACATTTCCATTGCCATTAGATGTTTTGTGTGGTAACTGTACTAAATTTAGAAAGTATGCCTGGGCAGTGGTCTATTCGACTGACAACAGCTGAGCGATTTTTAACTTAAGTACCGTGCCCACATGTCCTGAAAGTGTTTTTTCACCCTTGTCCGAGAATGCTAGACAGCCGATCAACTACCCCAGGATCAGGAGGGATTAAACAGTCCCTATTTTTATTTTTGTGAAAGCCCCTAGTCAACACCGTGACACGAACCTGGTCTGCTTGTACTGTTTACATGGATTATTATGATTAAGAATAGGTTAAATTTTTATATTCATAATTCTTCTCACATTTTACTACTTGCTATATGTAATACTGGTTCGTAATGGTAATTTAGTCTGTGAGACATCGTTATTTTTCAACCATAATCTACCTCACATATAAGCACATACAAATTAAAATAAATCTATAGTACTTATTCTTCAAATGACAGATAATAAACAGCATATTAACACCAAGCCTATGCTACCAATCTGTAGTCCTCTAAAAGTACTGGAGAGTTTTGGTCATAGACCATAACTTTAGGAAGGGAAAATCCCAAATGCACCTCCCTGTGGTAGAGGATGGGAAACACACCACGGTGTGGCTAACACAGCTGTGGGGACCAAGTATCCACCGGAATAAGTGGACAACTCTGCAGCTGAGCAGAGCAGGGCACTCACTTGTCCTTACAGTCGGAAATGGTTGTCAAATGCAGAGGTCAAAGACCACCATGTGGATGTGGAAGGCAAAGGGAAACCAAATTATCTTCCCAAGACTTCATGGCAAAACATACCAATCTCAGACCTGGACTTTATCCAAATCACACTATCGCAAAATCAACACCTGCAAGATGAGATGCCTGAGGAGAGCTGCCAACTTAACAATCCGAGACCGAGTAAGAAATGCTACTATCAGACAGACTGTGGGATCAACACCTTGTGCCACATTAATTGAAAAACAGAAGATCAAGTGGTTTGGCCATGTCGTTAGAATGCAACACCATCAACTACCAAGTTGCAAAACCTTGCAAGTTTTTATCTCTTCAGCTTGTTGAAATGGTCTCATAAATTTAAAAATGACTTCTTAGTGTATTAAGGCCAGAAGCCCCTTCCTCCAGACTATTGTGTTTACATCCAACATTTTATCTCGCAATCTTTAAATCATCGCTGTGGATTTCCAGTTTTTCTACTGCTCTTTGGCAGCTGCCCATAGAGAACGTCTTTCAAGTATGTCTATATAACATGCAGAAAAAGTGTCCAAGCCATCTCATTCTGTGCTATCTAAGCAGCTTGTAATGGTTGTACATAAAAAGATACATATCTTTATAGTTATAGAAGGTAAAAGTATATATATTTATTTGTATGGTTATAGAAGTTGTAATATAATCATATAAATAAATAGATACATATATGTATGTTATAGAAGGTTGTATATAAACAGATACATATCTGAATAGTTAGAGAAAATTGTACATAAACAGAAAAGTATCTGTATAGTTACAGAAAATTGCAGATAAACATATACATATCTGTATAGTTATAGAAGGTTGTACATAAACAGATTATATCTGTAGTATCACTGACAACTCACAAGCTCTCAGTGAAGAAATGTCATAGGCCATTAAATAGATTTATAGACAAGAAATTTACCTCCAACAAATCGATCATCCTGGTCATCTGTGAGTAGATAAGGACACGATGGTTGTCATCTTTCAATCTCTGAAGAAGTGAGTCTAACACATACAACTTTCCAGCATCACTCACAAGTGATTCTTTGTCTGAAAACAACAAATTTGAACATACAAGAGAAATTAATTTTTACGTAAAGAATGTAATTAAAATAAGATTGTAGGAACAACAAAATTAAACAAGAAGAAGTATAGAAGACAGGAAAATGTGTGGTAACAATGACATACAGTAAATGTTGTTTTAAAGGTCTAAAAATTGAGTCAAAAATAAGTAAATCAAATACTACAAAAGATAAGAAGACAAAGAATCATTCAATACTGTGACACATGACAAATAATTAAAACACTGACATGTGATTTAGACAAATTAAACATTATAGCATTAATAACATTAAAGCTAAACTAAAATAAAACACTACAACACAGTAAACAAGAAACAAGAATAAGCACATCAATTTTACCTTTAAGAAACATTCTCAAAAATATGAATAAAGAAAAGTTCTGACATGTGTCATCCTGGCGACTAACCTGGAATCTGTACATGAGTCCAGCCATAATGAGGCATGATGGCATAAAGACCAGCTTTCTCACTGGTAGAGAAGATGGGGGATGAGCAAGCCAGGGCAGGAGTACCATACAACAGCGACTGCTTGGCTTCAAGTGTCCCACACTGCTCCTGGCGCATTCTGTCCCATGTTGCACTCCTGTCAACGGTATATTCACTGAGACCTGGACACGTTACCTAATATCAGATGATCAAAGATGTGAATCTCTTAACTGGTACAATTTATTTAATTAATTACAGAATTTAGAAAATTAAAATTCATAACCCGAGAATCTCTTAGCTGGTACAATTTAATTAATTACAGCATTTAGAAAATTAAAATTCATAACCCGAGAATCTCTTAGCTGGTACAATTTAATTAATTACAGCATTTAGAAAATTAAAATTCACAACTTGAGACAATCTAAAAAATAATCATCTTCACAACTATGGTAGTAAATAATTATTTGCATGCGTAGAAGTGCCTTTCATGACAATTTAGACACAATACCTAAGTTTGTTTAAACAGAGATTAATTAATTTACACATATTTAGTATAAGATTAATTAAATCTTTTAAAAATTCGAGGTGAAATTGTTAATGTCATCTTCAGGTCACCAAAGTCTACCCTTGAATTGTACTTGACCTTTGACAAACTCTAATAAAAAAGAAATCACAGTTTCTTGTTAACTGATATGAGCTATTATACTGGATAAAAGTTGAAATAATTTTCTGGCCTTCTGCATGCCAGTTTAGATGTTATAGTTTCCGCAACTTGCTCTTAAAGTTATTAAAAATACACCAACAGCACATATCCATCCATTATTTTATCTTCCAAAAGCTTTGGCTCATAATTGCATCTTAAGTAAATACTACTAATCATTCCAACTGCTATCTGATTGAAAGTTCACCTAGTCTTCCCCATCAGTTTTGAGATTCTTCCAGAACCCCAGCAAAACAAACCATGTATCAATGGGTAACAAGTCATTTATTATTTGTAACAAGTAATTCATTATTCCCCATGTTTCAAGGCAAATTTGCTAGCTACCTGTCTTAAATTGCCTACTTCCCCTTTATTTCTTTATCCAATATGTTTGTTGTGGACATAACACTGCCATGCATTCAATGTCAGCAAACATTTCTATCAGATCTGCTGTGTCTAGCCTTTGACTGTCTCTTGTCAATCTAACCTACTAAGCAGCAGCTTTGTGTTTCTCTTGGTATTGCCATATCCTTCAGCCTGATAGTAAATGCTGAGGTCAGGACTTCTCAATTACTAGAAGATGCAGACACAGGACAGGATATATGAATAACTTCTTATATGTTCCTTATATACATATTTGCTATTTAACTAATAGTAATAACTTCTTATATGTTCCTTATATACATATTTGCTATTTAACTAATAGTAATAACTTCTCCTTCTTCTGCGTTCATCCTGATTTTTTTTTCGGATGTGACTGCGTTGTGCCTGCTTACAGCAGAGCTGCGTTCTTGCGCCGTTAGGCCGACACATCCGACTTCTGTGGGCATTTGTTGACCAGGTTAACCTTCCCAGGTAATAACTTCTTATATGTTCCTTATATACATATTTGCTATTTAACTAATAGTAACTGAATATATCTTGCATGTATAGCTGTTCTTTTACCTACCTTTGGGATAAGAACAAAGAAGAATGATGGCAAGAAGGTTTTCTGGCATTTAAGTACACGTGATGACCTGAACTTGTGAGGATGAAGAGGCAGATGTATTTCCTCCGCTGAAGGACTTTTCACTGGTGGCTGCATAAAACATTTTACTGACAATTAAAATACAGTAAATCACACAGCAAGTGCTAACACTAGTAGTAGTTTATTTCAGGCTGTTGACTTTCATTCAGATTTCCACTATACGATAGGCAATTATAAACTATATATTAACATTGAACATGTAAAGTGTCATTAACATTCCTTTATATGTCATTGCCGGCTCTGTGACGAAGGGGTTACGGACGCAGTTCGTAATCCATATACCAGCATTCGAAACATAGCTGCAGATGATTTGGCAGCAGTCCACCTTGCGTAGATTTTTTTAACGAAATGATACGGGTGCCAGTCATTCAGAAAGCAATGGCAAATTACTGAACGTAAACTTATCAAAAGATCACAACAGTAAATAATGCTGTTGTTGACTGCAATTGTCCTGTAAAGGATATGCAACTAACTTTTATATGTCATTAATGTAAATTGGAAATTTGTTTGACCCACTTTTTTCTGACCGAATGGCAAAGTATGAGAATATGGTCAATAACACATACGTCACTATTCTTCTGGGAGCCAAGGTAGCGTGGTGGTTTGTTGGTCCAGTGATCATGGGTTCAATCCACACCTGGGAAAATGTTTTACGTCTTTTCCCACTGATCTTTCCTCCAGTCATCAAAATGTTTTTCAATGTTCCTCTTCTAATCATATGACCAAAGAATGCTGTTTGTCTCTTTCTTATAGTTTTCATATGTTCTACTTTCGTTATCCTCTTCAAGGCAATCTTTGTTAGATAAGATGGAAATTCAAGGAATTTGCACATTTGTCTCAGGAAACACATCTCCATTGCTTCCAAGCTCTTCCTAATTTATTCATTCACATTCCATGATTCACTGCCATGCAGCAAAACAGGTTTTATATATATATATATATATATATATATATATATATATATATATATATATATATATATATATATATATATATATATATAACATTTCAGTTTTTTTACTCTTTTTATTCTTTCTTACTTTCAATGATAGTCACTTTTTGCATAAGATACTTTTCATTTTCTGAAATGCAGATTTTACTTGAACTACTCTGCTCTGAATCTCTACCTAGTCCACTTTAATATTTTCAACATATGAATGTACACAATTATATAAGTTAGAAACTTGCAAGTTTGCAGGATTTTAAGAGCATTCACTGGCAGCAACAATATCATGGGTGAGAATGCAAAGAAGAAGAAAAAATTACACCAAGAAAATCAATAAATATTTATACAAATCAAGAAGAGTAATGTAAGCTCACTTTAGTTGGTGAATTGGGTGGGCTTAGTGGACTCTTCTTCGCAGCAGCCAACTGCTTGAGTCGCCGAAGCCGGATCTGTCTATGGGAGAATGTCTCTGGGATGTAGTGATTGATGACGCTTTCGTGTGAAATAAACTGTGATGAGTAGCTGGTGAACACAAGCTCCTGCAGGACTGGACTGAGGCAGATGCTGGGTGCACTGATGGTCCGCAGTGGTTCAAGCAACAAGCATGTCTTTGTAGTGAAACTGAATTAAATTAAACATACATATATTACCCTCTTTCAAATGGACCAATGCACACTCAAAAATTATAAAGCGCATGTGTGTGCGTGTGCCTCTCTCTCTCTCACTCACACACATGCGCGCACGCGTGTATATCCTTACCTACCTGACAGCAAGCAGATACTTGGATGCACACAAAACACATTACAGTATGCTGGTATTGTGAGTGAAGAGTGAATTTACTTGGCTTCTTCTTCTGCTACATTTTATCCCCCAAAAGAGCAAAGGCCGTCCTATATCTCACAACGTCCTTTAGTTCCCTCCATGTCACTGCCATATTATTCTTCTCTATATTTTTAGGTCACCCTCTATTTTGTTTGCCCTGTGGGATCCATTTTTGCAAGGACTTCTATAAATTTGTTTCAAATACATTAAACCTGCAGGTCCCGCAGAAGTCGGATGTGTCAGCCTAACGGCGCAAGAACGCAGCTCTGCTGTAAACAGGCACAACGCAGTCACATCCGAAAAAAAATCTGGATGAACGAAGAAGAAGAAACCTGCAGGTCGCAGTCTTCAGTACTCACCTCGTCTAATAACTGTTGCAGGATCTGAGGCTGGCAGTAATTTGTTTATTAATGAATAACTTGATTTTTGAGATATCCTACACTGTATTTATTTCCATGTTTATAAAATAGTATTATCTATTTAGTTTTAGCTTAATTTTACTTAGCAGATGGGGATCTGAATTTATATCTGCACCTCCAAATACTGTTATGTCATGCAGAGATGATGTAAATTTCTTGTTAATACAAATGTGATCAGTTTGATTTTCTGCATTGTGCTCCGGTGATAACATTAAAATGTATTTCTATTACATGGAAAAAAAGAACTTCCTGTAATAGTGATTCACTATAGTAAAAATTGGTGAATACTCTTCATTTTCATTAATAACCCTTGGCCCGCGTTTCCGCATGTCTTCTTAGTGTTTTCCTGGCCATTTCTTAGATTACATATGACACTTTGAAGTTTCACGTAAAATTCCTCTTTCACTGATTTGTCCTTATCTCTGATTGGTACATAACACTTGATCATTCTTTTTGTGCGTGGTTCTAATGCTGTTGTTAATTCAGAGCTCACTGCCTCCCACTTTATCAGTGCTTTCTCTACTGCTTTAGATGGCATTAGGACCACTCCTCTGTGAGGGACATTTTCCTCTCTATGGCCTGAGAACAACAGTTTCATCTGTGTTCAGAATTTTTTTGCCAGCTACGTACCACCTTGTTACGCATAATCCCAAAATGCTCTGGAGATTGTCCTAGATGAAAGGACCTCAATGATCCTGACTCCTTGTGATTTTTTTCTGCATTGGGTCATATTTCTTCTAGAATAGCCTATTTCCATCTTGGTTGAGTTATTCCTTCTTTCCTTTTCTTCAGACATGTTCATTATTGTCTGAGTTTTTGCAGCTAAAGTTTTCTACGGGCTGGGACAGTCAGTCCAATTCCAACTAACCTTAAATGCCCCTTACAAAATTTGCAGTGTTATTATGTTTTACTTCCATTACAGACTCAACATCTACATATTGCACCTCACAAATAACATATGGCTCAAAAGAACTAATGTAAACATTCCAAAATAGTAATGAAAACAGCAAAAGAAAAAAAAAACAATGGAAACAATGGACGACAGAAAAAAATAGGCAAATTAAGGCACAACCATGTTTAACATGTCCAATATTTCAAAATGAAATCTTTTTCCTGTGCTTACCTGATATCTTCATGCCACATGTTGCGTTGGTGTATTCTGTATGCAGCTTTCATCATGAGAAAAATACCTAACCACCTGTGAACAATTCAATACAGAAAGAATGTTCTTAGATAAAGCATGGTGGTGTCCATAATTATCATTGAAAATGTCTTAGAAAGGGATTGAGCTCATTTCTTCTTCTTCTGCTATTATCTGGAGTTGTTTCGGAAGTAATTGTGTTGTGTCTGTTTACAGCAGAGCTGCGTTCTTGCGCCATTAGGCAGACACACCCAACTTTTGCGGGCATTTTTTGACCGGGTTAACCTTCCCGAGGAGCTTATTTTATACCAGCTAGAATAATTTATTTATTTATTTTGTGCTCGCTCGCTTTGAACTCAAGCGTAGTCCATATAACTTCTAGTAGCGCTGGACTGAATTTTGCGTGTAGATTAGCTTTCACTATTAACAGTGTCCCTCGCCATCAGGCGCACCCATTCCGACTTCAGAGGTACTTGTAGTTTATGTCCCGAAGTCAAGGACAAGAGGTCAACATTTTAGTCCAACTGTCCGGTGTAGGGGTTGAACCCCTTACCTCAGCATCAGCACACGGAATGCTTAAGAACATGTGTTCTTATCCATTCGGCCATGCTAACCTCCAAATATTGTGATGAAAAGGTGCGTATTACTTAAATTTAAAGATGACACTTTATAGGTTTAGGAAGCTATTTACAAACTATTTATTTAAATCTGTGGCATATATGAAGCCACTATGGAACAGTTCCATGCAGCAACGAGATATGCCAGATTTTTTATCCCCAGACCAAGAGAACCAAGGCATAAACCCTTTGGTCAAAAATAGTTTTCTGCATTGGAAGAAAATGTCACCTATGAACAAGATAAACCCATTTGATGAAGATCTATGGCACAATGGATGAAAAACTGACATCCCAATAAATGAATATCCCGCACCCAATGGATGAAAACCAACACGTCAAAAGAATATGGATGTAGATATCAGAGCTCATGAATGTCAAAATAAGAAGCATTCACTCAAGAGCAACACACATATAACCAATTACTGAAGACATAAGAAAATCTAGAAACAGAAACCAGGCTTAGAACATAAACTAAACAAGTTTCATCAGTTAAATGATATCAGAAAAGTGTATGAAATATTAACAGAATATAACCATCCAGATGAAAATCAACTTCTACAACAAGGACTCAAAGAGAAAGTTAAGGTGTTTGAGGTGGTATTAGGGACACAACTGGGAAACTTAAATGTGTGGCATATATGAAGCCACTGTGGAACTGCTCCATGAAGCAACAAGATATGCCAGATTTTTTTTCTATCAGAAGAGGCAGGAAAGCCAACACATAAACCCATCAGCCAAAATGTCCATCTGCTTTGCTATAATCATCAGAAGTAACATTTGATAAAAGAAATACATATAATTGAAAACAATATATTTCTCTAGTGAATTTACACATAACCAACAAAAAATAGGTTGCACTTTAATGCCTGGCCTATTTCGCTGCATTTTGATAGGTAGCGTTGTCCATAAACATGTTACTACTTCTAGTGCACTTGACTGCTTTAGTGTGTGGATTAGCTTTCCCTATTACCTGTGTCCCTCGCCGTTAGGCGAATCTACTCTACTTCAGAGGTACTCGCTAGGTGTATACTGTAGAGCTACATATCATATGAAGAGAATAAATTAATACTTTGGCTGAAATACTTAAAACACAGTCCTGAAATTGCTTAAATATGGGGCATTTGTTATCCTGATTTGCGATTACCATAGGGATAACAAATGCTCCACATTCAACCGATTTCAGCAAATATGTGTTTTAAGGTAATTACTGATAGCATGCACGTTAATTTATTGCTTCACTGATACAACCAACAAACATAAAGTTTTAGTCTGCTAATAACAAACAAAATATTTCCCCGAAATCAACATACACGCAAATCATGATTAAACTAAGTAAATCAATGACATCATGACTCCAGTAATGGCAACTGAGCCACTAAACCAACCAGAAAGTTAGGAGCCATGCTGTTCTTACCTGACTAGCAGTCCTCCAAACATAAACGCATGAAGTTCTTGTGGCGACATATTTATGAGACGGGTGAATGAGAAACAACTATTTACAAAGGCATGTGAACCTAGAGGAGATAAATTATGCATTAGTAAATTATTCATGATAACATATCTTGTTTTTCTCTGTGGCAGTGTGGATAATATGTTAAAATAGATACTGTGCACAACGGAAACATGCAGGAGAAAGTCAATAAGCAAATTAGTATATTAAAAAAATATGAGATAATCTGAAAACCATTTATTACTTTAGTACTTCGACACAAGGCCATCTAGACACCTGCAGCGAGGCACTGTCATATGGAGGTAACAGGTTTAAATTCCAGTTACCTAAATTGAGATGGCAGGAAAGCCAACACATAAACATAATGGTTTGGGTTGGTCAGGCCCTTAAATGAGTACATAAAATGTATTTGAATAAGCAGAGGCAGTTGGGGTGACGATGCCCATTTTATGTTCTGTGTGGTATGTTTGGAGGACTGCTAGTCAGTTAAGAACAGCGTGGCTCCTAACTTTCTGGTTGGTTTAGTGGCTCAGTTGCCATTATTGGAGTCATGATGTCATTGATTTACTTAGCTTAGGGAGTGTCTAGTTGGTCATGCGTCGAAGTACACTTGTTCCTGCTGCGAGGCGCTGTCGTCATTTGGAGGTGACAGGTTTTAATCCCGGTTGGTAACTATATAGCTTTCAAATTTTATATTGTCTAGTGCGTCCTCTAAACTCTACTTCCTTCTTCTCCTTCTATGAGCGCCAAACAATACTATGTGTGTTTATTTATGTACTGTCTCAGTGACCTCAAAAGGTTCTCCAATTGATTTTCTGTGTAATAGTTAGCTAAATGTATCTTTCAATTTTTTTTGTCTACTGTAACATCTAATCTCTCCTTTCTTCCTTCTACTACTAAGAGTGCTAATCAATTCTCGATAATTTATAATTGTGCCGACTCATATATGACGAGAATATTTCAATATTCGGTTGTGTGGTGTATTCTCCATGGTCTACTTCTTCCCCCTTATTTATGAAGTAACTAGTAAATTCTGAGACCAAGTAACTAGCTATTCTGTATGAACACCAAGACATGGAAAACAAACCCTTACTTGTATGGTTAGAAAAAAGAGACCGGTGAATATTCTCAGGTGAAAATATATACAATTTGTTGAAAACAATGTGGCGAAGACTTGGCAGGCTTGACTCCAAGTACCCTGTAAAAGAAATTAATTCATTACACACCCAGAAAAAAGTGGAAAAAAAATACTAAATCACTGCCTAAGCTATAAAGTTGGTATAGTTGATATAATTAAGTAAGACACATTTACCTGCCATTAAGGCAGCATGAGTTTTAGTGACAAAACACACCACAGAACATAAAATGGTCATTGTCACCCCAACTGCCTCTTTTTTTTTTAAAATTCGCATATCCTTTTACAGGACATCGCCGTCAACAGCAGCATCTTTCAGCTGTCTGTTGATTTCTTGGCAAGATTACGCTCAGTAGTTTGCCATTGCTTTCTGAGCGGCCGGCTCAGTTATCCCGCGAGGGATGAACTGCTCCCAGTTCTCGCCCGCTACAAGACTCTGCGTGACAAACGGGATTACGGAGAAAGTGGTCTAACCCCTCGGCCAGAGAGACCGGCCAACTGCCTCTGCTTATTCAAATACATTTTATGTGCTCATTGAAGGGACTGACCAACCCAAAGCAATATAGGTCAGGAAAACAAACATGACCTAGAAAACCACTCATCACACACAACCTGGAAAGTAAAGGCAGCCCATGTGGTACTGACCACATCACCAACCGAGTGCTGATTAGTTTGTAAAAATATCAGTCTAGCACCATATGCCCAACATGCCTTAAGGCATGTACGCAATAGGGGCCTCAATGTTTTTTTTTCATCTACTTTCACTTGTATAACCAGAGCAACAAGAAAGGAGAATTCTGCAGCCTGTTTAATCCTTATCATCAGCTTGTTCAGCTCAAAGACGTGTGCCTGATTATATTCCTTCAATGTCTCATATTCTCAGAAATTCTCTTCAGCTTGGCCTAAGTCTGAGCATGCTTGCATCCTGGCATGCTTATGTGATGCAGTTTCTTGACATCCCCTTTTTCTGTTGCCCTCAATTTGGCTCTCCAGTAATAGACCTCCCATGTCTCATATTCTGACCACGTCGAGGAATCCAAATTAGTACACAATATAACAAGGAAGCTTGACAAAAAGAAAAAGCACACTGATGCTCGACCAGTCTTTATCAACAAACAATAAAAACAAAACATTAAATAACAAGAGTATTTAACCATGTCAAGACAGTCTACTTTTTTCGTTTATTTATTGATAGTTGTCTATTTCCCCCATGTTCGTCAAGAATGTGTTCTTTTCTGTCCAGTTCAGTCAAGTTCTTTCAATGTTTTTTTTTATTAAGTCCATGCTTCACAACATTATAGTACTATAGGACAAAAATATTAGTTTAAAGGAACAGTAAATGTAAAAACATGCTGCATTATTCATAAGTGGCTATTTACTAAACAGACAATTTGAATACACCCAGCAGTCGTCTCCAGTTGAAAGTAATAAGCTTATGTGGTATCAAGTGACATAAAATAATCATCATGATATCAATATTTGATGACAAAGTCATACTTTAACTCATTATATCCTTATGAAATCAGGCGCTCAGAAATAGAAGGACCATACAGTGAGCTGTTTACTACAGAATGAGTTACCAATACAGTGTTGAATAATTAGTAATAAGGAATTATTTCAATAAGATGAGGCTGCACTCATAACTTACATGTAAAATGGATAGCATATCTATTTCAGAAATATATTTTTCAAGATATGTGTATATTATTATACTAGCAGCAACTCTATAAAAACAAAAATTCTGTATAAAAATTTAAATGCCTATTTTGCTATAAAAAGTTAAAATTCATAAAGGCAAAATTTGTTATCACGTGAATATTAATTACCAGTTTCACCCAGTCCATAATTGTGTTTTCAATGTGCATAACTGCAAGTAAGTAACTACCATCATAAATCTATTGTCCTATAATGGAACAATTAAAATCTAACAGGTCGTATGTCAATGACAGTCAGTTATGATTCCCATAAAAGTGCTATTTAAATACTACCTTCTCTGTAGATAAGCTTGGGCACAAGGTATGGATGAACAGGCAAATGCAATGGGGATTTGGGTTCATTTCTTTCAAACAGCTCAGGATGATTACACACCTGTTGATGGAAAATAATGGGCAAGAAACTTAGCCGGTCAACTGAATATCCACATTAAACAAGAAACAAGTAGTAAATCAGGCTGTAGTACCTGGTAATAGTGTAACTAGTTCCTGGCCTGTTACCCACAGAGCCAACAAAACAGAAGGAGACTTAAAAACACATGGAGAAGAAAATAAGAGACATACAAAATGAAGCCATGTGCATTATTTTGGAGACACCTCCTGTGCAGCAATGAGATATCTCGACTTTCTGATCATGAACCACAGGATCAAGATCTGGATGGCTCGTGCAGATGGGTAGCATCCTCTGCATCAAGCTCTACTCAGAAAAAAAGATAACAGGGTAAATAAAAAAGGGCAAACCATGGATAGACTGGGACGGAATATTATATTCACGTGAAAAATGGACAACTGAGAAACATCTAATGGCAGTGGCAATCTGCAGTTGCCTGCCAAGTCAGTAGTCTGGGCTCAATCCTATGCAGAAGCAGGATTATTTTTTTCTGACTAGCACTGCAGTGAGGCTAACCCAGCCTCATAAACATGGGTGGCAGACAATTTTCAGAATTTGTCTGAGAAGGAAAGGCAATGACGAAGAGAGCATATGTCATGGTTTAGAATGTGTGAAAGCCTAACACATGACATCCCAATGGATGTGTCTGCAATCGGACCACCTTTTACAAGGCACTTAATAACTCTTTAATAACTCTCAGGTTTAACTGACAAGATAACTGTTTTTTACTAGAATAAATCACATCATGGAATATGACTCATGCCAGTCTAACCCTTCCCTTGATTTCAATTATTATATTGATTTTGTCTCTATTATGTGGCCAAGACAGGAGAGAGAGAGCAACTTAGGAGTCGTTCAAGACACACACACCAAATAACAATGTATTTGCAGCAGACATTGCTTTCTCACCTTCCGGAACTGCATGACTATGTTCATAAGGCTGCTGGTGGTAGACAGTGCAGAGCATGCCGATGACGTGGTGGAGCACAGCAAATCTTCTATTGAGATTTTGTTCTTGATGGCTTTATATAACATTTTTTGGCGAGTTGTCAGAGGGCAGTATACCAGGATTTCAATCTGAAATATATTGTGTAAAAAATATTCAGAAATATATGGCTGCATGACAATAATCTGAGCAGTTGAAAAGACAAAAAAGGTCACTGGTCCATTGATTACATGAACAAAAAATATTTTAGAAATAACATTTTCATTCTACAGTACAGTTCACATCTGCAGCAGATTGTTAGCTTCAAATTTATTTTGGCTGTTTAACCTCAACCTGTGAGTTAGCACAAGAGGCTCTGTTCACCAGAAGCTTCTACAAATGTTTTGGTTTCTCTATCTTCTTGACACTCTTTGGGGACTGGGTAGTGGTGAATTTTTTTTTTTTTTTTTTTGGGGGGGGGGGGGGGGGGGTAGGAGAAAGAATTATGTCTTATTTCTTACTAGCATCTTAAATATGTGGATAAATCAGTAAATAAGACAGAAAATTAAATAAGACAATTGAGAAATTGTCGTTTGTAATTTATAAAGGTGTCATGAAGCATACCCATCTAGCTTGAAGTTTATGTGTAGCCAGAGATATTTGCTGCATACACATAGTTTTACGCATATAGTGTCGAAAATGTCAGCCATAATTGAAAATTTCACCACAGAAGAACAGCATGCTATTGTGAGAATTTTGGGGCCAGATGATTTGCTGTCAAGGATATTTGTAAAGAAATGTATGTCTATGGCATAAGTATTTGCCTCGAAAAGCGGTATACAATCTTGACAGGAAACAATTTGCGGATGATAAAGTTCAGTGTGAGGTGTGAATTTGGCTTAGGCAACAGTTCAAAGACTGCTGTGGTGCAGATATTTTGGGACTGGTAAAACAATTGAATACATGCATCAATGTTCGCAGAAATTATGTTGAGAAAAAAGGAGAAATGTAAATACAATAATTAATGGTCAAGTTTGCAAAAACAGATTTTGTTTTAAAAACATATTGAATGGAAAAGCCTCTGGCACTTTTTAGCCTAATCCCTAAAAAATGGGTAGGCGATGTCCATCAAAGATGTTCTCTACTGATTTGACAAATCTGCGCCCTAATGTGACAGTCTGTGATGAACATGAGGATCAATAAACGGAAGTGTGGCTAAGCAGCCATGTGCAGGATGTGATGAGTCCACATGTGATCCCAGTACCAGAGCATCATGTATCAGCTCTGCGTTTGTGGAAGCCTTCTTGGATGGCAGAGAATGCCCAAGTCATGCCCATTCTTTCCATGAGGGCCAACCGGCATGCATGCAGCTGTTCTGTAGGCTGGTTAGAGGGCATCACTGTTGATGGAAGGACATAGATGTCGCCATTCCAAGGTGTGGAATGTCCTACTAAAATACTTGGAAATAGGCATGGCTAACCTGATCAACAAATGCTGAGAATAAGTTGGATCTGTATGCCAAACTCTACTGTAAACAGGCACAATTCAATTACACTCTAAACAAAAAAAGAAGAAAAGACGAAAAAGAAATAGTGAGCCTATATAATATGAGGATGCTAGTTACCTTGTCTGAAAGTTCATTTTCCACATCCCGTTTCACCCTTCGGAGCATGAATGGTTTCAGAATCATGTGAAGTCTTGACAGTTGATCTAAAATAGATAACGAAATTAACGTCACATGATTGGCAAAGCAAACAAACAAAGAATATCTGACATTTTAGAAAAGTAAAAGTATAAAAGGTTTCAAACCAAACATAAATATGAATATATTTAAAAATATTAATGTATAGCAAAAATACAAAAACAAAAAGAATCTTCAAAGATAAATATAAGTATATAAATCACTTGCCCATACTGTGTGTGTGCAAGTGAGTGAGTGAGTGAGTGAGAGAGAGAGAGAGAGAGAGAGAGAGAGAGAGAGAGAGAGAGAGAGAGAGAGAGAGAGAGAGAGAGAGAGAGAGAGAGAGAGAGAGAGAGAGAGAGAGAGAGAGAGAGTAAATTACTCATACACAGATAAAAAAAGAGGACCAATTTAAGGCGATGTGCGGCAGTAAAAACATCGATTTTTGGTCAACTTGGCTATTTTTGGAATAGTTCATTTTTAGACACCTTATCATGTCTTCTATCAGATTCTGTACTTGTTTTTGTTTAAAAACTGTTATTTTTATGCAATATTCATAATTTACTGAACCCACCCTCTGTGTCAAATTGTCTAATTATTGACAATTGTTGCGAAATTGACGGTTTTCAAATCCTAGCAACGATATCTCAGGAAAACACGACACGCACGTGTAAGGTATCCCTGGAAAGGTCGTGATCTTCCGTAACTGTTCGTAAAACTAAGAGTTCGTCTAATAGGAAGCTCTTCTGTGTACATCGGGTTTATTCGTGTCTATCATCTTCCGGAAACTTCCATATATGGAACATCGTAAGCAATCCGCGTTCGCCGATGGCTGAAATTGATCACGTGGGTTTCCAAAATGGCGGCTTTGTGTTGTTTACACCTGGCGACGTGCTGAAAGTTCATTGTTGACGACAGACTGACACACATTGAAATATGCCTCGTTCTAAGAAATTTAACATCCAGTCATCTACTCAACGTAAGTAATCTCTCAGACTACACCTCGCAAATGCTCGTAAGCAGCGAAAAGCCTATCAGAACGTCGTAAACGATACAGACAATTCTGAAACTACTGAAAGCGACCCAGCTAAAGTCACATGCCACTTCTTCCAAATCCAAGTGTTTTGACAGTGAATCTGAATGAATCTTCTTCTTCTTCTTCGTTCATCCGGAGTTTTTTTTTTCCGGATGTGATTGCGTTGTGCCTGTTTACAGCAGAGCTGCGTTCTTGCGCCGTTAGGCCGACACATCCGACTTCTGCGGGCATTTGTTGACCGGGTTAACCTTCCCGGGATCTGAATGAATCAGTGCTATAGTGTTCTTCTCAAAGTTGTGGAAGTGATTCTTTTATTACCCGAAGCCAATTTAAAAGAGATACGTATAAATACACAACATCCACTAGCAGCAAGTATGATTCTGGTGACGACAATGGATATCAAAAACGGGAACACAGAGCAATAGTTGATTGTTCAGAAATTGAGGCAATAATCAAATTGTTATGTTGTCCAGTTTGTAAAAATGATAGTCTTATTTTGAAAACTGACAGCAAGAAAGCCAAGGGATTAGCTGTGTATGCAGAGGTTTACTGCTCTTGTTGTGAAGAAGTGGTGTGTGGAAGATACCTATCTGCAAGAAGTAATGATGGGGATAGATCTTTTGCTGTCAACAGCCAGTCAGTATATTCAGCATTAGTCTGTGGGATGGGTGCAACGATATTCAACAGTTTTTGTGAAAACATGAACCTGCAAGGCTTCATCACAAAACATTTCACAGCAAAGCGAATAAACTTTATTCAAAGATAGAAGATCTGGAGGACACTGTTTTTTCTCAAACCGTAAAGTATGTTCGACAGGCTCATGCACAACAGTCAGGCATAACTCTACATGACAATGATGTGCTAGATATTAGTGTCAGCTTTGATGGCACTTGGCTGACTAGAGGCCACACATCCCACATTGGAGTTGGCTGTGCAGTGGATGTTCTTACAGGACTTTGTATAGATGCCCATGTTATGTCCACATATTGCCAGGTGTGTGAAACCACTGGTAAGACACTTTCTAGGGACAAACCAGATGAATTTGCAGCATGGAAGGCAGAACATCTTCTAAATTGTGACAACAATTTCACAGGATCTGCTGGAATGATGGAGGTGGAGGCTGCAAGGGTGCTGTGGCGACGGTCTGTGGCCCGTCATAAACTTCGCTACACGTCAATACTTTCTGATGGTGACACCAAAACATTTGCGGAACTTACCAAGATCAAACCATATGGGGATGACATTCAGATAGACAAAGAGGAGTGTATCAACCATGTCAGTAAACGCCTTGGAACAGCACTGCGCAAACTAAACTAAACTACTTAGTAGATGTGTGTCAGGACAAACTCAGAATTCAAATGAGTGTTTACACAGCTTGATATGGGCTCGATGCACTAAAGACAACTTTGCCTCTCGCAAGCGCGTTCAGTTTGCAGTTGTAACTGCAGCAAGAGAGTTCAACTTTGGAGCTGCTGCTGCCCAAGACACTGCAGAGTTTTATGGACTTTCTACAGGCCTGCATATGCAGAGACTAGGAACATTTAGGATGCAGAAGCAAGTAAGAAATAGTCTGAAGTACAAGGACAAACAAACTAAAAGACGCGACACTGTACGAGCGGCCAAACTGAAGAGACAAGGTGAGCTGCATGCTCTGGAGGGAGGTCCTACATATTCAGCAGGACAATTTTAACACTCAAGGTACAGTTTTACACTTTTTTTCTCTGTAAAAGAGTGCATTAGTAATAAAAAAACAAAAAAATAATTAGTTTTTCCCCGTTTTCTCATTTCGCCAGTTTTTTTATACATAAGTACAATTGTTTTAAAAACTATTCGTTAGATTTCACTCAAACTTTGCAGAGATATTCTTTATTATATCACTTACATTGTAAGTAGATTAATCTTGAAAATTACATTTTAGCTGCACTAAAAAAAAAAAAAAAAAATGTCATGAAAAATGTCATTGCCATTTTCACATTTTGAAGAAAAAAAAACTGCAAAGAGATATCATTAAAATTTTCTACTAAACTTGTAAAGGGTCTATTTACTTACACATAAAACAAAGAATTTAGCCTGTACATTAAAAAATAAATGTTTTATGGGTATGTTAAGAAATTCAATATGGCCACTGTTTATCTTGGTTTCCATAGCAACCGTTAAGTGCAAAGTCAATTTGACAATATTTTATCGATCAGCAGTCTTTAATATCAAACCCTATACCATAAAAGAACATAGAAATTAAGTATTATGGAATTAAATTTTTTATGGTTAGCATAGCCTTAAGACAACACATCAGGACACTTTTGTGACAAACAGAAATAAACTAGGCAAGAACAAGACAAGACAAGCGGAAATGTGATTGATTAAACAGAGAAACTATTGCAAACATATTGTAAAGAAGAAAGAAATAAAGACAAGAGCATAGTTGTTTCTCACCACACAATAATTTAACAAATCAATGAGTTAAAAACAATGTCTCATGTTCATTTTAAATAATAACAAACGTTAGATGGAAATATGCCTTTCCTCAAATTACTCTTACCACTTACAACATATTTTCAATAAAACCAAACTTCGGCATTATGATCACTTGTCATAGATTCTACATAAAAACAAACGTATGGTAATATGCCTTTTCTTAACTTACTCTCATCAATTCCTGACTGTTTTTCCACATGACTCTCAATATCCTTGGAGAACCATTCATTAAACTCATCATGAGAGTCAAACAACGTTGGCATAATGAAATGCAATAACGCCCACAGCTGTAGAATAGTGACAGTGTAAAATTATATGTCAATTACCTATAAACTCAAAGAATGCCTTAATTAATAACATTCCCAGTAGTTACAAATAAATTTTCATTACAATCAATACATCATTATAACTAGTCATGAACAGAGAATTACTATACAAGATCTGTCTGTCTGTGTGTGTTGTGTGTGTGGTTTTTTATTTTTTTTTTTTTTTTGTTACGTGTGTTGTTTTTTTTTAATTTATCGTTTGGTGGAACACAAGTTCCAATAGATAACTATATTGCTTTCTTTAAATACTTTTATATACATTCCCTGGTTTTGTTAAGTTCCTTATGATAAATGATAAAATTATTGCACACTATATGACAAGCACATCTTGAAGACAAAAGGTATGGTTCTGTTCCATTCTGTACATTTCTGGTAGTAAGCTTCAGTTCTAAACTAATTTATAATCTGGCACATTCAGGTTACGATGGTAGGCATATACTTTCCATGACAAATGGCATACATGGTCATTATTTAGCCTGCCAGTGTTTCTTTCCTAGATAAATCTTTGATTTTTCAGGACATTGCGATCAACCCTAGGTCATTTTTTATTAGGCAATTTTACATTCAGTAGTTTACCATTGTTTTCTGAAATAGAAGACAACATTCAAGTGCAACTAACCAGTGTAGGGAATTAACTCACACCTCACAATCAGGGCACAGAAAGTTGCAGTTTCTTCTTCTTCTTCGTTCATCCGGAGTTTTTTTTTCGGATGTGATTGCGTTGTGCCTGTTTACAGCAGAGCTGCGTTCTTGCGCCGTTAGGCCGACACATCCGACTTCTGCGGGCATTTGTTGACCGGGTTAACCTTCCCGGGGAAGTTGCAGTTTAAACACAAACCCCTCGACCACGATTACCCCCCTACCCACTGGAAAACGCTAGTGTGGAGAAAACACTCCAGTCATCCGTGTAGACAACACCAGTCAGTTTACAAACTCCTAAGCTACCATGGCTATTTATCATAATATCAACCCAGCACTTTTCTTGCTAGAGGTCAACAACAATATCCAAGCCACCTCGATCCTCATGATTCAGGAGTTTTGACCACCTCCAAGACACCCAGAAGAAGAAGACATGTCCTATAGCTGACAGTGCTTGCTTAACTTCCCATATAACCCTAGACAATACATGAATACTTTCACAAAGTAATACCTCAGCCATACTGTTCTGAATGGGAGTACCCGTAAGCAGCAGTCTGTTGCGGCAGCTAAACCCCAAGAGAATTTTCCACCTCACACTGTAGAGAACATCAGAAGTGACAACATTATTTACTTTTACAATATTACATAGAGTAAAACATTACAATTAGTCCTATACAAGATACTGCCATTGTGGTGTGAAGTGCCTTCACATATTCTAGGTAATGACATACTGGGACAGTCCTAATGTATATTATATACATGTCTATTATTAACACTAACCCATGGGTCTGACCATGTTCTGATCCCCATCAGTCATACATTTATCAACCTTCTCCACATCTTGCAATCTCCAACATCATGTATCAAATCTGTGCCCTGGCAAAATGCTATTAAGATCTTCTCCTGTTGTCACCCTACTCTTTTCACACATCTTTCCACTGGATGAGGGATGTAGGTATATGATGCTAACTCCATATTTTGTTTTATCCAATCAGCATTCCAACAGATGCCAGCTACCTTTACTTGCGGGAAATTGTATTTTCAAGTACTCACTTTAGGCCAAGTAGACCTTGTGTAGGGGAATCAATGTGTAGGGGAATCAATGTGTAGGGGAATCCAACACATGACCACCCAGCAAACATGTAAACAACTGTGCGACAGTGACTCTGCCTTTATTATATGCTATATATATAATTATTTTTTGGTCCTACCACCTCATTGTGTATTAAATTCTACAATCAATTTCCCTTTTCCGTAAACTTTTCTTAAATACATTTCTTTTAACTTAACCTTCTTTAAATTCATTGTTACATTCAATCACTATCTTCTATATTAAACATCACCCATACAAAATATATAAAAAATGTAATACACAAGTTGTATGTACACACCTGGATGTGCTTTTAATAGCCTGTGCTTCATCTAACACCATATACTGCCACTTGATTCTCTGAAAGTACTTCACATCTTGGATCACCAGCTGGTATGAAGTGATCACTACATGAAAAGATGCATCCTCTGTATGCAAAGATTTTTGGTCCCAGAATTTGCGCAAAATCTTGCGGTCTTGTGTATTGCCCCAATATGGAACAACCTGAAATTAGATTACAGAAAGTCAAACTGATGTTAATCTGTTTGGAAGCTCTCAACATTCAACTTGTCCTAATCTAGTGCTACAGCCATTCAATCTACTTCTTTATTTTATACTTCAATATTTTGGAGATGGATTTCACTGTGAAACGTATTGGTGGTTGATGTTCTTGTAGACTTGTCTCCACACTCATTCCAATAGATAAATGCACATCAGATTTATGACAATGGAGTTCAACAAACAAAGACACATACAAGATGTTTAATTGCAGCTTATCTTTTTCAATAAACAAAAAGAATCAGAAAACAAAAGAGTACTACTAAATGATAACATGTCATTCCACTAGTCAAGTCTGGATACTGTCTACAACAAACTTTGGGACACCCTGGAAGTGTGAATCCCAAACACTTGGCCTCCTGTTTGCCATCTGCAGCTACCAGTCTAACCAGCCTGCAGACATACCACCAACCAATGGGACTTTCACTGATGTATGCTAATGCTTCCTGTTAGACTTTATGATGATATGCATTTTTTTTTTTATAACAGGCCCAATATTCTGTCATTTCCTTTGACTAAATTTTAATTTAATGTGCAATGACATAAATAATTCATTTCATCTGATACAAACAGAAAATGGCAGAAAATTATACATAAAAATATACCTTGAACTTTGGTGTAAATCTGGAAACTTCCTGTTGCCAGTTATGCAGAGTGGAAGCGGGAGCAATAATCAAGAAAGGCCCCCAAATACTTTGAATCTGTTGACATAAATTAAATAAAAAGAATTTAACAAAATAATAATAAATGTGTTTTCTGAGTAAACAAAGAAAGCAATTTATATATGCTTACAGAAATGTATTTAGCCGCTCAGTTTTATTTATTTACAAGATTAAAAGAATACAGCTAATAACAATCATATCTTTACAATATATGTACATTGCCAAAGTAAATACCCATGATAGGATAGCACTAACCTCAGCCAGATAAGCCAGGAAAGCAATGCTCTGCACCGTTTTCCCCAGCCCCATCTCATCAGCCAGTATTCCATTAATGCCCTGGTTGTAGAGGTTAGCTATCCAGTTCATGCCCTTTAGCTGATATCCTTTCAACTTGCCATTGAACATATCTGGCTGCGCACTGTGAGAATCTGCACTCAAATTGGGCTCAGACAAGACGGTGTTCACTGAAAAGGCAAGTTTATAAACAGTCATATGGATGTTAGCATGGGCGAATGGACAGGATCGTGTGTTCTTAAACATCCGGTGTGCTGATGCCAGGGTAAGAGGTTGAACACCTACATGGACAGTTGGACTAAAATGTTTACCTCTCGTCCTTGACTTGGGGATGTAAATTACAAGTACCTCTGAAGTGCCTGATGGCAAGGGTCCTGTTAATAGGAAAAACTAATCCACACACAAAATTCAGTCCAGTACTACTAGAAATAGTGTGTATGAGCGTAGCTCAAAGCGAGCGTGCCCCCCCCCCCCCCCAAGTCATATATTTTCGTTCAATTTTACTATTATGATGTTCTATAAACAGAAAAAGCACAACTGTGACTGCAAACAAGAGCTTTTGAGGTGTGTTGGCCAGGCTTCATACAATAACCTTCTCAAGAGGTGAGGAAATAATGCTGCCAATAGGTCTCACACTGAGAAAATCTTATAGTACAACTAGGAAGTCCTTTCTCTGAATGATCATTTCTGTATGTATATTTTTTTTTTTTTTAATGTTGCGTATCCCTTACAGAACGTTGCAGTCAACACCAGCATTTTTTCAGCTGCTGTTGATGTACTAGGCAAGTCTTACGTTCTTACGAAACGAAGATTCTCGCAGCTGCTGTTTTCCCCACGTGGATATACGGGATTACAAACAATGTCGTTAACCCACCTCTTGGCCAGGGAGACCGGCTGTATGTATATACCCGACTCCAAGTGTGAAAGACAACCAGTCCCAGCTGCCATAAAAATAATTTATTTTATGTTGTCCAATAACTGCTCTTTTAAACTTTTAATGTTCTCAATGTGGCTTTTTGCTGTTCTCAAAATAATTAAATTGCTTTGAATTTCACTTGGCTCCAGTGTAAAGAAAAACAAAATTAAGTGTATAAACTACAATTTTCTTCACACAAGTTCAAGGCAACAATTCATGCATGTTAACATGTGATTATAATTTGTAATTGTATGTACTGAAGTTAATTTCTTAGTGTCAATGTTTGTGCAATGAAGATAGAATAGGGTGAAGATGGAAGAAACAAATCATTAAAATGTTTCAAGAATTAATCAAAATGAATACTTACATGAATCAGAGTCAAAGGCTCGTCTCTGAAATAAAGAAAATAAAATTAAGAATTTCTGAGTCCTATGTTCTTATGTTATGCTCTATTCTATTCTGTCCATGCTGCTTTTAGAGAATACATTTCAAACTGTCTGTTTACACGTTGCTATGTATTAAGGAATTCCCATATGTCTCAGTATGTAAAACTATGAGCCAGTGTTGAAAAGCCCAGGTAACCCTTTGGTAAACAGTTTTACACATTCAAGATCCTGGCTTTGATGTAGCATCTCCCTTATTTCTGCTTATTTTCCAAAGCTAAGCACTGTTTCAAAGTAGATTCCCATTGGTAACACTGAGAACTCTTTAGAAAACTCATATTTAGTCCACTGTTCCACTGTCAATGAAGTGAGCAGTCAAGATAGCATTGTAGCTAGTGTGTCACTTATCAATAAATGTTTTTTGCCCTTATGGATACCTACCCAGTCTCAATGCCAAAGAGATCAGGGGGATGGGTGATACTGTTAGATACCAATGGGTCTTGGAAAAATTCCCAAGCCCTATACTGAGATCGAACCCTGCACCCCCTAAACCTGAGACTGACACTGTAACCTCTGAGCCATGGCTTCCCTGTCTGAAAGTGAATCTTCAATAACGGCCAGATTTAATTGCTTCTGCCAGCATAGCTCTGGTGTTAAATTAGCCTTGTAAAGAAATTTTTTTTTTTTGCATATCCTTTACAGGACATCGCTGTCAACACCAGCATTTTACCACTGTCGATTTCTTGGCAAGATTACACTCAGTATTTGCCATTGCTTTCTGAGCAGCAGGCTCACTTATCCTGTAAATTACCAATGCGGCGAGAACCACTTCCAATTCTCGTGCGGTGCGTTACCCTACGTGGATAAATGGGATTATGGATAAAGTCATTTAACCCCTCGGCCAGAGAGACCAGCCTTGTAAAATTGGTATGTGGTAATTTCAAAATATTTTGGGAAGAATGCTATTGTACTATGACTTAGTATAGGTTACATGAAGGCAGAACTGTCCATACTCCTGTAACAGAGTCAGAACACTACAACACACAGGCTCATCAATAAGGCAAACAATTGGAAATCATCAACTAAGTCAACAAACTCTTAAATTCAACCTCAGCAACAGACAATGTATAAATATTTCTACAAATAAACTATGGTTCATATGCTTACTATTAATATGCTGTTGAACTATTAAACTACAAAACCTGTTTTAAAACACACAAAATAATAAACAAACTCAAGATGTCACACACAAAATAACCAAAACAAATATTAAGATCACATCAAAAAAATTTCAGAGAAGCACTATTAATCTGACCATAAATCACTAACCTCAAATACGTTCTTCGTATACGCAGTATGTGCATTGTCCAAGGCTAGTTTCTTCATTACCTCACTATCTGAAACAAGTAGTATGAATAAAATACATTATCAGCCTAGGATACACTATCACTTTCATGCAGAGAAATCAAATGCCATTTTATATTAAAGCCAACTCCCTTTAGGCAATGAAACACATGTGTAGGAAACATTACCTCCTCCCTGTTCGGTCTTTCATGTTTACACCGACTGGCATGATGCAATCATGCTTCTTTTTTTTTTTTTTGAAACTCCTCTTTAGTTCCATACAGTTCTGAATGCAGTGCTGTCTCACTTTGCCAGCATAGCTTTCTGTGGCTGGCTGTACTGAGGGGAAATCTTGGACAACAAGCTATGCAGTTATATCATATAGACCTAATTCCAGGCAATCCATGTGTGCTGTGCTCAATCATGAATCACTGGTTACATCCTAATATGCACCTCCACAGATGTGAAGTTTTTGGTGCCAGACGTGCACATCTTCATGGTTTCTGGGTTTGAAGAGAGGAAGGAGAGCGCTCCAACACAGTCTATGTGGTGTTGCTATTTCAGTACAGACCCTGGAGAAAACTCTACACCAACCCTGCTCCAACAGAGTAAATCCTTTTCAAGACCTAGACGACCTGAACACCAATGCAGAAGTACACTTTCTCGAAAACAGATTGTCAGATTATAATGAAACTTTGTACACTTATTCTTCATTGCATACTTACATTATGTATAGAGCATTTGTGAAACTAACATTTAATTTTTGTGCTGCAGTCAAACATTCACAAAAGTTGTCAAGGAAAATGTTTAATTTTTTAAAATTATGAAGAAAGAAAATGCCAAGTGATATCACTAAAATTTTCTGTCACAAGGATCTATGAATGTACATATGTACCAAAAATGTGCCCTGTATATTAAAAAAATAACTTTTAGATCATACTTAAGAAATCCAATTTGGCCATTGTTTATCTTGGTTTCCTTAGCAACCGTTAAGTGCACAGTAAATTTGACAGTATTTTATCGATCAGCAGTCTTCAGTATCAAACCCTAAACCCGGGAAGGTTAACCCGGTCAACAAATGCCCGCAGAAGTCGGATGTGTCGGCCTAACGGCGCAAGAACGCAGCTCTGCTGTAAACAGGCACAACGCAATCACATCCGAAAAAAAAACTCTGGACGATCGCAGAAGAAGAAGAAGAAACCCTAAACCATATCAGAACATAAAAATTAAACAGTAAAGAATTAAAATTGTTCTACCGCACGCTGCCTTAAATTGTTTCATAAACACTGCAAGGAAATTTTATGGAAATAAAATAAAATTACGGCATAAAGAGGCATCATGCTAGGTCCTTATGGTCTGTGACAATGGCACATGAATACAATACGGTTAGTACTGTGCCGTTTGATCTTAATTCTCACCTCTATTGCTACGTTGTCATTAGAGTTGTACTGAGCAGACAAAAATGTCAGTTCTTATTAATAAATGACAGCTGAACTCTTGATCATTATCCCAGTAGACAGTGTACTAAATACTTCACTAACAAATCTCAAACAGTATAAGAATCAATTTTAAAGGGCCTGCTTGCTTGGTTGCGTTCGCTGGCGGTGAATTCCAGCGTGAAGTCCTGTATGTCGGATGAAGACATCCTGTTGTCCAACATCAGATGATGTCATACCGGACTGAGGTTATCGTGAGTATCCTTTGTCCCATGTCTGGCCTATTGGTGTGCAGACTGGTGGTTCCTCGCCGTGCAAGCAGATACTCTCCAACTTCAGAAGAATCAGTGATCCTACTACGTTAGCCAGGAACCCGAAGGACGCACGACTAGGATGTGTTGGTCTTGGCCAGGATAAAACCTGACCCTGGTGCCTTGGAAACACCTCTGTGTTCCAAAGGGTTTGAGTTCAATGTTTTATTTCTTCTACTGTACAACTCTTGAAATTCTACAAGAATGTGAAAATACTTACCATAGTCATCGTCTCCCATTTCATCTTCCAAAACTCCTCCGTTTACTTGTCGAGAGTTAATGCCTTTGTTTCTTTCCTCCAACTGGTTAAGAATTTTTTCTTTACGTTCTGTACCCTCCCCTGTGATTTTCCTGGCCATGAAATGAGCATACAATTCTGTCTGTGTAATCAGGAAGTTTAGCTTGCGCTGCTGTCGTTTCGCCTGTACAAATAGCAAACACAATTTTTTAGGGCTTAGTTTTAGGTTGATTTCACTAAGAGTAATCATATTGCATTTACTGGCAGTGTGTTTTTCATTTATAAGCTAGCATCTATCTAGAAATAAATCACTTCAATGCATGATTCTGTACTGTTTTGTTCAAATATAATTTAATTTATACTATAATTCTTAGATCAAACAGGGAAACTTTATTCTATGAACAGAAACATTTAGGCTTACCTCTCTCAACTCAATATCCAATTTACGCTGCTCCAAAGCTTCTTTTTCAGCTCTCTTCCTGTGTTCCTTTTCTACTTTCTCAAAGCGTTTCCAGTATATAAGCATCTCCCTAGTGAGTCGCCTGGCCCGAGATGGTGTTTCCTTCATAGTTTTCTGAGACTGCAAGGCTGCCCGACGGCATTCTCTCATGGCTTGTGTGGATATCTATAAACATAATATCTCTGGGCATTATGATTAGCAATAAACACATTCTATGTCACAATCTTTTGTGTGGATTACCAACAAATTAATTTGTGCTAATGAACTGTTGATGCCACTTTCAGGACATGGTTTTTAAAGTATTTACAATTACTGAGATGATCATAACACACATACAGGGAGGAAGAAGATCGTTGAATCTTAAATGTTTTTTTTTAATGTTCACTCGCTTGTCATCAGCGCACACCTGTTTCCTGCAGGCTTCCCTGGGGTTTGACCAAGGGTTGTTTTATTTCATCATAGAACAGCTATAATGTTGTAGTGTTTGCCACATAAACACACCACTGTAAAATCTCATCTTAGCGTTGAGTAAAAGTGGCTACTGAGCCTGTTGTGTCCCGTCTACAGTCAACCTGTCCAGTCCAATAAATAAAAGCCATCCTGTAGATGAACAGCTGACTTTCTGAATGATATTGGTTTTTTTATTTTGAAATATATTCCAATCCCAACCGATTTATATCTCATATAGTTGGCGTGCAACATTTCAAATACTACAGAAACATGTAAGCAATAAAACAAAATAAGTTAGTTGCATATCCTTTACAGTATGTCGTATATGTCGCAGTCAACCCCAGCATTTTTGGCTGCTTGTGATTTCTTGGCAAAGTTTACGTTCAGTAGTTTGCCATTGCTATCTGAACAACCAGGACTCATACCATTTTATAAAAACCAATGCAAGGCGGTCTGCTGCCAAATAGCCGGAGCTGTGATTTGAACATGATAAGTGGGATTACACACTGCGCCCGTCACCCCTTCGCAACAGAGCCAGTGTAAACAATAAATGTTATACTTTAGGCACAAACCAAAACAATCTTCCATTCCAACATTTCTTTCTAAATGAGTCTGGACAATGGTCTAGTTTTAAACCAAGCACACATACATAAAATGCTTATATGTCTTTAAAACACATAAGGTACTAACAGACATACCTTCTTCATTGTTGCAAGCATTTCTTTACGGGCTGATGCTTTTTGCTTCTGCGCCTATGGAAAATATATATTTATTTTGTTAGTGTAAACATTTGTATAACCTGTTTTTAACCAAATATGTATAAAGGAATAGTGAAAAATAAAATAACATAGAAAGTGAGAGAACCTATTTCTGTGTAAATGGCACATCAAGGGTAATAACACTCCTTGTGCACGTGTGAGGCAACCACAGCAATTAGCTCCCTTTCTCAAGCTATCAATCAATCAAATGTCACCACAATGAAGGCTGACTGTATTGTTTGTTTATCACTTCCTGACTTTCACTCTGAAGATTTTGACCAATCCCTGATGTGACTTTCCACTTACATCAGTGCCTACCTCTTGCTTGCCTAAGTACTATACTAACTAAATGACTGACTGATTTAAGAATGAACATCATAGCATTCTGGGCAAACCCTATGTTGCTTTTTCTACAGCAGCAAAAGTCATAAGATGGAGATGCTGATTGTTCCACTAGCATGCCGATTATAAAAACTGGTTGACTAACACCACACTGTTGCCATCAGTGATGTGACTTATTTTGCAAAAACCACACTCAAAGCTAAGTAATTTATTCTGAGCAAGAATGCATAATAATGTTCTTCTTACCATTTTAGAATTATTTGTTTCCTTAACAGCATTTGAGCTCTAGAGGTAGTCAGTCATACGTTATACTTTACTAATCCTTAGGCATAATTTTACAGCAAATGTGAATCATGGTACTGCAGATTTGTTGGGTTTCTTCTTCTTCTTCGTTCATCCGGAGTTTTTTTTTCGGATGTGATTGCGTTGTGCCTGTTTACAGCAGAGCTGCGTTCTTGCGCCGTTAGGCCGACACATCCGACTTCTGCGGGCATTTGCTGACCGGGTTAACCTTCCCGGGGTGTTGGGTTTGCTCATTTCAACCACAGCCTAAACTAATTATGAACTGAATCAATTAATTAAATTACATGAAACTTACCCTTGGAATTTCCTTCTTTGCAATTGAAATCCATAACTTCCTGCGCTTAGCATCCGCTTGTTCTGGTGTCAGCTTCTTTGATTTCTTGTCTTTCTTCTCCAGGCGTTTTGCCAATATGGCTTGAAGTACTGCTGGGTCGATTTCCTATCAACAATAAGGCTGACATACACACACGTAATAAAGCTAACTGATAACATGAAAAATTTAGTGTTGTTTTTGTTTTTAAATCATTTTCCTCTTCAATTGTTTAAACTTGCTGTTGAGGGTTTATTACTACAATGTCTTTTATCATTTGTCTGACCCTCTCCCCAATTTTTCTTATAAACCAAATGTTATCTTTAGTTAGTTAATTAAGATACCGTTTTTACATAACCATTTTTTAAATGTCTGATCCATGCAATCACACCACTATGGTTGTGAATTGTATGGACTTCTTCTTCTTCTTCTTCAGCGTTCCGAGCCATTGAGGTTCTTTGCTGCAGATACAATCCGTCTCCATTTGTCTCTCTGGTGGACATTCTCTTGCCAGTCATTGATTCCAAGTGCTTGTAGGTCTGTATATGTATTATCTCTCCATCGCCTTCTTGGTCTACCTCTGGGTCTACGGTCATTTATTTCCGGAGTGTAAGCGAGTTTTGTTTCCCTATTATCTTCCATTCTTTCTATATGCCCCAGCCATTGTAGTCTATTAGCCTTCATGATACCAGTGATTAGCGGGGACTTAAACAGATCATAAATGTCTTTGTTACTTCTTCTTTTCCACTCTCCACTTTGTGTATCCCTAATGGGTCCAAAGATGCGTCTTAAAATTTTGTTCTCAAAGGTTTGTAACAAGGCTTCGTCTCCTTTCGTTGTACTCCAGGTTTCAGAGCCATACAGCACAACTGGTCTGATCAGTGTTTTGTATATTGTGATTATGGTGTTACGAGATAGCGCCTTTGATTTTAGTAGATGTTGTAGTGCATAGTATATCTTATTTTCAGAGTTGATTCTAGTTTGTATTTCTTCCCTTATGATGTTGGAGCAGTTGAATTGTATGGACTGACTGTCATAAATTGTGCACCAGAGCACTGTGTCCAAAACACAAAAATAAATATTACTGATCTGCAGTATCACCCTTCTGCTGAATGCTATATAGTGGTATATGAATGTATTTACAAGTTATATGTTCCACATACTGAACAGAGCTAGGTTTTGGGCGAAGTAGCAAATGATGTCCCAATGAATTTGGACTTCCTGGAAGAATATTCAATAACTGACACACATTGCAAGAGGTACTTTGATTCAGAAAGTATAAAAGAATTACTGCTGAAAGCCCACTGCCCTAAACAACGATGGCTAATGAGAATGTATTTGGCTGAAATCAAACTGGCAATGAACTGTGATGTTTATTGACAGAATTCTTGATTATTGTAAGAATAATATAAGATATTTAAGTAAACAACCTACATCAGATTCTGCTTCTGATTTTTATCTCACAATGGAGCATAGGCTTTAACTCATGTTAAGACTCATAATTGGTTGGGTTTGCAGATAAAGTTTTCTACAGCACTGGGAAGCTAGTACCATGCCAACCTTACTTAGTTGCCACCTATGACAGGAATGATAGGTTTCAGTGACACTACACATTCTTTGCTTCACTTAATGGCCTGGGTTATACACAGGCAATGTTAAAGCAAGTAATTTTGTTAAAGCAAGTAATTTTGTTAACCATTTTTTTTAATCCTGTGAGAAGTAAGCTGACATTATAAATTTATGTTAAAGGCATAAAAATCAACAGGCAAGCAGAAGATAATAAGCACATAAGATAAAGACAAGAGATATAAAACTTCCACAAAGCTGACTGCAGAAATAATGCAGTGCAGGAGCAAATAAAGCAAATAAAACCCACCTCTCCATCATCATCTAGGTTGTGTTCCTTTTTTAATTTCCTGAGTTTCGCTGCAAACAAAAAACACAACAAGAATCTTTATTAAAAAAACATGAAAAGTCTTAGCATTTATTAAATTTAATGAAATACAAAAATAATATTGTGAATGAGATAAGTTCATAAGCCTACAGGATTTGTAAAAAGAATACATATTTCTCTCTTCCCCCCCCCCCCACCTTTCTCTCTCTCTCATATCCAGAGATAGGAATGCACTCTAAATTAATCAGTGTTACCTTTAGCCCTCTTCTCCTGCTTCTTTTGTTCTTTTGCAATTTTCTTCTTGTGTCCAACAATGGATTTGCTGTGCTCTGGATACTTGTCATAATTGGACAGCAGCCCGGTGCTGTAATATTGATACTGGTGCAACTGTTGACAAGAGTATATACATTTATAATCCCTCTCTGCAAGTAATTCAACTGCTAACATTTATGTTATTATTTTGTTTATATTTACAAAGTGTTGGAAAGCATAAAACAATTTCACAATCTTTATATCAGTATATGTTGAGGTGCTTTTGTATGGATGTGAAGCGTGGACAATGAGCAGACAAGCTGAAAAACATCTGATGGCTGTTGAAATGTGGTTTCTGTGGAAAATGCAAAGAATACCATGGATAGACAGAAACACCAATGACCAATTCCTACAAGAAAAAAATGAAAACCGTAAACTGATTAGAGAAATTAGACGTAGACTGTCACCATTTTTTGGTCACGTTATGAGAAGAAACTTAGTGAAAACTAGCAAGATTGAGGGGAAGAGAACAAGGGGAGGGCAGAGAAGTGAATACCTGGATGGCTTGGCCACGTTGTATGGTCAAAACAAAAACACGGAGCTGATCCACGACTGGTGATCGAGTGAGATGGCAAAACATGACCACCTACGCTTACCAGTATGGCACATGATGATGATGATATCAGTATAAGTACATTATGAATAATAATATTCGATGGGGGACGCATTTCTATGAACATGACAATGCCCACTCATCACTATCATGTGCCATGCCAATAAGCATATCACTCATGGTTCACCATCTAACACAATATACTGTTCTCACAACTATACAGTGTGGCCAAGCCATCAAGGTATTTATCTTTCTGCTTTCCCCTTGCTCTTTTAGCATCAAGTTTGCCATGGCCATGCTAGACAAAATCTCGTAGAAATAAAGAAAACATGATATCTTTTTTGTTTCTCTTTCAATGCAAGTGTATGACAACTAGATATGCACCACAAAGGTCAGTATGTCCGACTTTGGTACATGTTTGTGCAAGATTGCTTCCTTTCATCACTGAATAATTACAGATTTCCGGTCCCCAACATGGCGGATAGGCATTTAAACCGTTCAGGCCTCTGGAGTGTTTGCATTCACATTTTCCTCATGTTGGACTGGTAGTGCATGGTTCTGTTGCCCTGCCACTGAGTGAGTGCGTGGCGCGACACCGTGAGCTGTGAATTTCATGTGGAATGCTTTTACGTCTGTTGCGATTGTTTGTAGTGTGAACTGCAGGTTCGGAACGATGGCGGCCAGCTGTTGCTGAATTGACTGGTTTGCCTTTCAGTTCACGAGTGCATTTTTCTCGGAGACTCCTGCTGGTTGTCGCTGGAGCTACGGAGTTCGTGCTTTGTACGGCGCGTTTGGCGGGTCGCCCTGTGGAAAGAGACCAAGCCATATGGGATAAATCTCGGGTCAATGAAGTCTTTCTGGTGACTCCATTCACAATGAACTGTATTTTTCTTGGAGGACTTGTGTTGGCATTCTGGCAGCGGCATTATGCAGTGTACGTTGTGCAGGCTGTTGGCTTGCCAAAGCTCCTGTCTTTTCCACTTTTCACATTGGGCAGTGAGGAGCATTTTGTGTGATATTCACTGGCACAGGAACTGAGTACAATGGGGACAACCCTTTGCCATGAAGTTGGAACCGCAACTAACTGAATAATTACAGCACACATTGCAGCCGCAAAGCATATTTGGCAAGTGAAAGTAAAAATTGGTGTTTAGTGCGGTGATAACGACGACAAACTTACATCAGGGTCTTGATAGAACTTTGTCTTATGTTTTTTTATGTGCTTGTGTATGCTCAGCATAAAATGGAGGTCTTCTACTTTCATAGACTTGTCATCTTCATCATCAGACGATGTGTCGCTCAGCAGGATATTCTGTCAGATAAACAGAATTCACACACACATAAGTCTTGTTGACTAGATATCAAAGACAACTTCAATGATGCAATTTAACGTGTCAAACAAATTATACATTAAATTGAAAGAACATTTTAGGAAGAAGACATAATCTCATTTTTAAAAATTTAACGTAATTCTATAGCAGCTGCCAAAGATTATGCACATCCTGAGTTATAGCATTATGAGCAATGGATCACCAATTCCTTTCAAACTATATTTTCTTTACCCTGTGCAGGGCACAACTACAGGCCAATTTTAAGATGATTTTTCAGGAAAAATTAAACTGGGTTTCTAACTAATCATCAAAGCCATTTAAATCAAGCCCCTAGACAGCTTAGATATTCTGAATCATAAATCTTAAAACAGAATGACTGAAAAAGGGTAAATTATGAACTTTCCCATGCTTGGACCTTATTAGGTATATGGTGCTAGCCCCATATTTGTATAGACCAGTGGTTCCCAAGCTTTTCAAGCCGAGGGCCACATCTACTATTTTTGGTAGTTAAGCGGGCCACAGCGTTATAAAATTATGAAAGTCGTGTAATATCATTCTTACCTTTCTTAACTTTCATCAACAAAATTCCAAAACTTTAAAGGCAGTCAGTGTCAGTACTACACTGCGGCCATTTTTTTGGGATTAAAATCAACAGTTCATTTAACAATAAATTTTAAATCAATTTCGAAAATCGCATTTGATGTAATTAATTGCCAAGTCGTAGCAGAGCCAATGACGCAAAAATAAGAGGGAGCAAAACTCCCGAACCAAAAGATACATAAAAATAGGCATCTGACGTAGAACGGAGATCACATCAGTTTTGTTTGTCAATAGCTACGGCATTCAGATCATTGAGCTGACTGGGGAAGCAGCACGTTCAAGTCATCTCCAATATATTGAGATATTTTCTGGCAGGACAATTTTATTTATGGCTAAGATGTATTAGAAAGGAGAACCATGGCAGATATATATCAGGATAACGATTTGGGACAGATGCCGAATCTAGAAATGTAACTGAGCATATCGCACCAGAAGGACATTTCGGTAACCTTGGATGGACAGAGGAAATGAAGGACTGCAATACTAATGATGTGGGAGTTCTCAGTAGCTAGTATGGTCAACAGTTGAATATTTATCATTGATGTTTTCTTACAATCGGCCCGTCTGGCAGTTACAGACCCGATCGGCATTTAGTGAAATGTATTGATTGCCTGATTGACTAATGCTCAAGAATATCAGCTAATAAACGTAGCCGCATCAATTTGTTTGCCAGCCTTCTAGTGAGTCCTTTTATTAAAGTTCCGTTGCTGGACAGTTGTCGGCACCTTTGGACTTTATATTCGAGCTTATGTTTGATATTATTCGAAATAACCCCACAGCATTAATTTACAACTGTAACTGTTCTTCATAACCAGTGACTTCAGTTCAGATGCCAGCTTATCAATGTCTGGGCACAAATCTAAGTGCAGTTTCGTTACTATCGGTGAGTGGAACGTTGCTTTTTTTTTTTTTAAACGATCATTGCGGAAAATGACTGCTCGCATCTGTAAGTCGAACCAAAACGACAAATGTATCTCTGGGCGAATGAACGTAAGTGTTCAAATTGTTCGACAGGTAATAGTCGCCAGAATGAAATCAAATGATCAGTTGAAGGTGAAGCAGGCAGCTCCAGAAAGTCACATCTCAGTGCAGAATTGCATTTCAAATCAAATACTTCTTGCTGAAGGTTTTGCTGTAATTGACAGAGCTTGGCATCAGAAAATACGAACGGATTTATGAAGACTGCAACATTATCCTCCTCTATTGTGAACTCTTGACTGAAACGAGGCCTCGCGTGCCACTTTCTGTCAGCTGGCGGTCCACAAGTGGCCCGCGGGCTGTGGTTTGGGAACCTCTGGTATAGACCAACTGGCACTCAATGGGCGATATGGTCTTTAATACACCGGCTGCCTTTACTTCTCGGGAAATTTTCTGGTAGCCATTTCAGGCTGAGTCAGCCTTGCAGCCCAGTCCAATTTACAACAATTTGCCTCTGGGGAAACGCAAACATGACCACAGGGCCAGCAGATAAGCGTTAGGTATACATCACCACGATTCCCAAATTATGGGTCAGTAACAATGTTGTAAAGAAATAATTTTTAAAGTCAGTTTTCATTTCACAATAACAAGGTGGTAGATGAGCTTGTCCTAATGATTCCAAGAGCTATGTATTCTGTAGCATAGACACTTGTCTCTCTTCCAAGTCAAACAAGTCAACAGAAAGGGACCAGACCAAATGAGACACAACAATCTGTTGCCTTGTAATTGGACAAAGGCAGAGACAACAAATCTGAAAGCCTAAACAAACCACTACTGGAGGCAGTCATTGAGTCCATTCCAAGAGCGATAAGCAAAATTGCAAACCATACTGGACTGAAAAACTATAAACTAGACGACAAGATCGCAGATGCTAGGAAGACAGCAAAGATAACATCAGAAGCAAACATGCTTTCCTTCTAATATACATTCCAGCACAAAAATGATATACCGAAGCTCAATTTAACTAACATTTCTTACCCTTATCCAACGCCTACTTTTCTTAACCTTGCTGAAGTTGTAAAGTCGAGTCTTATCTGCTTTTCTTTCTGCAAATTAATATGATAAAATTATTTTTATTGAATCATAACCAAACTATTTTTATTCAATACAAAATATAATTTCATAAACCAAGATTAATTCCTTTAATAAGGATACATTTTTAAAATCATCTATGTCCTTCAATCCTTACCATAAAGCAATGGTCTGAGCCATCATAGAACAGTATTGCAATCCTCCAACTTGGCAGCTTCCTTATCTTACTGAGCATAAATAAATCTTCGGCAGTGGACAATATCCAACCCACATTTTCCGATCACCAAGAGTTATACACAACTCGTAAAGAAATCATTATTTTTTTAAATTAGTAATCAGCGAAATATTTTCAAACATTTCTTGAAACATCTTGTATAGCCAGCATACAACGGTATTGCAATCCTCCAAGTTGGCTGCTTCCTTATCTTACTGAGCATAAATAAATCTTCAGCAGTGGACAATATCCAACACCTCATTTTCTGATCACCAAAAGTTATACACAACTCGTAAAGAAATAATTATTGTTTAAAATTAGTAATTAGCGAAACATTTTCAAACATTTCTTGAAACATATTTAAGAGCATGCGCCTTCCCTGGTCCATAAAAACAAGCAAATGCACAATACAAAATTCTAAATCACACATATACACACTATCTATACAAAATATTTACTTTATCCTTTCTGAGGTGACTGTTCTATCTTTACCACAACAGTGAGATAATCTGTAGATTTGATAGTATTTTTTTAAATCACAATTTACTTCCTTCAATAGGTTTCTTCCTAATCCATTCAGAAAATACACATTGTAAAATCCTAAAACATTAGGTTATTCATTAAATATTTCACTGAAATAATTTACCATATTTGGAGATAGAAATCCCATTCATCACTTTACTGTCCACATTGTCTCTCAGACCAGACTTCTCTGTTTCCAGCGAATCAATGTCATCTCTGAAATATGTATTTGCCATACATGAAAGTATACCAACGAGCAGCTATTATATATTACAATGAACATTTAAAAATAACAATCAGATCAAATACACTAATTTCTTTTCTTTTTTTCTGTACTCCCTGTTATGCTTTTCAGCATCAGGTTAACTTTCTCAACAGTTTTTGATGTGAGCAGCGTACAAGGAGACATGTTTCTTCTTCATCCTTTTCGCTTCTCTGATATTCTTTGTTTTGGAAATAATTGTAGCATGACTGTTTACAGCAGTGATATATGCACCTTTCAGCTAACACATCCAACTTCTTTCTGGCATATGTTGACCAGTTAAGCCTTCCTGGATAGTCTCATAGGTCATTCCACATCCCATTGTTCCTTCATTCTACAGGTAGTACTCTCCAACAGGCCTGTCCAGAATACACCCATCCACTTTGAAGTGGCAGAGAAGCTTGTATGTTCCAACAATCTAAAGAGCTATGCCAAGGACAGCATAAATACTGGTAGGGTCTCCCATGTTGTCAAGGGATAGGGACCAAACAGACATACACAAACATACTGCCTTGCAGGCAGGAATATATGCTAGTCAAAGGCTAGAGAAAGTAAACCCAAAAACATTCTGGTCAAAATCGGGTGTACAGAGCCACTGGGTTAACAAAACAGTGCAACTCAACTTGACGATGATGATGAACAGTAGGGTGATATACAGTCACACAGCTGTGCTAGATTACAGCAGAGCTGGTATATTCCTGCCTTTCAGCCAATACATATGACTTATTCAGACATTTGTTGACTTGGTTAACCTTAAGGGAGTTTCAAGGGTCTCAACGTGTTATCTTCATCTCTCCATCTACAAATGATGCTCCCATCTGGCCTGCTGAGAACAGCCGCATGCATACCAGTTAGCCCTGAAGAGTAGACAGGCAGAACAGGAGTATTCCCTGCCATCCAAATAGGCCTCCATAGATACAGAGCTGACATATGATGTTCTGGTACTATCCTCGCCCTAAGATTCATCACATCATCAAGGAGGTGTTCATTACTGCCTAACTATTCTGCAGTGCATTATTTGTGGGGTCTACCACTTGCTCTGACTACTGATTTTAAATGACAATGTTTTCAGTATGCGGTTTGAGTGTAGTCTTCTTACTTGTCCAACCCACCTAACTCACTGATGTCTTTCAATTAGCTGAAACTGTGCCCACTTGCTTCCTGATGTTAACATCTGTCATCTTTCTCTTCTTGAAAAGCATTACATACAATCGCAAAATTAATGACTACATTTAAAAGTTTCCTTTTGTAAACTGCTTCTATGCCACATCATTGGGACACAGACATAGTTTACAATAAGAGAGCAGCAGTCTTAAGCATAACGAGGAGAACACCAAAATTGTGTAGCATAAACATACAATTCATCACATTCTGAGTCAAAACAGTGCTCACTGAGAAACAAGCCCTGGATGTCTGTATAATGTTGTCCTTAAGCCTACGTGTAATGGAAGATTCCAAAAATCATCACACCAAAATATGAATTATAAGTGTAGCAAGTATTCTGGTCCATGACTACTGGTCAGTTAGATTCTAATAGAGTGGTGTGATTTTGATACATGTTTGTTTATCTTGCTCGTGTCTCTTCAGGTCACACAAATCTTCACTCTGCAAGTTACACATCTAAGTTCATTGTGCTCCTAAAATGATGATTTTTAAGAACACTAAACACTGTTTACAAACATTACTTACAAGCTGTCAATATCTTCTGAGATAACACCCTCCACATATTTCATGAATGGCTCCAAATTAAGAGCCGCTTCCAACTGTTGAATATGGAGCGGCTTGGCCAGCTGGCGCCCATAGTTGTGCTCTATGGTGGGAGCCTCTATCACAGACATCTTTCAAACTGGTAGAGATGGTATAGGATGTGCGTTAGTTGGTATGATGTAAAGAACAACATTACATTTGCATATATATGTATTTAAGCCTTGGATTGGTCATGCATATTTCTAATTATTCCATTTCACTGTTGTCATTCTTGTGCAGTTTTATTTTCATGTGTGTTTGCATTGATAAATCTGTTTTATAAATGTCTTCCTTGGTCTGCATCTTCCTCTGTTTCACAATTCTAGTATTCTCTTTGATGTTTTTATTTATTATATCTTAGGTTGTGACGAAAGCATCAGAGCCTTTGTTTTGATTACCTGAAAAGGCCAAATTTGCTGTTATATCTTTCGTAACTTTTTCATTTGTAAATGTTCCAATCCAGCTGCTTTTTGTCCTTTTTCCAGCAGCACTAGATCTCAAATGTCTCAGTCCGGGAAGGTTAACCCGGTCAACAAATGACCGCAGAAGTAGGATGTGTCGGCCTAACGGAGCAAGAACGCAGCTCTGCTGTAAACAGGCACAACGCAATCACATCCGAAAATAAAACTCCGGATGAACACAGAAGAAGTGTACTCCCTAAAGTGATAGCCATTTCTTCACCTCTTTCTCCACGTGTGTACTCCCTAAAGTGATAGCCATTTCTTCACCTGTTTCTCCATGTGTGTACTCCCTAAAATGATAGCCATTTCTTCACCTCTTTCTCCATGTGTGTACTCCCTAAAATGATAGCCATTTCTTCATCTCTTTCTCCACGTGTGTACTCCCTAAAGTGATAGCCATTTCTTCACCTCTTTCTCCATGTGTGTAATCCCTAAAGTGATAGCCATTTCTTCACCTGTTTCTCCATGTGTGTACTCCCTAAAATGATAGCCATTTCTTCACCTCTTTCTCCATGTGTACTCCCTAAAGTGATAGCCATTTCTTCACCTCTGGATTCTTCTTTTCCCCATTGAAATGGGGACATAGGCCCTCAACCAACTCAAGCCAAGCCATTCTATCCGTTGCTAACTCCTGCAGCTCTCTATAAGTCCTCTCCGTGTTATTCATCTCTTCTTTATGTGTGTTATGTCTCCCACTTTTTTGTTCACCCTGTAAGTGCCAGACAAGGGAATCTCTAGCTATACAATCCTCAGGTTACTTCAATGTATGTCCTGCACAGGTGTCTTTTCCACACCTCCAGATTCACTGGTATATGTTTAGTTCTCTCCATGAGCTCCACATTGGTGATTTTGTCATACCATTTGAGTCCCACTGTTCTGTGCAGGTACCAATTAACAAATGTTCCCTCTGCAGGAATTAAGTTCCTGCAGCTGGAATTAGATTCCTGCTACAGGACATTTTTTTTTCAAATTGAATATGTCACATTATAAAATTATTGAAAGCCTTCACATTAGCATACAACCCCCACCCCTACTCCACAAGATGTAGAGTAAATAGAACTTTTAAATGTCACTTAAGACAATGGAATTTTAACACTATCTTCATGATCCACTTGTTAAATTAGACATTTCTTACAAGCGTGCATTTAACCATTAACCTCAAGCATGATTACTTCCTGTTTACATTTAACTATTTTATGTTCTTGACTAATAAGCAATGGCTAGAATACTTACATAATGAAATTTACTACATGATATACAAGAAAGTGGTTCAATCTCTGTTCCAAGTGAATCTGATGTTCACTTTTCAAGATCGTGAAACCAAATTACACTGGAATCTGTAGTGAAATGAACACGTATTTATTAGTTTTCATATAACTAACACATTTACATTAATGGTAACTCGTGATAATGTCATCAGTTATCTAGAGTTGAAGAGAAATGAAATTAGTGGATGTGCTGTAAAGGTGTAAAAATAAGAGTAAATCAATAAAAATGTGTAATGGAATTGGTCAGCTTGACAAGAACACAATCACGAGTGACAATGGATGTTGCAGCTAGAAAAGCCTTTGTTAGCAGACAAACAACGAACACACTGTCCTCAAATGGAGAGAGAGTAGATTGAAATCATTTTTATGTTCTGCATATGTTGCATAGTTGCAGGAAATACTTAGCCAGAATTTTATTAAATCCAGTTATACTCATCAGTAACTGCCATCTTAAGTTTGTTGAACAAGTAGTATTTCAATCTCTTAAAGCCTTGTGCAGAGTTCAAAAATGAGTGTTGTTGAACTTAATCATAAAAATCTAGATTAGTTAGTGGCTTTACAGACATTCCTCAAGTTTGAAGAGACAAGGTTATCTATGCCAGTCTTCTTCTTCTTCTGCGTTCATCCGGATTTTTTTTTCGGATGTGACTGCGTTGCGCCTGTTTACAGCAGAGCTGCGTTCTTGCGCCGTTAGGCCGACACATCCGACTTCTGTGGGCATTTGTTGACCGGGTTAACCTTCCCGGGCTATGCCAGTCTTATCCTCACATTTACTATTCAGTACAAGCTCCCTCAAAACATCCTCAGACATGACAATAGGATCTCAGTGGTAGACCACGCCAGCACATAGGCATTCCCCATCACCCTCTTAGCAGAACTGATGCATGAAGCTGCTACTGAGCTCACCAAAGGAATCTTCACATACTGCACACAGATGCTTACTTTAATAACTAAGAGTCTTTCACCTTAAGGTTAATAAAAAGTGGTTTGTTCTTGGTTGGGTGCCCAATCCTGGAAAATATGTAGAGCAACATTTTCCCTAAAATGGGCACCAGGAAATGTCTAGGGAAATAAAGGCTGCCGATTCAACAATGACCACACCACCCTCTGGGTGCTGACTGGAAATTATGGTCTAGCACCTTATGCCCAATGAGTCTTAAGGCATGTAAAAAGGTCCTTTACTGTTTTTATGTCTCAATGAGTGATCTAGGTTAAATAAATACCTTGCTAGTTACACGTAGATGGGTGTGCTCTAAGTAATAGAATTACTGTTGGGAAATATGTGATAGTTGCAACTCCCTTAGGGTGGACAAATAATAAGCATCCTTGCTGGCCATTCAATCTTATTGCCATTTCTTGAAGACATGAGCATATAACATAATTTTCCCTTTTTATTACGATTTAGAAACTAACTAAACTGTCAGTAGGTTAGGACTGTATTTGTACTGACACACGTGTCACTACTAGCACAAACTTTCATTGCAGTGGCAACAACATGTCATTTGAAACTGCGCTATTTCACCCATGATTTGATAGAAGGCTGATAGCCAGAGAGTTGACCACTTGGTAATGTCTGGTGTCAGTACTAGCACAAACTTTCATTGCAGTGGCAACAACATGTCATTTGAAACTGCGCTATTTCACCCATGATTTGATAGAAGGCTGATAGCCAGAGAGTTGACCACTTGGTAATGTCTGGTCACTGTATCTCCAGGGCTCCACTACTTCTTGATATACTTTACCACTTTGGTTGAAGTCCTTCGATTGCCATTTACCTGTCAATTCTGCCTTTCATCTACCAATGAAGTATCAGCTCACAACCAACAACGCCAAGCCCTTTGTAGGTTTGCACATGATTGGCCGGATTTTGCAATTAAAGTTTTCTACAGGATGGGGGCAGCCAGTCTCACACCAACACTCCTGAGTTGTCTCTTATGACATGCTTATCCTTTCCTTGGTGTGAGGTTAGCTGGTGCCCTTGGTGGGGGTATAGGGCAACCCTTACACACACTGCTGCAACCTTAATCATGCCTGTGATTGAAATCACCACACCACTCTGAGAGTTGTGCCAGAATTCACATTCATCCTTTCAATTATGTCATTACTTGAATGGTAAAGGGGTCAGTGATATCACATCCACTGGTATTTTGTAAGACAGGAATAAAAACATTCCATTCTGATTTTATTACAGCCCGTTCTTCACTCATTTCACAAAACTTTCTCAGTGTTTCTTAATTTCAGCCTTCACACTTCTTTGCAAAGTTATCCTTTGACGATAAAATGTAAGTTAGTACAGCGAGCTTTGCCACTCTGTAACAGCCCTATGTAGGGGATAATGCATTGCTGTAGCTTACAAAGCCAACAGATGAACTATGAGGATTTTTCACGAAATAAGGTAACAAGGGCAGACACATGCATAAAATTATGTATTTTTGTTTGACTGTCATGTTATAATAATATAGACAACACTGCCGTAAGTAAAGGACACTTTATACGCCATGAAGAGTATTGGGTATAATATCCATCTACAAGGGTAGGAGCATCCAGGTGCCTGGTTGCCATGGCACCTGTATTTTGAATCATTTTCTTAGCTTTAATTTGCAACAGAAAAAAGCTGGCGCCTGAGAAAAAATAAGCTGGCCCCTTAATTATGTTCAGTGTTTTCTACCTTTGCCCATATTTTACACCCATCTGCATTCAATTGGTGATGTGCTCAATATCATGCTAGCCGCTATTTCTTCTTAGGAAATTTCCTGGTACCCATTTAAGGCAACTTTGAAACCCAATTCAATGTAAAAACCACTGGTAGGACAACTGTGCTAGTCACTGTTCTACCTCAGCTTGAGACAATGCTAAACACTGAAAAACTTCCTTCCCACAAGAGCATTAATAATGTTATCAAGCATATCAAAATAGGAACATACTCAAATAATGAGTTGTGTATTGTGATTAGATTATGTGAATTAAGGGCACAACACCTAGTGAAACTCATCATCAACTTGAGCAAACTCAAACGTTACCCGGCAAATGTAAACGCAGCTGTGTTAACAGCTCTATTAAAAACTGTATGCACATTCTACGAATTTCTTTCTCATCAGGAAACTTGTAGCCTGCTATTTCTTTCTCAAACTCATAACCTAGATTGGGATAAGAATCTTAATAATCTTGAATAGCATCACTTTCTGTTATTTTTTTTCCCCAGGAATAGCAATCTTTGAACTGATAGAATCAGTGAGTTGGATAAGATCACTGAGTAGTTTTGTTGGATCCTGTATATCTGCTTCGAATTTCTTATTCACATTTTGAACTTCTCCGAGAATATGCTTCAGAAATATGAGAAACACATAGTTTTTCATGTCGCTAAACATAGAAGTTCTGCTGTATAACATCGCTAGTTGAGTCTTGCTATATCAAAATGAGTTCTGAGCTCGACCCACTGCTGCAATATTCTGACAATGGCAGATTGAATAGGCATCCATTGTGTCTGGCTAAATTGAACAACCTTCAGCGGATGTTGTCCATCATTTATTGAAGCAAATAGCTTCCTGTACTTTGCTCGACGAAGACTTGAGTCAGAAAACCAGTTATATGTTTCTCTAATCATGAACTCTATGTTCCTGGGCAGACAAGCAGCTGCAGCCTGTGACACTGCCAGCTGAAGGGAATGACATACACACCTAACTAGTACCAGATGAGGAACTTCGGTTTTTAATTTTGTATACACTCCATTGTTTACACCTGTCATGACAGATGCATTGTCAGTGCCGAGTGCAACTAGTCTTTGCAACTCAAGTCCATTCTTGTTTAAACAATCTTTTAAGCTGTATTTACTTTTGCCAATATCAGCATCAAGTCTGTTGTGAAATATCGTGCAAGTACATTTAAAATAACTGTTCTGCACTTAGTTCTCCTAAGCTTAAAGTTCTTGCAACCTTTGCTGTCACAAAAGTGTACCTTGCAGAGTTCACTTAAATGGTCAACAATGTGCAGCGAACAATGGCCAGCTATGAACAAAGACATGCATCCTTCTGTTTCTTTGATATCATCTTTCAGTTTGTCAAATGCAAATGTTGTTTGTCTTTGTGTACTGAATGGTTGTTCGGCTTTCTGATGTTTCATTGTATTCTTGTGCCTCAGTATCATTTAACTTGGCTGCCATTGAACATTTGTAGTATTTGCAAAATCACTTAGTATTATACCCTTCTACTTTTAACAACCATTTTTGAAATCTCGAGTCACTGTTCTCTGAAATGTTGAGAATATTTCTTGCTCATGGTGAAAAAAAAATAAGCGTAAATGAAAGGATAATGTAGACACTATATTGACGTTTGGATTTGTCTTGTCTTCAAGATGGCTTTCGCTTTTAGCTAAATCAGATTAAAGGGAGTTAAATTAGTTGAATATTGCACAGTAATGTACTAAGACCGATTTACTCCCTCGCTTCAGTTCAAATTCGGCTTTTTAGTGTTCCCAAAATTATTTTTAAAGTAATTTTTACCCACACCAAAAAGCACCCCAAAAAATTGTGAAGCACCAAATTCGCGCAGCTGCGCCAACTGCAACATTTTTGCACCAAATGACTTGAAAAAAGACCACATTTGGTGCTAAAAGAGTCAAAATGGCAACACTGGTTATAATTACCACAAATATTTTAATTTACTGACTTAGTCAAGCATTTTTCGTTCTAATGTAATATCACATTTTGGTGTTATCATGTGCCATCCTTCGTCTCCATTATATTCAAGAATAGTCCTTTTTTTGCATCGTGTATTACTGCAATGTCCACAATTGCAGATCTTTTGAGTTGTGTGCACCAAGCCATAAAGCAACTGACAATGTCTTGGCTGTGGAAGCTTGACACGTTTCTTTAATGTCTACAAGCAATACACAACCACAGTTCTCAATGGTAGCATGAATTAATACATAATACAGTATGTGAAAGGAAAGATTATTTCTGTTAGGTCCTCTGTCACAAACTATATTCACTTCTATTTCCAAATGTTCTTCTATGAGTTGGAGTGTATTTTAAAGATACTGACATTTCCTTTAGACACGATTTCCAAATAAACATAATATAAACATCCATTTAACAACTGTAAAGATTTCATAATGTAACTAATGATGGAGAGCGGAAAACTGCATTTTCAAAACTGAATATATTAATAACAGGCCATAGGTAAAATGAGAAAATGCTCCAACTTGGATAATATTATAAATTATATATTTACTCCCTATATACTATATATATGTATGATCAGAACAGAAGCACTGAAAAACATCTTAATGGCTGGAAAGATCAGTGGTAAAAGAGGCAGACTGGGAGATATGATGCTGGACTGGATGTAGTGAGAATGTCACAATGTGGCATGGAGGAATAAAATGGAATATCATCAATAGAAGAATAAATTGATCCAGAAGAGGAAGCACCAAGATCAGTTGAAGTCAATTAATGAATTATTAGGGGAGAAAAGTCAAATATATTTATAGTATAGGTATTCATTTAGGGATCATATAACAGACAGGAAATACACCAGTTACAAGAAAAGTCAATTATCAGGTACATCCAGATATATTCATACAATAAAAGGTGGAAAGGGGTGGGCACCTGGAGTTTTCTTATTCAAACCTGAGGGAAACAACTGCTTTCCTTTGCACAATCAGTTTCTCAGGGAGTAATGTTAGTTATCATAAACCAAACCACGCAACCTCCAAACAAATCCAGATTCCAAGAATGTGTTGAAATAGGGACTAAATTGCGTTCTGAATCGTAAAAATAATAAAATAACAGCTAACGTTAAATTAACCGTAGGCGTAGTTAGTAGTTGACCTGCTCTCGAGAGTTTATTATTTATATATAACTATGATAAACTGGTATAACTTATAAAATACTTCATCCACTTCCTACTTATGTTGAAAATATACAAGCTTATGTGAACTGCCGAGGCGTTTTCTAATGCTATTGAAATATTTATGACTTTTGTCACAACTAACGTCCTTGTCCCCATTTTAAACGCATACAAATTGATACATTTTCATACACTGATCAATCAACGACAATAAAACCCTGCGACTACAAGTAAGCAACGACAAAGACAAAAACAACACGGTTTACCATGCAATGTCGGCGACAAAAATTTTTCTTTTGCCCTAGGAAACGGTGGCGTGCAACACCGATACTTCACATAGCTCGATGCCAATATGGCGAATTCGCGTACGAGTTTGCCTATGGTTGGCAGCCACAAAACGACCGCAAGCATGACTTTCTTTTCGCGAAACGGGGAAACCGCCATCATTTATGATAATCTCGATACCTTTAGGCGTATGGGAAACTACAGTTTACATAAATATCCATCATTATCTGATACAGAAAATTTAAGTTACACGTCAGTTTTAAAATGAAGATAATAAAACGAGCGCTTGATATTTTCAAGTCCTTGTTCAAATGTTTTCTTTCTATATCAACCGAGATTTGAGATTATGTTCTAAATTTGTATTTCCGTGAATTGACGTGAATAAATTTATTTCCGTGAGCTACGTAAATTGCATCTGTCAATTAGAATCTTTCATTTTACTGTCATCGCTTTTCTTTAAGCTCCCATTTCATTCCATTGGCAATTACATCTGTATGTTGTTCAAACCTATTCTTATTTTATATTGTTTGTATTATGCACACCCCCATTCCAACTGGCGTAGGCGATCATGAACAGTCTCTACAACTTCCTGTTTCAGTTTTTTTTATCTTCTTACGTTGTATTGAAATGTAATGTCTAGCGTCTGTGGCCTAGGGGCAGTGAATACACCGTCACAATTCCCCGATATACGGAGTAGCGGATTCGAAAATAGCCGCAGGGATTCGGAAGCAGACGACGGTCTTGCGTTTATTTCGATTTGTATGGCATCCGGTGGATCAGGAAGCAATGACAAAACAGCCGAACTTAATAACTGCTTAGTAAATCACAGACAGTCAAAACATCCTAGCATTCACTGCGACGTCCTGTAAAGTGCATGCAGCTAATTTAAATATCTGTAACGTAGTCTCTTGTATAAACATTACTGTCTTTTTTAGTTCAGTCAGTGATCCATAAAGTTTGGCGAAGTGGTCAAGCCGTCTGCTCGCGCTCCGAAGGTTGTGGGCTACGTCTTTCTGTTCACGAGTGCATTTTTCTCAGAGACTCCTGGGGGTCGTCGCCGGAGCTACGGAGTTTGTGCTTTGTGCAATGCTTTCGGCAGGTCATCCTGCCAAAAGAGACCGAGCCATATGGGATAAAACCCGGGGCAATGAAGTCGATCCACTCGGTTTTTAAGACTTTCTTTTTATTCATAAAGTTTATCTTTCACTGCTGTTTCTGTAGGCGATGAGGTTTGTCTGGATTTGTCGTTTTTTTTTTTTTTAATTTGATCATATTTTTTGGTCGTATTCAAGGCAGTCTTCTCGTCTCATCTCATCAGGTTCCTCTTGTACCTTGCGGTATCGAGGTGAAGTATAAACAGCGGCAGTCTTGGAGTGTGTAAATCGCGGCACAAATCCACATGTACATATGACTCATTTGTCACTCTGAATTGTTGTATATATATTTTTGCGTAATCGATTGTGTCCTGTTTTGGTCGCTTTATACGAGCAATTTCTTCAGCAGACCTTCTTTTCAGACTTTGTCAAATGCTTCCTTTGTATCTATCCAAGCCGCAAGAACCAGCTCCTTATATTCTAATGCGTCCTAGTTTCTTGAGAGAGGTAGATTGTTTGATCTTCCGTAGCGAAACACTCACTGCCTAAAGCCGCCTGATGTGGCTTAAAACTGTTTTCACTTTCAATGTACCACTGTAGACTGTGCTTGATGGTGCGCTTCATTGTTTTGTATTATGATTACTTTTCTACAGGTTTGTAGAGTTCCACCTGAAGTCTAGCAATTATTGAAAATCTGCAGCATCTTTGTTTTGGTTATCAATTTCAATGTGAATGTTGATGTCTCCAATTCACTGAGTGTGGCAGCTGCCCCATGTGATATGTCATTCTGTCATGAATGTTGTCGTTTCTCTCTCATCTCATGTTGTTGCTCCGGGCTAATTTCACTGTTGTCTTAAGCAAACGAGTCTGCAAAATGGTCAGTTTCTTGATTTCCTGCTCAGTTGTTTCCGTCTCTACGTAATGACATATTTTAGTCCACAACTTCTGTGTGTCGCTTTCAAAGTTTAGAGATTCTTCTGCCAACTTGTTTGTCTGGCTTGCAACCAGGCTCTTTGAAATATGACCATTGCAAGTTGATATTTATTGTGGTGCTCTTGGCTTGGTTTGGTCTCTGCTTGCTTACTGTATGTTTGTACATCATTATGCCGTTGCTCTAAATCACTATTCCAGCATGGTTTACCATTTAATTTTTTTTTCCTCTGCTGCAATGAGTTTTAACTCCTCGACTGGTACTTCAATTTTAATTCACCGCAAACAAAGAAGAATCCCTTCGAGCCTCATTTGCATCGGTCCGGCAATCATTTTCCGGTTAAGTGTTTGGTGGACTGCTGGACCGATCGATGGATGTTTTTTTTTTAGTTTTGGGCCCGTAGGGCCCTCACTGTCGTGACGACAGTGACGACAGACACCGTTGCCTCTGACGGTGGGAGACACCTACAGGTGTCACTGATCAGCTACCGCCCGCCTCAAGCTTGGCAGCCCCCGGCCAATTGGAAGCTGATCCGCCACAGCCTGCCTGCTCCAATGGGTGCTTGGGGCTAGGACAAAATCTGAATCGCAGGCTGTAAAACCAATGCACCAGGTATTAATAAAAAGAATAATAGAAACCTCAAGCTACGGCTTGCAACCTGGAACGTAAGAACCTTGTGTCCAGGATTTTCCACTGACTTGACAAATATCGACGATGTGAGAAAAACGGCTGTGATTGATGCTGAACTCAATCATCTTAACATTGATATTGCTGGCCTGCAGGAGACTCGCCTCGCTGAGGAAGGGTCACTCAGGGAAAACAATTACACCTTTTTTTTGGAAGGGTAGAGGGCAGGCAGAAAAAAGGCAACATGGTGTGGGCTTTGCAGTGAAGAATTCGCTACTGGGAATGATTGATATCCCAGCTGGAGGTAATGAAAGATTATTATCCCTGCGCTTGGCAACCTCTTGTGGATTTGCCACCATTATCACTGCATATGCACCGACACTCGCTTTCTCTGATGATGTGAAGGATACGTTCTATGAGCAGCTAGACTCTGTGATCAAAGCAGTTCCAAAATCCGACTACATTTATATGCTCGGTGATTTCAATGCTCGTGTGGGCAAGGACTCGAGTTCATGGCCAGTGTGCCTTGGAAAATGCAACATCGGTCGCATGAATGATAATGGGCAAAGGCTGCTGGAGCATTGCACTAGAAATGACCTATGTATTACAAACTCCTTTTTTTAAACAAAAGAGTTGCATAAGGTCACATGGAAACATCCAAGATCCGGCCATTGACATCAGCTGGACTTCATTATCACACGGAGACAACATCTGAACCATACATCATTAACTCGAAGTTACCACAGTGCTGACTGTGATACAGATCATTCTTTGGTTGTTGCAAGGGTCAGACTGAGACCAAAGAGAATCTACACAGCTAAACACAAATCTAGCCCCAGGATTAATATTATTAACACTCACGATTCTGAAAAGTGCTTTGAATTTCAACAGCAACTTGAAGACGCTTTCACTGATACATCAGAAAATTGTATAGTAAATGATAAATGGAGTAAACTTAAGGAAACTATTTATAAAAACAGCGGTAGGGGTTTACGGCACTGTGGATCATAAGAGGCAGGACTGGTTTGCGGCAAACAGCCAGATACTGCAACCCTTGATTGATAAAAGGAAGATAGCTCTCTTAAGAAACAAGGAAAGACCAACGCGTAACACTCTGAGTGAACTGAAGCAAGCAAGGAAGGATGTGCAAAAGGCTGCCAGGCAGTGAGCGAATGACTATTGGATCAAGTTATGTGAGTCCATTCAAATCGCAAGTGATAAGGGAAATATCAGAAGCATGTCTGAAGGGATAAAGAAAGCTTGTGGTCCAATGATCAAAAGAAGTGCGCCGCTGAAAACCTTGACTGGAGAAATCATCACTGATAAGAAACAGCAGATGGACAGAGGGGAGAGCACTATTTAGAGCTTTACTCAAGTGAGACCAAGCTAGCGGATGATGCCCTCAACGCCATAGAGGCCCTGCCAACTCTTGACCACCTGGACACACTTCCCACCATAACAGAAGTTAAGTGTGCTATAAATGAACTTGCATCTGGCAAGGCTCCAGGTAAGGATGGGATTCCAATAGAGGTTATCAGGAGTGGGCAAGACACCCTCACTCTACAGATCCACCAGCTAATAGAGCTATGCTGGCCGAGAAGGACAAGTCCCACAGGATTTCAAAGATTCAAACATCATAACGCTGTACAAGAACAAGGGCGATCGGAGCGACTGCAACAACTATAGGGGTATCTCACTTCTGTGTATTGTTGGGAAAGTATTTGCCAGAATTCTTCTGTGCAGACTTCAAGTCTAGGGAGATCAAGTCTACCCCGAATCACAGTGCGGCTTCCGTCAGAACCGGTCTACCATTGATATGATATTCTCATTGCGACAGATGCAAGAAAAATGCCGGGAACAAAATCAGCCACTGTTTATTGCCTTCATCGACCTCACAGAGGCATTCGATGTGGTCAGTCGTGAGGGTCTGTTCAAAGCACTAAAGAAGATTGGCTGCCCACCAACTCTTCTATCCATTGTGGAATCGTTCCACACAGGCATGAGGGGTATAATCACGTTTGATGGCTCAACTTCAGAAGAGTTTGAAATCAAGAGTGGAGTTAAGCAAGGTTGTGTACTATCCCCCACCCTCTTTGGGATATACTTTTCACTTCTACTGAAATATGCCTTTCGTGATCAGGATGACGGTGTATACATTCACTCACGCTCAGATGGTGGCCTCTATAATGCTCAGAAATTGAAGGCCAAGACCAAAATTAGGAGGGTACTAATCAGAGATTTGCTTTTTGCGGATGATGCTGCGATTACGACCCACTCTGAGGAAGAATTACAACATCTACTATCTGCATTCTCCAATGCTTGTTCTGAATTTGGTTTAACAATTAACAAAAATAAGACACAGATTACGTCACAAGGTGAACATGGTGTACCATCAATCTTTATTGACGACGCCGAACTGGAGATTGTAGACCATTTTTCATATCTAGGAACAGAGGTAAATAGCAAATTATCCCTCGATCAGGAAATCAACATCAGGATTGGCAAGGCAGCAACAACAATGAACATGTTAGCAAAAAGAGTCTGGGAGAACTGCCAAAACAAAAGTCCTCGTCTACCAAGCCTGTGTCCTTTGTACTCTTCTTTATGGCAGTGAAACCTGGAGAACTTACTCACGCCAAGAGAAACGTTTAAACGGCTTTCATATGCGATGTCTGCGAAGAATACTTGGTATTAAGTGGCAAGACAAAATCACAAATACTGAAGTATTGGAAAGATCAGGTTGTGTGACGGTGTATTCCATGCTCAGTCTTCGTAGACTTAGATGGATAGGACATGTTAGGAGGATGGATGATGGTAGAATACCAAAGGACATCTTTGTTGGTGAATTACAGACGGGTAGGAGATCTCAGGGTCGGCCTCTACTACGATACAAAGATGTGTGTAAGCGGGTCATGATTGATACAGGCATTGATAATGCACATTGGGAGCAAGTCGCCGCTGAACGTGTTGCATGGAGGGCAACTATCAGAAATGGAATAAAGACAAAGGAGAGAATGATTGCAGATAAAGCACACACAGAGCGTGAGAGACGTAAGATGGTGCAAAATGGTGGAAATGGCCATGTTTTCACATGCATCTACTGTGGGCAAACATTTGCAGCAAGAATTGGCCTTACCAGCCACACTCGCCACCGCCATGGATCGTAGTTATTAAGCCTTTTTGAAGCACAATGTACCAAACTATCGTCTGTCAAGACGGAAAGGTGCCAATGAATGAATTTTATTTCTGACTCATCTGGCCGTTGCTCTCCAATTTCTCTGCCTTCTTGTCTCTCTATTCCCTCGCCTAATTCACCCCATCTCTCTCTCTCTCTCTCTCTCTCTCTCTCTCTCTCTCTCTCTCTCTCTCTCTCTCTCTCTCTCTCTCTCTCTCTCTCTCTTTATCTTCGCTAACCGTTGAAGCTTATATCGAACATAGAGCATGCATTTCTTAGTACTTCATAGCTCTGGCATTGATTCTTACATATTGACTCCATAGAAGATTTATTTATTTGCTGGAAGTAATTGGTGATTTATTTGCAGTAAGTATAGATCACCCTAGCATAGCCTCCTGCAAAGGAAGAGCCAATGGGTGTTCCTCGGGCGTCCATACGCCTAGTGCCGCCATACCCGCACACTAGACTGTCAACGTTTGTGACAAGTTCACACGTAGGTATTTAGTCCCTCAGCACGGTGGTCCACTTTGGACTTTGGAGTTTGATATCAGAGTTGTCCTCCTCGTGTGCGAGATGCTGTCCTCTACTGATGACTCACTCCTGCCCATGGATAGCGGTTATACGCTTTGTGGTCACGCCTCCGCTCACATAATGTACTTTCTAAGGAATACAGATTCCATCCTGAATCCGATTTTGCCCTCTGTGATCACCACCAGTTGCTCCGCGGCTGCTGATTGAATATTGTGGTTCCTTAAAACCAGCACAGAGCTATAGCTGGTGTCCGGGGTGTGGTACCCATATAGCTTTATACGCATCACAAAAATGTTTTGCATATCCTTTACAGGACATCGCTGTCAACATCAGCATCTTTCAGCTGATTGTTGATTTCTTGGCAAGATTACGCTCAGTAGTTTGCCATTGCTTTCTGAGCGGCCGGCTCACATACCTCGTAAGTTACTGACGCGATTCGAACCACTGCTGATTCTCACTGTCGTCACGTTACTTACGATAGTATACGAGATTACGGAGAAAAGTCGCTAACCTCTAGGCCAGGAAGCCGGCATGCACATCACAACGACCTTAATTTCCCCAATGTCTGTTACCGAAGTCACTACACCAGCCTTAACCCATTACATGCAGTAAGTATGGAACAATGAAGTAAATATCCCATAACTAATTGAATGCTTCACGATTGAAACATCTAATTGGATACCACTTGATTCGCTTAATGCGTCAGACTTGGGCCAAATATCTGGTTATACCTTCATTCATTCAGTGTTTCAAGTTTTAACCAAATATCTAGAAATCTGTTAATTCACTCAATGCGTCAGGCTTGGGCCAAATATCTAGTTATCCCTTCATTCATTCAATGAGTCAAGGTCAAGTATGAACCAGATATTTAGATATCCCCTACTCGATGTTTGGAAGAATTAATTAGCTATCACTTCATCTATTAATGCATCAAAATTGGAACAATTATGAAATTCGTCATATTTTGATAAATTCTTATAATGTATTCCCACCCACATTTTCCCCTCCAATTTCGTCGCATAGTAAGAGCCGCGGTGTCCTGACCTTTGTCACAAGTGTTAAGGCGGTTGTGCTGCGTATAAATGATTACTCTGTAAACCTCAGGAGTCAGTAAGCTGTTTTTGCTGGTTTTATAGAACTCCGTGCAAGATTTCTGCCAGACATGCTCGCCTTACACCATGGGTAAATGGCCACCATATAGAGGCAGTGATTAGAAACCATTCTGACATAGTTAAATATTTGAATAATGCATATTTCGCTGCATCTCGTTAGGTACATCATACACTACATACTGCATAAATCACACAACATAAAATAATTAGATATATGATCATATATCCTTCAAGCTGAAATATACAACACATGTATTCACACAGTAATTTGAATTGTCTACCACGGTAATTTTAAACTGACTTTCGTGTCTTTTTGTTTGCATAAAGTTGGTTTCTGTTTAACGATGTGCTAACGAGACGCAGCGACATACGCCAAGCAATAAATCGTGCAATTTATTGTTTGTGTCTTCGTTATTCAAATTCACAACGGGAAAACATTCTTTTGAATAGTTAACAATTGCCCTCTACTAAACTGATAAAAGAGTTATAATGTCCCCCGCAATATCAATTGTCCACTGAATGAAAACCGCACTAAATGACTTCTTCTTCTTCTTCTTCTTCTTCTTCTTCTTCTTGTGCGTTCATTCGGAGAGTTTTTTTTTGTTTTTTTGGACGTGATTGCGTTGTGCCTATTTACAGCAAAGCTGCGTTCTTCCGCCGTTAGGCCGACACATCCGACTTCTGCAGGCATTTGTTTATCTGATTAACCTTCCCGGGATTTGGTTCAAACGTCACCCTAATGTCGTCTAGCAAGCAGCGATATGCAGGAGGTGCCCATTTCTTGCGTGAGTCCAGTACCAGAGTGTCATGTGTCGGTTCTGCGCATATGGAAGCCTCCTTGGGCTGCAAGGAATTCCTTGGTTTGCCCGTGTCTTCCCTTGAGGGTCGACCGGCATGCATACGGCTGTTCTCGGTGGGAATGTTGACGTGTCACGAGTAATTAGAGGGACGAGGATGGCTTTAAAACTCCGAGGTGGTTCCAAATTGCTGTTATATAGCCGGGAATGCAGTGTTTGGATGAGCGCCCAACCTTACAAAATACGCCACAACTTCTGACCTTCACGTGGCGGAACTGTTTTAACTTATAGGATAAGGGCGGTGGCGAGTCTCTGGCGCCGTAAAAATAACCAGAATGCTGTGGATATGTTTATACGTACATACATGCGCAGACACGTGTGTACATGCATACATATCTAAACTCCAGTAAGAACACAGTTTACTCTAGTAAAGGTGCTGAAGACGGAGGCAACCAGCCAGGAAGAGCAACACAGAAATCAGGATGCCAGGCAAGTACGCCATGAGATATTCCGATTACAGTAAGCAAGGCGTTATGGTGCTCGTCCTGCTAAGGGACCCACAGGCAGGTGCAGTGCCGGACCCTATGCCTCCACTGGGTCCAACCACAACTACTGGAGGTCCTTCTCAGATGTCCTGTGGAGTAAGGAGACCTGAAAATAGAGCTTCTGGCCATACCAAACAAAGACTGAAAATAATGCACTGGAATGCGGAGTGAGTCAGCAACAACAAACCATAGAACTAGAAAACATCTTGGGCCAAGAAAAAGTAAGCGTATGTTGCTTGCAAGAAACTCACCTCAACGAAAATATAGCCTTCAAAATCAGGTGTTACCGATCTGACCGAAAAGACAGGCGAAAAGGTGGGATACTTCTTCTTCTTCTGCTGCGTTCATCCGGATTTTTTTTCCGGATGTGACTGCGTTGTGCCTGTTTACAGCAGAGCTGCGTTCTTGCGCCATTAGGCCGACACATCCGACTTCTGCGGGCATTTGTTGACCGGGTTAAACTTCCCGGGGGTTTCTTAGGACGTTTGAATCTCACTGTTGTGGTGTTATCCCCCATCCTAGCTGGCCCATATAGAACAGCCAAAGACATCCTGGTCAACCCTCAAGGGAAGGCAGGGGCAGACCATGGGCATTCCCCGCCATCCAAGGAGGCTTCCATACTTGCAGAGCCATCACACAGCGCTTACTGGGCTCACCCAAGGAATCGTCAGGTCCTGCACATGGCTGCTTAGCCTCACTTCCGTATATTAGGCCTTCCGTTCACCATAGGCTGTTCCTCCGGAAAACAGAAGAATGCAGTCTGCAGATGACATCCACACAGTGAGATTTCGATTAGGACTTTCCACATAATGGATTTGCTATCCATGCAATATTCCATTTCGCGCCACTAGGACACTTTTTCCACCTTTTATGAAGCCCACATAGTGAGCTTTCGATTCGGACTTTTCACGTAATGGGTTTGCTATCCAAGCAATATTCCATTTCGTGTCACTAGGACACTTTTTCCACCTTTTACGAAGCCCACACAGTGAGCTTTTGATTCGGACTTTCCACGTAATGGATTTGCTATCCAAGCAATATTCCATTTCATGCCTCTGGGACGCTTTTGTAACCGACATACCTGTGGTATGAAGTGTGGCAGTTTAAATACATCTTCATGCACCTTTAGATGTCAACCTGAATGTAGTTAAAGTAAGCTGTAGTCAACTTGAGCTTGTTGATATCTCCATAGAGCTTGTCCTCAAATGAAGCAGGCGTGGGCCAAAATATCTTTCTCTGTTCTGCATATATTGGGCAATCCTGCAGCAAATGTTTAGCATTCATTTTACCAGCTCCACAATTACATTCATCGGTATCTCCTATCTTTAGTTTATTGAACAAGTGGTGTTTCAGCCTGTTATGTCCTATGCGGAGTCTGAAGATTGCTACTTGTTCTCTTCGGTCGAGTTTGTAATATGCATCATCCTTCTGGTGGCCTGGATGCTCTGTTTCCCATTTGGCTCTATATGTGCTTTTTATAAATCTCTTTGCCTCATTATAGGTTACGTCTATGTCAGGCTGTGGTAGTCGTCCGCCCTCTTTTGCTAGTCTGTCAGCCTCTTCATTTCCAGGTATACTGCAATGTGATGGGATCCACTGTATTACAACTTTTTTGGATTTCTGGCATAGACCATGGAGTGCTGCTCTTAGGTCAGCTAGTTCTGTGCTGTTTTTGCTCTTCAGTATTGAGACAGCTGACTTTGCATCTGTGAAGATAGCTATTTGCTTCTCTTTATTTTCCTCCATCAAGAGCATTTCTGCTGCAGTTTTCAAAGCCTCTACCTCCGCTTTGAAGTTACTTGAAAATTTTCCAATTGCCACTGATTGTGTTTTTATCACTCCATTTTTTAAATTAAGGAGAATTCCTCCTCCTCCATTTTTAATTGAATCTTTGGCTGATCCATCTGTATATGCATGGGTCCAATTGCTGCTTGGGTAATGTTCTTTTATGTAGTTGAGGGTTATTTTTCTTCTTTCGGTTTCATTCTGAGTGTTCTTTTTCTCAATACCAGGAATGTTTTCTATCATCTCAGGCAGTTGCTGCTGTCTCCAAGCTGGGAAGTTGTCTGCATTGTAAATGGGCTTGACTGTTGATATGTTAAGTATGGGATCTGCTCTAATCTTTCGTTTTGCAGTTTCTACAAAGTTGCTACGCTTCAGTCTTCCTTTTCCAAAACCATTAAACCTGTTATACATAGGGTGGTCTGTCAATCTTCTAAATTTTTCTGCTTGTTGTTGGGCTCTGCTATCTCTTCTGTCCTGCATTGGTTGTATACAAGTGATCTTTTCTAGTTCATTAATAGGCTTTGTCTTCAGGCTTCCAGTTATGATTCGCATTCCTTGGTTTTGGACTCTACTTATTTTGTTAAAGTTTGACTTAGCTGCTGTTGCCCAAGCTGCAATGCCATATTCCAGTACTGGCCTCACCCGTCCAGTATATAACTTCTTGAGAACTTTCTCATCTGCTCCCCACGTTGTACCAGCAAGCTTTTTCATGATTGCCATTCTCTGCCTTGCTCTTGTTCGATTTTTCTCAACCTGTGTCTTCCATGTCAGGCGACGATCAAAGGTGACTCCTAGATAGTTTGGATTTTCTTCATGGCGCAATATTTTTCCATTCAATACCAGCTTAGGTTGCTGAGTTTTATTTGAGAGGGAGAACACTGTGCATGTTGTTTTCTCCTCACTTATCTTCACTAGCCATGATTTTGACCAGTCCTCTAGCGCTAATAAGGCTTGCTGTATTCTGCTGTTAGCTGTACTAATATATTCTTCAGATATCCATATGGCTAGGTCATCTGCAAAGGAGGATGTGTGTACTCTGGCTGGAAAATTTTCTGTGATGTCATTTATATATGCTAGGAATAATGTTGGTGAAAGAACTCCTCCTTGGGGGACACCTTGCTCCAACAGCATCATTTTGCTTGTTTGTCCTTGTACTTTTGTCCTGGCAGTTCTGTTCTCAAGGTAGTGGCTGATCCGTTTATACATTTTTCCACAAACATGCATTATTTGCAGTTTTACTTTCAGTCCTTCCTTCCATACTTTATCAAATGCTTTTTCTAAATCTATCCAGACTGCTAGTGTGTGCTTTTTCTCTTGGAAGGCATCCTCTATTTCCTGAGCTATGTAGGTTATTTGATCTTCAGTGGATCTGTACTTTCTGAATCCTGCTTGATGTGGTGTTAAGAGTTTGTTTTCTTCCAGATGCCATGTTAGCCTGCCATTGATAATGCGTTCCATTAATTTTCCTACACAGTTAAGTAGACTGATAGGTCGATAGCCATTTGGTTCTTCCAGGTCTTTTCCTTTCTTTGGGACTGGTATTAGTATAGCTTCCTTCCATGCCTGTGGGACTATTCCTCTCTTCCAGCTGTTATTTAGGACTGCTAGTAGTTTCTTCTTTGCCTTGGTGCCTAGTCCTATTAGCATCTCATTTGTGATTCCATCCTTTCCTGGTGATTTCTTCTTCTTTAGGGTATTCATTGCCTGTTCCATCTCTCCCATTGTTAGATTTGCCATCATATATTCTGCTGCTGTCTCTGTATTTCTATGATGTATCTGTTTGTCTTTGATTGCTTTCTTCTGTTCGGCTGTAATATCAATGTGGTTTGCATTTGCATAGTGTTCCATTAGTGCATTTGCAGCCTTTTTTCCTGTAAGCAAGGCATTTCCTTGTTTAATTGTTATTTGTTTGTTTCTAGGTCCTTCATTGTTCATGGCTTTCACTAGTTTCCATAGTTTGTTTCCATCCCTGTCAAAATTCAGGTTTTCTGTTTTTTCCCTCCAACAATCTCTTGTTGTTTGATTTACTGTTCTTTTATATTTTGCTGAGATGGTTTTGAGAGAGATGTTCGCTTCAATTGTTTGTTCTCTCTCTGCTGTCTTCCTGGCATCTTCAACTTTGTCCTCCAAACTTTGTAGTTCTTCAGTCCAGTATGGTTTGTAATTTTTCCTCGCTCCTCTTGGAATGGACTCAGTGGCTGCCTGTATTATCGCTCTGTTTAGACTTTCCACCATTTGCTTTATGTTGCCATATCGTGTATTTATGTTTTCACAATATTTGTCAGTTAGTATGGCAAATCTGTCCCAATCTGCTCGTTTGTAATTCCAGCGGTGCAAGAGGTTTTGCTCCCGTGGAACATACTCCATATTCATTACAAACTTGGTTGGTCTGTGGTCACTACCTGCTAATTGGTCCAGCACATGGCGATCGATTTTGTGGAGGATGTCTCCTGTGCAGAAAGCTAAGTCTGGAGTAGAAGTGGTAAGCCATCTTCTGGAGTAGAAGCTCGGTGTGTCATCCGCTTTGTTGAGTAGATGGAGATTTGAGTCTATTTCCTAGTCCTCCAATTCATCTACTCTTTTGTCAGTATCTGGGTATCCCCATCTTTCTGAACGGCTATTAAAGTCTCCGACAATAATGCAGTTTGTGTCAGTTATTTTCATGTTTCTTCTTCTTCGTTCATCCGGAGTTTTTTTTCGGACGTGATTGCGTTGTGCCTGTTTACAGCAGAGCTGCGTTCTTGCGCCGTTAGGCCGACACATCCGACTTCTGCGGGCATTTGTTGACCGGGTTAACCTTCCCGGGGGTTTCTTAGGACGTTAGACTCTCACTGTTGTGGTGTTATCTCCCATCCCAGCTGGCCCATATAGATCAGCCAAAGGCATCCTGGTCGGCCCTCAAGGGAAGGCAGGGGCAGACCATGGGCATTCCCCGCCATCCAAGGAGGCTTCCATAATTGCAGAGCCATCACACAGCGCTCTGGTACTGGGCTCACCCAAGGAATCGTCACGTCCTGCACATGGCTGCTTAGCCTCACTTCCGTATATTGGGCCTTCCGTTCACCATAGGCTGTTCTTCCAGAAACCAGAAGAATGCAGTTTGCAGAGGACATCCACACAGTGAGCTTTCGATTCGGACTTTCCACGTAATGGATTTGCTATCCAAGCAATATTCCATTTTGTGCCACTAGGACACTTTTTCCACCTTTTATGAAGCCCACACAGTGAGCTTTCGATTCGGACTTTCCGCGTAATGGATTTGCTATCCAAGCAATATTCCATTTCATGCCTCTGGGAGGCTTGTGTAACCGACATGCCTGTGGTATGAAGTGTGGCAGTCTAAATACTTCTTCATGTATATTTAAATGTCAACCTGAATGTAGTTAAAGTAAGCTGCAGTCAACCTGAGCTTGTTGATATCTCCATAGAGCTTGTCCTCGAATGAAGCAGGCGTGGGCCAAAATATCTTTCTCTGTTCTGCATATATTGGGCACTCTTGCAGCAAATGTTTAGCTGTCATTTTACCAGTTCCACAATTACATTCATCTGTATCTCCTATCTTTAGTTTGTTGAACAAGTGGTATTTCAGCCTGTTATGCCCTGTGCGGAGTCTGAAGATTGCTACTTGTTCTCTTCGGTCGAGTTTGTAATATGCATCATCCTTCTGGTGGCCTGGATGCTCTGATTCCCATTTGGTTCTATAGGTGCTTTTTATCAACCTCTTTGCCTCGTTATAGGTTATGTCTATGTCAGGCTGTGGTAGTCGTCCGCCCTCTTTTGCCAGTCTGTCAGCCTCTTCGTTTCCAGGTATACTGCAATGTGATGGGATCCACTGTATTACAACTTTTTTGGATTTCTGGCATAGACCATAGAGTGCTGCTCTTAGGTCAGTTTGTTCTGTGCTGTTATTGCTCTTCAGTATTGAGACAGCTGACTTTGCATCTGTGAAGATAGCTATTTGCTTCTCTTTATTTTCCTCCATCAAGAGCATTTCTGCTGCAGTTCTCAGAGCCTCTACCTCCGCTTTGAAGTTACTTGAGAACTTTCCAGTTGCCATTGAATGTGTTTTTTTCACTCCATTTTTTAAATTTAGGAGAATTCCTCCTCCTCCATTCTCTATTGAATTTTTGGCTGATCCATCTGTATATGCATGGGTCCAATTGCTGCCTGGGTAATGTTCTTTTATGTAGTTTAGGGTTATTTCTCTTCTTTCGGTTTCATGCTGAGTGTTCTTTTTCTCAATACCAGGAATGTTTTCTATCATCTCAGGCAGTTGCTGCTGTCTCCAAGCTGGGAACTTGTGTGCATTGTAAATGGGTTTGACTGTTGATATGTTAAGTATAGGATCTGCCCTAATCTTTCGTTTTGCAGTTTCTACAAAGTTGCTACGCTTCAGTCTTCCCTTTCCAAAACCACTAAACCTTTTATACATAGGGTGGTCTGTCAATCTTCTAAATTTTTCAGCTTGTTGCTGGGCTCTGCTATCTCTTCTATCCTGCATTGGTTGTAAACAAGTGATCTTTTCTAGTTCATTAATAGGCGTTGTCTTCAGGCTTCCAGTTATGATTCGCATTCCTTGGTTTTGGACTCTACTTATTTTGTTAAAGTTTGACTTAGCTGCTGTTGCCCAAGCTGCAATGCCATATTCCAGTACTGGCCTCACCCGTCCAGTATATAACTTCTTGAGAACTTTCTCATCTGCTCCCCATGTTGTATCAGTAAGCTTTTTCATGATTGCCATTCTCTGCCTTGCTCTTGTTCGATTGTTCTCAACCTGTGTCTTCCATGTCAGGCGACGATCAAAGGTGACTCCTAGATAGTTTGGATTTTCTTCATGGCGCAATATTTTTCCATTCAATACCAGCTTAGGATGCTGAGTTTTATTTGAGAGGGAGAACACTGTGCTTGTTGTTTTCTCCTCACCTATCTCCAATAGCTATGATTTTGACCAGTCCTCTAGCGCTAATAAGGCTTGCTGTATTCTGCTGTTAGTTGTACTAATATATTCTTCAGATGTCCATATGGCTAGGTCATCTGCAAAGGAGGATGTGTGTACTCTGGATGGAAAATTTTCCGTGATGTCATTTATATATGCTAGGAATAATGTTGGTGAAAGAACTCCTCCTTGGGGGACACCTTGCTCCAACAGCATCATTTTGCTTGTTTGTCCTTGTACTTTTGTCCTGGCAGTTCTGTTCTCAAGGTAGTGGCTGATCCATTTATACATTTTTTCCACAAACATGCATTTTTTGTAGTTTTACTTTCAGTCCTTCCTTCCATACTTTATCAAATGCTTTTTCTAAATCTATCCAGACTGCTAGTGTGTGCTTTTTCTCTTGGAAGGCATCCTCTATTTCCTGAGCTATATAGGTTATTTGATCTTCAGTGAATCTGTACTTTCTGAATCCTGCTTGGTGTGGTGTTAAGAGTTTGTTTTCTTCCAGATGCCATGTTAGCCTGCCATTGATAATGCGTTCCATTAATTTTCCTACACAGCTAAGTAGACTGATAGGTCGATAGCCATTTGGTTCTTCCAGGTCTTTTCCTTTCTTTGGGACTGGTATTAGTATAGCTTCCTTCCATGCCTGTGGGACTATTCCTCTCTTCCAGCTGTTATTTAGGACTGCTAGTAGTTTCTTCTTTGCCTTGGTGCCTAGTCCTATTAGCATTTCATTTGTGATTCCATCCTTTCCTGGTGATTTCTTCTTTTTTAGGGTATTCATTGCCTGTTCCATTTCTTCCATTGTTAGATTTGCCATCATATATTCTGCTGCTGTCTCTGTATTTCTATGATGTATCTGTTTGTCTTTGATTGCTTTCTTCTGTTCGGTTGTAATATCAATGTGGTTTGCATTTGCATAGTGTTCCATTAGTGCATTTGCAGCCTTTTTTCCTGTAAGCAAGGCATTTCCTTGTTTAATTGTTATTTGTTTGTTTCTAGGTCCTTCATTGTTCATGGCTTTCACTAGTTTCCATAGTTTGTTTCCATCCCTGTCAAAATTCAGGTTTTCTGTTTTTTCCCTCCAACAATCTCTTGTTGTTTGATTTACTGTTCTTTTATATTTTGCTGAGATGGCTTTGAGAGAGATGTTCGCTTCAATTGTTTGTTCTCTCTCTGCTGTCTTCCTGGCATCTTCAACTTTGTCCTCCAAACTTTGTAGTTCTTCAGTCCAGTATGGTTTGTAATTTTTCCTCGCTCCTCTTGGAATGGACTCAGTGGCTGCCTGTATTATCGCTGTTTAGACTTTCCACCATTTGCTTTATGTTGCCATATCGTGTATTTATGTTTTCACAATATTTGTCTGTTAGTATGGCAAATCTGTCCCAGTCTGCTCGTTTGTAATTCCAGCGGGGCAAGGGCTTTTGCTCCTGTGGAACATACTCCATATTCATTACAAGCTTGATTGGTCTGTGGTCACTACCTGCTAATTGGTCCAGCACATGGCGATCGATTTTGTGGAGGATATCTCCTGTGCAGAAAGCTAAGTCTGGAGTAGAAGTGGTAAGCCATCTTCTGGAGTAGAAGCTCGGTGTGTCATGCGCTTTGTTGAGTAGATGGAGATTTGAGTCTATTTCCCAGTCCTCCAATTCATCTCCTCTTTTGTCAGTATCTGGGTATCCCCATCTATCTGAACGGCTATTAAAGTCTCCGACAATAATGCAGTTTGTGTCAGTTATTTTCATGTTTGAGAGTGTAAGGTCCTTATCTGCTGGGCTATACAGATTGTAGATTCTTATTTTCACGTCCTTTACCATTATATCAACACCTATAATTTCCGTTTGGTTGTCAGAGATCACAGATACTTCGCTGCAAGGTATTGTATTTCGTGTAAGTATTAGAACTCCTCCTTTGTGTCCTTCGCGGTCGAAACGTGTGGCCTGATATCCCCTGACTGAGAATTTGTGATTGGCGTTGAGGTGTGTCTCTTGAATGCATGCCACGTCTATTCTATCTTTATGAAGACGCTGTGTTAGGGAGTCTTTCTTCTTGTAAACTCCTTCGGCATTCCACTGTAGTATGTTGAGTGTCCGGGGTATTTGGTCAATAGCTCTTAACCTACTCCTCTGTGCCTCGACTTCACAGCACAGGGGAAGGTGACCACCAGTAGTCATGGGTGGACCCCCTCGAGGCAGGGGGCCCGGCACTACCGCCGCGTGATGGGACTTCACGGGATTAGCACAATAACGATTAATTTTGATTTGTGACATCATGAATTAAGTTACGTTGCACTGCTTTGTCAAGCCTGTGGCTCAGTACATCCGATTTCGACAAGCATTTATTCGGGATGCTTTCCCTAGCCTTTGACTGTCCCCAGTCTACCTACAAGGCAGCAGGTTTTACGTTGCACTGCTTTGTCAAGCCTGTGGCTCAGTACATCCGATTTCGACAAGCATGTATTCGGGGTGCTTTCCCTAGCCTTTGACTGTCCCCAGTCTACCTACAAGGCAGCAGGTTTGTGTGTCTCTTCGTCTGGTCCCTCTCCCTTGACCTGTCCGACATTGGTGGCCCTACCAGTAGCTGTGCTACCGTCGGCATAACTCTTGGGGTAATTGGGACACGCAAGCCCCTCTACCTCGTCACGGTGGACGCACAGCAGAGGGGTGAAGTATTTCAGTGCGCGGGTGAATGTGATGTCATTTTTGCAAAGCTTATGTCTTGATTATTTTCTCATTTCCTACTACCCCTCCTTTTACCCTTTGTTTACAAAACCACATTTTTAAACTTGTATTTTTGCCTTCACCTTGTTCATGTTTCAGCACCATACAATAGTGAAGAATATATTTAACACTGATTCTTCTTCTTCTTCTTCTTCTTCTTCTTCTTCTTCTTCTTCTTCTTCTTCTTCTTCTTCTTCTTCTTCTTCTGCTGCGTTCATCCCGAGTGTTTTTTTTTTTTTAGATGTGATTGCGGTTATTGTTATACACCCTTGGGCCTAGACCCTTGGGCCAACACATCCGACTTTTGCGTGCGTTTTGACCAGGTTAGCATTCCTGGGGGACTCTCACTTTTGTGATGCCGTCCACATCCCAGCTGGTCAAGTTAGAACGGTCGAATCCCCTCTGCCGTGCGTCCACCTTGACGAGGTAGAGGGGCTTGCGCGTCCCAATGACCCCAAGAGCTATGCCGACGGTAGCACAGCTACTGGTAGGGCCACCCATGTCGGACAGGTCAAGGGAGAGGGACCAGACGAAGAGACGTACAAACCTGCTGCCTTGTAGGTAGACTGGGGACAGTCAAAGGCTAGGGAAAGCATCCCGAACAAATGCTTGTCGAAATCGGATGTACTGAGCCACAGGCTTGACAAAGAAGTGCAACGTAACTTTATCATTTCATGATGCCACAGATGAAAATTAATCGTTATGGTGCTAATCCCGTGAAGTCCCATCAGGCGGTGATAGTGCCGGGCCCCCTGCCTCGAGGGGGTCCACCCATGACTACTGGTGGTCACCTTCCCCTGTGCTGTGGAATCAAGGCACAGAGGAGTAGGTTAAGAGCTATTGACCAAACACCCCGGACACTCAACATACTACAATGGAATGCCGAAGGAGTTTATAACAAGAAAGCCTCCCTAACACAGCGTCTTCATAAAGATTGAATAGATGTGGCATGCATTCAAGAGACACACCTCAACGCCAATCGCACATTTTCAGTCGAGGGATATCAGGCCACACGTTTCGACCGCGAAGGACACAAAGGAGGAGTTGTAATACTTACACGAAATACAATACCTTGCAGCGAAGTATCTGTGATCTCTGACAACCAAACGGAAATTATAGGTGTTGATATAATGATAAAGGACGTGAAAATAAGAATTTACAATCTGTATAGCCCGGCTGATAAGGATCTTACACTCTCAAACATGGAAATAACTGACACAAATTGCATTGTTGTCGGAGACTTTAATAGCCGTTCAGAAAGATGGGGATACCCAGATACTGACAAAAGAGGAGATGAAGTGGAGGACTGGGAAATAGACTCAAATCTCCATCTACTCAACAAAGCGGATGACACATCGAGCTTCTACTCCAGAAGATGGATTACCACTTCTATTCCAGACTTAGCTTTCTGCACAGGAGACATCCTCCACAAAATCGATCGCCATGTGCTTGACCAATTAGCAGGTAGTGACCACAGACCAATCAAGCTTGTAATAAATATGGAGTATGTTCCACAGGAGCAAAAGCCTTTGCCCCGTTGGAATTACAAACGAGCAGATTGGGACAGATTTGCCATACTAACAGACAAATATTGTGAAAACATAAATACACGATATGGCAACATGAAGCAAATGGTGGAAAGTCTAAACAGAGCAATAATACAGGCGGCCACTGAGTCTATTCCAAGAGGAGCAAGGAAAAATTACAAACCATACTGGACTGAAGAACTACAAATTTTGGAGGACAAAGTTGAAGATGCTAGGAAGACCGCAGAGAGAGAGAACAAACAACTGAAGCGAACATCTCTCTCAAAGCCATCTCAGCAAAATATAAAAGAACAGTAAATCAAACAACAAGAGATTGTTGGAGGAAAAAAACAGAAAACCTGAATTTTGACAGGGATGGAAACAAGCTTTGGAAACTAGTGAAAGACATGAACAATGAGGAACCTAGAAACAAACAAATAACAATTAAACAAGGAAATGCCTTGCTTACAGGAAAAAAGGCTGCAAATGCACTAATGGAACACTATGCCAGTGCAAACCACATTGATATTACAGCCGAACAGAAGAAAGCAATCAAAGATAAACAGATACATCATAGATATACAGAGACAGCAGCAGAATATATGATGGCAAATCTAACAATGGAAGAAATGGAACAGGCAATGAATACCCTAAAAAAGAAGACATCACCAGGAAAGGATGGAATCACAAATGAAATGCTAATAGGACTAGGCACTAAGGCAAAAAAGAAACTACTAGCAGTCCTAAATTACAGCTGGAAGAGGGGAATAGTCCCACAGGCATGGAAGGAAGCTATACTAATACCAGTCCCAAAGAAAGGAAAAGACCTGGAAGAACCAAATGGCTATCGACCTATCAGTCTTCTTAGCTGTGTAGGAAAATTAATGGAACGCATTATCAATGGCAGGCTAACATGGCATCTGGAAGAAAACCAACTCTTAACACCTCACCAAGCAGGATTCAGAAAGTACAGATCCACTGAAGATCAAATAACCTATATAGCTCAGGAAATAGAGGATGCCTTCCAAGAGAAAAAGCACACACTAGCGGTCTGGATAGATTTAGAAAAAGCATTTGATAAAGTATGGAAGGAAGGACTGAAAGTAAAACTGCAAAAAATGCATGTTTGTGGGAAAATGTACAAATGGATCAGCCACTACCTTGAGAACAGAACTGCCAGGACAAAAGTACAAGGACAAACCAGCAAAATGATGCTGTTGGAGCAAGGTGTCCCCCAAGGAGGAGTTCTTTCACCAACATTATTCCTAGCATATATAAACGACATCACGGAAAATTCTCCAGCCAGAGTACACACATCATCCTTTGCAGATGACCTAGTCATATGGACATCTGAAGAATATATTAGTACAGCTAACAGCAGAATACAGCAAGCCCTATTAACGCTAGAGGACTGGTCAAAATCATGGCTAGTGAAGATAAGTGAGGAGAAAACAACATGCACAGTGTTCTCCCTCTCAACTAAAACTCCGCAACCTAAGCTGGTATTGAATGGAAAAATATTGCGCCATGAAGAAAATCCAAACTATCTAGGAGTCACCTTTGATCGTCGCCTGACATGGAAGACACAGGTTGAGAAAAATCGAACAAGAGCAAGGCAAAGAATGGCAATCATGAAAAAGCTTGCTGGTACAACGTGGGGAGCAGATGAGAAAGTTCTCAAGAAGTTATATACTGGACGGGTGAGGCCAGTACTGGAATATGGCATTGCAGCTTGGGCAACAGCAGCTAAGTCAAACTTTAACAAAATAAGTAGAGTCCAAAATCAAGGAATGCGAATCATAACTGGAAGCCTGAAGACAACGCCTATTAATGAATTAGAGAAGATCACTTGTTTACAACCAATGCAGGATAGAAGAGATAGCAGAGCCCAGCAACAAGCTGAAAAATTTAGAAGATTGACAGACCACCCTATGTATAAAAGGTTTAGTGGTTTTGGAAAGGGAAGACTGAAGCGTAGCAACTTTGTAGAAACTGCAAAACGAAAGATTAGGGCAGATCCCATACTTAACATATCAACAGTCAAACCCATTTACACTGCAGACAAGTTCCCAGCTTGGAGACAGCAGCAACTGCCTGAGATGATAGAAAACATTCTTGGTATTGAGAAAAAGAACACTCAGCATGAAACCGAAAGAAGAGAAATAACCCTAAACTACATAAAAGAACATTACCCAAGCAGCAATTGGACCCATGCATATACAGATGGATCAGCCAAAAATTCAGTAGAGAATGGAGAAGGAGGAATTCTCCTAAATTTAAAAAATGGAGTGAAAAAAACACATTCAGTGGCAACTGGAAAGTTCTCAAGTAACTTCAAAGCGGAGGTAGAGGCTCTGAAAACTGCAGCAGAAATGCTCTTGATGGAGGAAAATAAAGAGACGCAAATAGCTATCTTTACAGATGCAAAGTCAGCTGTCTCAATACTGAAGAGCAATAACAGCACAGAAATAGCTGACCTAAGAGCAGCACTCCATGGTCTATGCCAGAAATCCAAAAAAGTTGTAATACAGTGGATCCCATCACATTGCAGTATACCTGGAAATGAAGAGGCTGACAGACTGGCAAAAGAGGGCGGACGACTACCACAGCCTGACATAGACATAACCTATAATGAGGCAAAGAGGTTGATAAAAAGCACTTATAGAACCAAATGGGAATCAGAGCATCCAGGCCACCAGAAGGATGATGCATATTACAAACTCGACCGAAGAGAACAAGTAGCAATCTTCAGACTCCGCACAGGACATAACAGGCTGAAATACCACTTGTTCAACAAACTAAAGATAGGAGATACAGATGAATGTAATTGTGGAACTGGTAAAATGACAGCTAAACATTTGCTGCAAGAGTGCCCAATATATGCAGAACAGAGAAAGATATTTTGGCCCACACCTGCTTCATTCGAGGACAAGCTCTATGGAGATATCAACAAGCTCAAGTCGACTGCAGCTTACTTTAACTGTATTCAGGTTGACATTTAAATGTACATGAAGAAGTATCTAGACTGCCACACTTCATACCACAGGTATGTCGGTTACACAAGCCCCTCCCAGAGGCATGAAATGGAATATTGCTTGGATAGCAAATCCATTACGTGGAAAGTCCGAATCGAAAGCTCACTGTGTGGGCTTCATAAAAGGTGGAAAAAGTGTCCTAGTGGCACAAAATGGAATATTGCTTGGATAGCAAATCCATTGTGTGGAAAGTCCGAATCGAAAGCTCACTGTGTGGATGTCATCTGCAAACTGCATTCTTCTGGCTTCTGGAAGAACAGCCTATGGTGAACGGAAGGCCCAATATACAGAAGTGAGGCTAAGCAGCCATGTGCAGGACGTGACGATTCCTTGGGTGAGCCCAGTACCAGAGCGCTGTGTGATGGCTCTGCAATTATGGAAGCCTCCTTGGATGGCGGGGAATGCCCATGGTCTGCCCCTGCCTTCTCTTGAGGGCCGACCAGGATGCCTTTGGCTGTTCTATATGGGCCAGCTGGGATGGGAGATAACACCACAACAGTGAGAGTCTAACGTCCTAAGAAACCCCTCGGGAAGGTTAACCCGGTCAACAAATGCCCGCAGAAGTCGGATGTGTCGGCCTAACGGCGCAAGAACGCAGCTCTGCTGTAAACAGGCACAACGCAATCACGTCAGAAAAAAAAAACTCCGGATGAACGAAGAAGAAGAAGAACGGTCGAATACTTCACGATCAGCCCTTAATGGAAGGCAAGGACAGTCCATGGGCATTATCCGCCATCCAGGGGAGGCTTCCATAGTTTCAGAGCCGACCCATAACGTTCTTGTGCTGGGTTCACCGAAGGAATCGCCACGTCCTGCTCACGGCTGCTTTAATTCCTCACTTGATATATTGGGTATTTCGTTCGCTACGGGCCGCTCCCCACAAAAACAGGCCGGTCTGCAGACAGTAACCACTCAGCGAGCTTTCGATTCAGACATGTGCTATTCGTTGTGCCCGGAGGACATATATAGTCAGAGCTGTTCCGGGCACAACGGACATTCGGAAAACTATCTAGTCAGAGCTGTTCCGGACACAAGAACATTCGGAAAACTAGACAGTCAGAGCTGTTCCGAGCACGGCGGACATTCAGAAAACTAGCTAGTCAGAGATGTTCCCGTCACGAGGACATTCGGAAAACTAGCTAGTCAGAGCTGTTCTTGGCTCGTGAGACATTTCACTCGGACGTAATTGCGTAATGCCAGTTTTTATTTGCCACCCATAGGCCAGCACTTCCGATTTCGGCGGGCATTTTTAATGAGGTTAGCCTTCCTCGGGTTTCGAGGGACGTTAGACTCTTACTGTTGTGGTGTCGCCCACATCTCAGCTGGTCAAGGTAGAACGGTCAAAGACATTACGGTCAGCCCTCAAGGGAAGGCGGAGGCAGACCATGGGCATTCTCCGCTATCCAAGGAGGCTTCCATAATTGCAGAGCCGGCACATATTGCTCTGAGCCTGAGCTCACCCGAGGAATCGCCACGTCCTGCTGATGGCTGCTTTAATTCCTCACTTCCGTGTATTGGGCATTTTTTTTTGCCGCTGCTCGCTCCCCACACAAACTAGCGTCGGACAGTCTGCGGTCGACATCCACTCATTAAGCTTTCGCTTCGGACTTCCGCGTAATGGATTAACTAGCCAAGCGTTCCATTTCGTGTGTGTGAGACGTTTTTCCACCTTTGACTACGCTCACTCTATGAGTATAGTAGGTACCGACTTTCATCGTAACCATTTCAAGACTTTGAGGCGCTTTTTCCACCTTTAGTACCCGCTCACGAGGTAGGCTACATGTGCTGCCGGCTCAGCACCTTACCTCCGTGCATCAGTGAGCAAGTAACGGCCAGGCCCTCTCATCCGGGGATCCCTCATATCCCCCAGCTGAGAGCCTTCGAGTTATTATGTGAACTAAGCATGTAGCGTGCTCAGCATCTCACCTCCGTATTTGCAGTAGGTGAGTATTGGCCCGGCTCTCACATCCAAGGGTTAATGGCTTAGAGGCGTTTAGCCATATCCCTCAGCTAGGAGCCTTAGAGTATGTGTCCGGACCAAAATTAGCGACATCGTGCGCCTGATTTAGTCTTTTACTGCTATCCCCAGTCTACCTGCAGAGCAGCAGGTTGTGACTCTCTTAGTCTTGTCCCTATCCCAAGACCTGTCCGACATGTAGTTGTGCTTCCATCGGCATAGCTCTTGGGGTCACTGGGACACGCAAGCCTCCCCCCTCCCACCGCGGCAAGGTGGAGACACATGGGGAAAGGGATTTTATGTATTAATTTGTGGTTTCATGTTGTCGAATGTTGCTCCATTTTCGTTAGCACTTTTGTGTGTGGCTCACACATACCATCGTCTATCTATTGCTGGGTTTTATTAATAATCATCTGTAAGAAAATGGTTGACATGTTTTATTGTCACTATCTATTCTGACTTAGTCATTAATCGCGGTTCCAACATCACAGCATAGGGTGGTCCCCATTATGCTCTGTTCCCGTGCCAGTGAGTATCACATAAAATGTTCCCCACTGCCCCATGTGAAAAGTGGAAAAGACAGGAGTCTTGACAAACAACGGCCCGCTCAGGCACACTGTGCAAAATGCCACAGCCAGAATGTCACCACAAACGTTTTCTACGAACAATACAGTTCATCCTTGATGGAATTGGCAGTCACTTTCCCAATCAGATGTTCACCTACAAAAACTCGATGTTTTCTAGCCAGCCTCGCCATTTTTTCTCCGAAATGTAGATCATGCAGCAAAACAATCTCGAAAGATGTAAAGAAAAATTTCACTGTACATAATCCCGTCGCCAGAATGCCAACATTAAAGTCCTCCTCGAAAACACAGTTCATCTTTGATGGAAACGGCAGTCACTAGCAAAACCAGCAGCCACACATTTCTGCATAAAAGGCAAGAAAACCGGTTGTTTCTGTGACACACCCGCCGCCATACATGCAACTATTTCAGGATGTTGTTGTTCCGATTTTAGATGTTATCTAGCCAGCTACGCCATTGTGAGTATGCAGATCACGCCACACCACCTCGGACAGATGTAAAAAACAATTCACTGTACATAATGCTGTCTCCAGAATGCCAAAACAACAGTACTCCACGAAAGCACGGTTCATCGTCAAAAGAAGCGGCAGCCAACCAGAAGACCAGCCGCCATACATTTCTGCGGCACAACAACCGGTCAATTCTGGGACATAGAAATCCATCATTGCTCTGAACATGCAGATCACTCTCCACAACCTCGGGCAGATTTAAAAGCATTTCACACGAAATTCACAGCTCACAGCGTCGCGCCACGCACTAAACTCAGTAGCAGGGCTACGGAACTGTAAACTACCAGTCTAACATGAGGAAAATGCGAATGCAACGATAGCCACGAGTATATGCACTCAGAGGCCATAACCGTTTCACTGCCTATCCGCCATGCTTATCTATTGTGGCTTCCTGTCCCCAACATGGCAAATAGGCATTTAAACCGTCAAGGCCCCTGGAGTGTTTACGCTTGTGGCTACGGTTTGCATTCGGATTTTCATCATGTTGGACTGGTAGTGCATGGTTCCGTCGCCCTGCTACTGAGTGAGTGCGTGGCGCTCGACATTGTGAGCTGTGAATTATGTGTGAAATGCTTAAACATCTGTCCGCGGTTGCTTGTAGCGTGAACTTCATGTTTGGAACGATGGCGGCCGGCTGTTACTGAATTGACTGGTTTGCCTTTTCGGTTCATGGGTGAATTTTTTCTCGGAGACTCCTGGGGGGGGGGTCGTCGCTGGAGCTACGGTGTTCGTGCTTTGAGCGACGCTTTCGGCGGTCGACCTGTGGAAAGAGACCGAGCCATAAGGGAATAAAACCCGGGCCAATGAAGTCTTGTTGGTGACTGCCGATTCCATCGACAATGAACTGTATTTTTCGTGTAGGACTTTTGGGTTTGCATTCTGGCGGCGGCATTATGCACAGTGTACCTGTGCGGGCTGTTGGCTTGCCGAAACTCATGTCTTTTCCACTTTTCACATTGGGCAGTGAATTGTAAGAAGACACAGGTTATGGTCGTGACTAGGAAGAACGACGTACCACAATGTAATATACAAGTAAATGGCAATATTCTTCAACAAATGAATCGGTACAATTATCTCGGAACAGTTATAACATCTGATGGGAGATGCCTTGAATAGATTAGAACAAGAATCGCCATGGTGAAAGTAGCCTTTAGCAAGATGAAAAACATTCTGACCAATAAAAAGATGTCAATTGAAACGAGAAAAAGAGTGTTGAGGGGGTACATAGAGACTGTTCTTTTGTATGGATGTGAAACTTGGACAATGTGCAGTCAAACTGAAAAACATCTGATGGCTGCAGAAATGTGGTTTCTGAGGACAATGCAAAGAATACCATGGACAGACAGAAAAACCAATGACCAAGTACTACAAGATGCAAATGAAAATCGTAAATTGATTAGAGAAATTAGACGTAGAGTCGTAGACCGTCAAAATGTGTTGGACATGTTATGAGAAGAAATGGATTTGAGAACTTAGTGACAACTGGCAAGATCGAAGGGAACAGACCAAGAGGAAAACCGAGAGGAAAATACCTGGATTACTTGGCCACATGGCATGGACGAGACAGGAACACTGAGCTGATCCACGACTCTGGTGATCGAGTGAAATGGCGAGTCATGACCGCCCACGCTTTCCGGCATGACACATGATTGATTTAAATATTGAGCACAACCCACTACTGGCAACGCCGATCGCATTCTGGTATGAACCTAAGGCCTATCCACGTCAATATGGAAGCACTATACTCGAGTTTCGCCCTCGTTTGAGCTCGTCAGTAGTGCATATCCCTGACCGGATCCGGAAACAGTCCCGGATCACGCGTGTGAAGCGGGTGTGTAACCACGCGGCACACACTGGACACACCAAATTATCACAACAGAACATCACAATACTACCCATCGTAGGCTATGCTCAAGATTGGGCAATCTGCACTACTGACGAGCTCAAACGAGGGCGAAACTCGAGTATAGTGCTTCCATATTGACGTGGATAGGCCTTAGGTTCATACCAGAATGCGATCGGCGTTGCCAGTAGTGGGTTGTGCTCAATATTTAAATTTCAAATCCCGAAACAACCACATAATCAAGTTATTATTGCTCAGGGTTCCAAATGTTGCTGTATGTAGCCGAGGCGCGGTGTTGGGGTGAGCGCCCAACATTGCTCAAATACCTCAATGGCTCGTGAATACATAACCTATGCAGCAAAAGTCCAACTCCTGGCCTTCACGTGGCGGACCTGTTTAAACTAACAGGAGAAGGGGCGACGGCGAGTCTCTGGCGCCGGAAAATAACCAGTATGCTCTAGATGTGTATGCACGTACATGCATGCGCAGACAGGTGTGCGCGCGCGTACACATCTACACTCGAGTGAGACCACAGTCTGCTCTAGCAAAGAAAGGTGCTGAAGACGGAGGCAACCAGCCAAGAGGCGCACCACAGAAATCAGGATGCCACGCAATCACGCAAAATGAAATATGTCGACTACTGCTAATCGTTATGGTGCTCGCCCTGCTTTGGACCCCCAGGCAGGTGCAGTGCCGGGCCCTATGTCTCGAAAGGGTCCAACCCCAACTACTGGAGGTCCTTCTCAGATGTCCTGTGGAGCCAGGGGACATGAGAATAGGACGACTGGCCATACTAAACGAAGACTTAAAATAATGCACTGGAATGCGGAGGGAGTCAGCAACAAAAAAATAGAATTAGAAAAAATCTTGGACCAAGAAAAAGTAAGCATATGTTGCTTGCAAGAAACTCACCTCAATGAAAATATAGCCTTCAAAATCAGAGGCTACCAGTGTTACCGATCTGACCGAAAGAACAGGCGAAAAGGTGGGATACTGACCCTTGTAAGAAATAACATCATGGCTTCCCAAATCAAAGTCTACATGGAAGGGGCTGAGTATCAGACACTTAAACTTAAGACAGGTAATACAGATCTACATCTGATCAATTACTACGTCCAAGTGACCGCCCACAGGCACTGGACACTCTACCACTAAAAGAAAAAATGATTATGTGTGGCGATTTCAACAGCCACTCGCAGAGCTGGGGCTATGATCACATGGACCAGAGAGGAGAGAGACTGGAAGACTGGCAGGATGAGAATAGATTCATGTTGATTAACAAGCCGTCCGACCCACATACTTTCTACTCGAGATCATGGCACTCTACAACTACACCTGACCTGGCTTTTCATTCACCAGACCTGGAGTGGAACATTACACGAACTGTTGGGAAACAACTTGGTGGCAGTGACCATCGGCCAGTCTTTCTAACCGTAGAAAATGAGCTTGTAAGTGAAAGCAGCACCCTCTCGAGGTGGAACTACAAGAAAGCAGACTGGGCAATGTACAAGCATCGCACCAGCATACTGGTTAGAAACCTGAACACTGAGAAAGACATAAATAAAGCAGTTGAAGAGTTTGGGAAATGCATACTACAGGCAGCACGAGAAACAGTACCAAGAGGAGCCCGTAAACAATATAAACCCTACTGGAGTAGTGAACTGGAACAGTTGCATAATGATGTTGAAGTGTGTAGAAAGCAAGCAGAGGCCACACCCAGCCAAGAGCACCACAATAAATTCCAGCATGCAAAAGCCAAATTTCAAAGGGCCAAGCTGCAGGCTAGACGGAAAAGCTGGCAGGAGAAAACAGAGTCTCTGAACTTTGAAAGAGACACAAGGAAATTGTGGAAGCTAATAAAACAGCTTAATGACGAGGGCACAGGGAGAAACTCAAAAATTGCACTACATAAAGATGGAAAAATCTTAACAAGAAAGCAAGCAGCTGACCATTTTGCGGACTCGTTCGCACAAGATAGCAATATCAAAATTAGTCCAGAGAAACAACAAGAGATTCGAGAGAAACGACAACATACAGGACAGAAGGAAATAGTACATGAGGTTCTGGAGGCACCCATCACAATCAGCGAACTGGAGCTAGCCATATCAAAACTGAAAATGAGAAAGTCACCAGGAGCTGATGGTATCTCCAATGAAATGATCAGGAACCTAGGAACAGAGGCCAAAACAAAGCTGTTGCAGATCTTCAATAACAGCTGGACCTTAGGCAGTGTTCCACAAGCCTGGAGAGAAGCAATCATGATACCCCTCCTAAAATCAGGGAAAGATGGTTCCATTGCCTCTAGCTACAGACCAATTAGCCTCACCAGCTGTCTCTGCAAAACACTGGAGCGCATCATCAATCACAGACTGCAGTGGTACATTGAAAGTAAAAACATCCTTGTGCCACAGCAGGCTGGCTTTAGGCAGTGCTACTCTACGGAAGATCAGACAACCTACCTCTCTCAAGAAATTGAGGATGCATTCCAAGAGAAGAAGCTGGTGCTTGCGGCATGGATAGATCTGAAGAAAGCCTTTGACAAAGTCTGGAAAGAAGGTCTGATGAAGAAACTGAGAAACTGCAAAGTCAATGGAAGAATGTACAAATGGGTGAAAGCATACTTGCACAACAGAAGAGCCCGAGTACAGATAGACGGACTCAAGAGCAAGAAAGTACTACTGCGTCACGGTGTCCCCCAGGGCGGAGTCTTGTCCCCCACACTTTTTCTAATCTTCATCAATGATCTTGTTGCTCACCTACCGCATGGAATTAAAGCGGCAATGTACGCCGATGACCTGGTTCTATGGAGCACAAATGAAAATGCATCAGTGGCCACCAGATTGCTACAAAGAGCTGTAGATACATTTGCTGCATGGGCAAATAGATGGTGTGTCAGCATAAACACTGACAAGTGCAGCACCACCCTATTTACCCTCTCTCCAAAACAAAAGGCAGGGATCATCCAGATAAATGGAACACCCCTAAGAGAAGATAAAGAACCAACATACCTTGGAGTAACATTTGATGGCAAGCTGACATGGAGAAAGCACATCAACAAAGCAGTAGCAAAAGCCAGAAGGAAAATAGCCATCCTGAGAAAGCTAAGTGGAACCACATGGGGAGCCAGTACGAAAATACTTAGCAAAGTTTACCAACAGAGCATACGACCACACCTGGAATATGGGTCAACTGCGTGGTGTTCAGCATCAAATACCACACTACAAGAGCTGGACAAGGTGCAAAATCAAGCACTTAGAGTCACCACAGGAGGGATGAGATCAACCCCTATAGTGGAAATGGAGAAGATGGGGAGGACACAGGCACTGAGTGAGCGCAGAGATACGAAAACGCTAATACAAGCAGAAAAGTTCCTCAGCTTGCCAGGCCACCCTATGAAGAACAGATTTGAAAACCTAGCTATGGGGCGGTTGAAAAGAAGTAGTTTTATCCACCAGGCCAAACGACTCTGCAGAGAAACCACTGATCTGCCCACAATTGGTATCCCCCTAACAACTATTCCAGAGCGAACTCCATGGAAAGATGAGCATAGACTATCGTTACAAATCCAGACAAAAGTGAGAGGAATATTTGACAAGGAAGAACAGAACAGTGTGCAGCGCAGAACAGCCACTCTCAGCTTCCTTGATGAAGAATACCCACAGGACCTCTGGATCCGAGTCTACACAGATGGGTCAGCACAAAATGCTGTTCGAAATGGAGGAGCGGGAGTGTACATAGAATACCCAAATAATACTAGGGACACAGCCAGAGTACCGACAGGAAAGTACTGCCATAACTATGATGCCGAAATTGAGGCAATCAAGATAGCAACAGAGAAATTACTAAATAACAGCAATGGTACACAACCTGTGGTGCTACTAACAGATGCAAAATCAGTACTCGAGGCGCTCCTCTCTGGGAAATTGCCAGTACTAAGGACACTACTCTCTGAACTTAGCAGTCAGCATAAAGTCACCATACAGTGGATACCATCCCACTGTGGAGTACCCGGAAACGACAGAGCTGATCAATTGGCTAAGGAAGGAGCCAAAGAGGAACAGCCTGATGTGCCCGTTACATACCACCAAAAGAAAAGAATGATCAAATCAGTCAGAAAGCCACCAAAACCTGCTCAAGATGACTACCACATTATGGACAGACCAGAACAAGTCATTATTCTGCGCCTCAGAACAGGACACAATAGATTACGCAACCACATGTATACAAAATTCAAGATTGGTGAAACAGCCATGTGCACATGTGGATTGGCGTCGCAGACAGCAGAGCACATACTCCAAGACTGCCCAAAATATAACATATCTAGGCAAACCTTCTGGCCTAGAGAGACGACAGTGGAAGATAAACTCTATGGACCACTGTGTGAACTGAAAAAAACAGTTCAATTCATGCAAGAGACGACATTGCAGATATAGACATATTTCAAGCGAACGAAAGAAGAAGAAGAAGATTATTGCTCACTGGATTTAGGAGGCCTGGTGTTCCTTGCCAGTGAGAAGTCCTGATCGTTCGGGTCCCATCGATTGACGGACGTCGGTCGCGGCGATTGGGCAATCTTGAGCATAGCCTACGATGGGTAGCGTTGTGATGTTCTGTTGTGATAATTTGGTGTGTCCAGTGTGTGCCGCGTGGTTACACACCCGCTTCACACGCGTGATCCGGGACTGTTTCCGGATCCGGTCAGGGATATGCACTACTGACGAGCTCAAACGAGGGCGAAACTCGAGTATAGTGCGTCCATATTGACGTGGATAGGCCTTAGGTTCATACCAGAATGCGATCGGCGTTGCCAGTAGTGGGTTGTGCTCAATATTTAAATTTCAAATCCCGAAACAACCACATAATCAAGTTATTATTGCTCACTGGATTTAGGAGGCCTGGTGTTCCTTGCCAGTGAGAAGTCCTGATCGTTCGGGTCCCATCGATTGACGGACGTCGGTCGCGGCGATTGGGCAATCTTGAGCATAGCCTACGATGGGTAGCGTTGTGATGTTCTGTTGTGATAATTTGGTGTGTCCAGTGTGTGCCGCGTGGTTACACACCCGCTTCACACGCGTGATCCGGGACTGTTTCCGGATCCGGTCAGGGATATGCACTACTGACGAGCTCAAACGAGGGCGAAACTCGAGTATAGTGCTTCCATATTGACGTGGATAGGCTTTAGGTTCATACCAGAATGCGATCGGCGTTGCCAGTAGTGGGTTGTGCTCAATATTTAAATTTCAAATCCCGAAACAACCACATAATCAAGTTATTATTGCTCACTGGATTTAGGAGGCCTGGTGTTCCTTGCCAGTGAGAAGTCCTGATCGTTCGGGTCCCATCGATTGACGGACGTCGGTCGCGGCGATTGGGCAATCTTGAGCATAGCCTACGATGGGTAGCGTTGTGATGTTCTGATAATTTGGTGTGTCCAGTGTGTGCCGCGTGGTTACACACCCGCTTCACACGCGTGATCCGGGACTGTTTCCGGATCCGGTCAGGGATATGCACTACTGACGAGCTCAAACGAGGGCGAAACTCGAGTATAGTGCTTCCATATTGACGTGGATAGGCCTTAGGTTCATACCAGAATGCGATCGGCGTTGCCAGTAGTGGGTTGTGCTCAATATTTAAATTTCAAATCCCGAAACAACCACATAATCAAGTTATTATTGCTCACTGGATTTAGGAGGCCTGGTGTTCCTTGCCAGTGAGAAGTCCTGATCGTTCGGGTCCCATCGATTGACGGACGTCGGTCGCGGCGATTGGGCAATCTTGAGCATAGCCTACGATGGGTAGCGTTGTGATGTTCTGTTGTGATAATTTGGTGTGTCCAGTGTGTGCCGCGTGGTTACACACCCGCTTCACACGTGTGATCCGGGACTGTTTCCGGATCCGGTCAGGGATATGCACTACTGACGAGCTCAAACGAGGGCGAAACTCGAGTATAGTGCTTCCATATTGACGTGGATAGGCCTTAGGTTCATACCAGAATGCGATCGGCGTTGCCAGTAGTGGGTTGTGCTCAATATTTAAATTTCAAATCCCGAAACAACCACATAATCACATGATTGATTTATTGAGGAGCATTTTGTGTGATACTCACTGGCACAGGAACGGAGCATAATGGGGACGACCCGTTTCTGTGAAGTTGGGACCGCAATCTACAGTAACGCCAGCTCTGCAGTAGCTCAAACAATGCCAATATCCTACCAACCTTTCGGTGAAATCACGTGGGTGAAAACCCCGTTTTTAAAATGCGCCATTCATAGTTTTTCAGCCATTTTAACATATCATGTCTGCCAGCTTGGCGTTTATTTATTTATTTATTTTTTTTTTTTAAATTTCGTCTTTTGCAGCCATTTACTTTCAGGTTTAACTTCTTGTACATTTTAATCGTAACATTACCTTATATCTAGTATGTTTTAGTTTCTGCACATAAAATATCAAATACGCGTCAAGATGTTCTCGTAATAAGTAACATAATAAGAAAATTAGATATATTAAACTCAGAATCCCCTCTGCCGTGTCTCCATATTTCCGAGGTAGAAGGGGGGTTAAGTGGTTCAATGACCCACAAGAGCTATGCCAACGATAGTACAGCTAAAGACAGTGCCTACCATGGCAAGCAGGTCACGGAACAGGAAGAGAGGACAAACCAAATTTGTGAAGTTTGACAGACCACCCCGTGTATCCAAGGTTTAATGGTCTTGGAAAGGGAATCTCCGTGTCGAAGTGGTCAAGCCGTCTGCCTCACGCTCCGACGTTTGTGGGTTCGAATCCGGGCTACGTCTTTCGGTTCACGAGTGCATTTCCCCCTAAGGATCCTGAGGGTCGTCGCTGGAGCTACGGAGTTCGTGTTTTGTGCGACGCTTTCGGCGGGCCGCCCTGTGGAAAGAAAAAGAACCATATGTGATAAACCCCGGTGCAACGAAGTCGATCCTCTCGACTTTTAAGACTTTTTGTTTCAAGGAAAGGGAAGAATGAAGCGAAGCAACTGTGTCTGAAAAATGTAAGACTTGGATAGAACCGATATTTAACTTATCAACGGCCAACCCCATTTACAGTGCACGCAAGTTCCCAGCGTGGAGACAGTAGCACCTGCCTGAGATGCACGAAAACATTCCTGGTATTGAGAAAAAGAACACTCAGAATGAAACAGAAAGAAGAAAAATAGCCGTTTACAACATAAAAGAACATTAACCAAGTAGCACTTGGGTAAGGCATAGGGTCGATCAGCAAAAAATTAGAGGAGAAGGTGGATTTCTCCTGAATCCAAAGAACGGAACGAAGAAAACACAGTCATTGGTAACAGGAAAATTCTCAAGTAACTTCAAAGCAGAAGTAGAGTCCTTGAAAATTGCAGCAGAAATGCTATCGACAGAGAAAAATAAAGGCTTTCTTCACAAATGCAAAGTCAGTTGCCTCAATACTGAAGAGCAAAAACTGTAAGGAACTGGCATACCTAAAAGCAACACGCCGTGGACTATGACATACATTCAAAAATGTAATACAGTGGATCCCAATCACATAGCAATATACCTGGAAATGAAGAGGCTGATAGATTGTCAAATGAGGGAGGATTACTACCTCAGCCTGACATAGACATATCCTATAATGAGGCAAAGAGGTTTATAAAGGGAAAAAAAACCCACTTATGGAACCAAGTGAGAATCTTAGCATCCAGGTCACCAGAAAGATGATGCATATTACCACCTCGACCGGAGTGGACAAGTCTTTAGACTTCGCACAGAACATAACAGGCTAAAATATCACTTGTTGAATACACTGAAAATAGGAGATACTGATGAATGTAATTGTGGAACTGGTAAAATAAAAGCTAGACATTTGTTCCAGGAATATCCATTATATGCAGAATAGAGAAAATGGAAGCCGCTTTGGATGGCCGGGAATGCCCAATGTGTGTCCCTGTCTTCATTTGAGGGATGACCGGCATGCATTTGGCTGTTTTAAACGGGGCAGCTGAGGCATCTTCTGTTAATGGAGGGATGAAGATGACACCACAACACTGAGAGCGTGATATGATTGCATCTGTACTTGTTATTCTAGACTACGTTAGGCTTTAGGAATACCAGTATCAGAAATGATTGCCATCACAAGAGTTAGATATAATCACTAACAACTCACGGCATAGACTATAAGTATAGATTATAGGAGGACATCCAGAGACTAAAAGTAGGCCAAATTTAAAAATAAAATTGCTTGCACGTAAATCAAAATTCAACCATCTCTGAAAAACGACCTGGCCACTTGTGACGTCAATGAACGGTTTTTCTACAGCGTGATAACCTAGACAGAATCCAGCGCCATTTCAGCGGAGCTAGACGCTTGCGAGTTATAGACGTTCGGCAGGTAAATCTTTAGGAATATTTAATTTTAACGTGCGATTTATCACTTATTAACGTTGCTTTTATCAGCACTAGTTAGTTGTAGTGAATTTGGACTGCATTATTCAGCTCAGCTTTCGATAAGAATGTCTTAAACTTAAGTCAGTAGTGGTGGTCTAGTCTCAATTGAACAAAATTAATAATGGCGGCAGAGGGATAATTTGGACAATAAAATATCACCTAACTAAGCGTCGTCAGAATATTTAGCCTGTGACATTTTACTTAGTCTATGAGCCTAATGAAGCATGTGTACAGTACACACAGCTGAGGAAACTAAAAATGAACGCTGTGGGTGATTTTTGTGTGACGCCATTTCAACATTTCTTGCTTCACATTTTTGTTTCGTTGTGATTTCGTCACCATGCGTACTGTTTACTGGTATTCAGTGGTATCGATCAACATTTTCGCAGTCATCGTTTCACACATAAGGAAGTCACATTAAAGTAGGCAGACAAATCTTGTTCTCAAGCCGGGTAGTTTGACTAAACTTGATAACAGCGTGGGCATTGTAATTAAATTTCACTAATTAAAAAAAAAAGATGTTGGGGTCGAGAAAGGCTACTGATAAAATTTATATAAAAATTGAAATCCAATGATGCCTCATTGACATCTAAGTACTTCATTCAAGTTTCTATGTTAATTATATGTGAAGATGGAGGAAAACTGCATGAATTTGTACGTTCAATTTTAGTTAATGATGTGATATTCCCCCAGGCAGCAACAGTGATCAAGATTCTGAATCGATTGATTCAATAGTCTTTGTTTAATGTGAATTTTATTTGCTAAATGAACTCAAATTTAACTAGTGAGCGGGAATAAATGAAGTGTCTAATCGCAATTTGATTGCGAATAGACACTTCGTTTATTTGCAAAATCGATTGCGAATAAACTCTCCCTTTAAAAAAAACTGATAATGGCTTAAATGTTACAGGAAGTCCCAAAGAAAATACCGCCATTGGGAGTGTGAAGAGTTAGGCCCACACCTACACACATTCTAGGCAATTGTTCCATCGATATTTGATGGGTGATATGATCAATATCAGACTAGCTGCCTTTACTTCCCAGGACATTCCTGGGTACATATTCTAAGCAGGATCAAACTTGAAGCCCAGACCAATTTCTTCTTTTGCATTCACCCGGAGTTTTTTTTTCCTGACGAAATTGCGTTGTGCTTGTTCACAGCAGAGCTGCGTTCTTGCGCCATATGCCAACACATACGATTTCTGCGGGCGTTTGTTGACAGGGTTAACCTTCCCGGGGGACCAATTTAAACTATTCCAGTGTCAATGGAATTTGAACCTGGCCACCACAGGCAAACACGCTAACCACTGCTCTACAACAGTTCTGTCTTTGTAAATCGGTTGTACATAAGGTATACCAGGAAAATAATCTTCTTCCTGCTATAATGTAAATCGGGGTGATGAACATTTCCAATGCGGAACAGTAAATACAAACTTTGGCTCGTAACTGATAGCAGATTCGGAAGCCAACTGCAATAAACTCCTTGAACATTTAAAAGTTCATACGCTGTTTAATTTCGCAGCGCACAGCTTTTTGCAATGAAATCATTAATTACTTAGTGTCTGTACTACCAGCGAGCAGTAAGGTTAAATATATTAAGACTCATAATACGTTTTAAGCTGTCTTGACACAAAGATCACAATTGACACTTCGTCCTTCCGGAGCCCTTCTGTCACTCCACCCAAGTCTCCTTCCCGCCGCTTTAAACATCGAGCTTTCCTTCGCTCGCTTGCCTGCTCGTTCCTGGCTGTTAGGAATATCGTTTCCACAGACTTCCTCGTATTTGCGAGCATAAATCCAGCCACGGGTGCGACGTTAAGCCGAACTACAACCGACCTTGTTCCCAGATCAATATCTGCTGGCGTTCACCAGCATCTCCCATGCAAGTCTGGTTTGTTGTCATGCCATCTCCGTATGACGTTTCTGTCTTGTCGCGCCGTCTCCTTCACTTCCATAGCGCTTCGGTTTTCGGATATTCTGACTACTTAATTTACGTCATTAAGTCGCACTTGCTACTTGGTAGTATGCCCCGTCCTCTTTGAAAATGATGCAATCATTTTAAACTATCAGTTAAATTAACCTGACCAGTAGCAGTGCAGACTTAATGAGCCAAGTATTGTGCTAATAAGATGGTATGGTCTCCTATCAATCACACACAAAATATTAAAAAAACAATTATTATACGGCGGGCATGCACTCCAGTCTACAATCCTACGGTAGACGTCGTGTAGCCAGCCTATGGGGAGGCTGTGCTAACTATCTATAACCTAGTAGCCCCTCATTTGTCGAAACCAACAAGCGTCCAAACCCAAGCTAAACAACCAGAGAAAGGGGACGTGTGTGATTCACAGGTACCAATCCGTCAATACTAGTTTATGCCCTATAACTATATCTTCTCAAGTTATTTTCAACTGCTGTGTCATCGATTCTTATCAATTTGATAGGTGAGGTTCTCTGCCGTAGTAACTGTTGACGTATAATAATCGTATCCGTTTCCCTTTCGTCGTGAAGTTTATACGGCTCTCATGTCGACTATCAATGAAGCTTTGGCTATAATCGCTTGATATAGTATTGCAATGTAGGATCTCTCTGCATATGAGATATAATCATTGCGGTTTTACGTGTTGATGACGACTAGAATAATCATAATCTTAATAAATAATGCTCTCAGAAAATTAGCACCCCATCTTTTATGAACTTACGTCAGACCCTGCAAGTGAATAGTTAAGCTGTGGTAAAATTAAAATAACTCAGTTTAATAAGTGTAAGTTTCCTTGAAACTTTGTTTTGTTTCGTTGAAAATTATTTACTGTTAACATTGATTTGGAAATTTCTGACAATTTCTAGACTTGTGACAAAGTAGTCTGTTTAATGGCATGTTTTATTTTCCTTGTCATGACAGGATGGGCACCAGAGTGTATATTGGTCGCTTGTCTTACCATGCACGTGAGAAAGACATAGAAAGATTCTTTCGAGGTTATGGAAGAATTCGAGACATCATGCTAAAGAACGGATATGGCTTTATTGTAAGTGAATATTGTAATAAGCAATTATTTTTATTTCTAGGCTCTGATAGAATATTGGCTTATTATGTGCCCTCCAAAGTGGCTTAAAGTATGTATCGTATGCATTATTTCTTCTTGCCACTTGTTTAGATCATCCAGCATATTTCTCTAGGACTGCCTCTAGTGCTTATCTGTCCAGTCGTGATGCTGTCCAATTGCCTGTATTCTCATATGATTAAAGAACACTTTCTCTGTCTTATATAACTTTCATTAGCTTCTTCCAGGCAGTTGTTAATTCTACTGGCTACTAATTCGCTGCCATGCAGCAGAACAGGGGTTTGATATGCATTTCAAATGATTTATTCCATAAGACACTTAACTTAGTTGGAGCAGAGAGCTCAGATCAATGATAAAAATCCGTCCATTTATGGATTCAAACCAGTAACCCAGGGCCTTGCAGGCAAGTATTTAGCCATTACTCTACTGCGGCTCTCCTTTTATGGCGTGACATAGTGTATAATACTTCAAGAGTATCTGCCATAGGATTACTTTAATACGTTGGCAGGTTTGTATTTGGGTGTTTAAGAAAATCATTTGATGCCGATGCTCATACATCATACTCTACTTTCCTAGGAAGGTTAACCCGGTCAACAAATGCCCGCAGAAGTCAGATGTGTCGGCCTAACTGCGCAAGAACGCAGCTCTGCTGTAAACAGGCACAACGCAATCACGTCCGGGAAAAAAATTCCGGATGAATGCAGAAGAAGATACTGTACTTTCTTTGATTTCAGGAAGTTGATGATTTCTGTACCCTGGGATGGTTAACCCGGTCAACAAATGCCCGCAGAAGGTGATTGACGGCCTAAAGGTGCAATTAAACTGGCACAATGTAATCACATCTGAAAAAACACTCCAGATGAACGCAGATTATTTCTGTTGTTGAGCCTCTGAAAAAATGCACTCATGTTTCATATTGATTATCTCCTCTAATTCAGCATTTACCGAATGACGTTATGTTCAGCATGTTTCAGAATTTAGTAAATATTTCAAATGCTTCAGTTATGAATAATTTCTTAGAAACTGCAAAACGAAAGATTAGGGCAGATCCCATACTTAACATATCAACAGTCAAACCCATTTACAATGCAGACAAGTTCCCAGCTTGGAGACAGCAGCAACTGCCTGAGATGATAGAAAACATTCCTGGTATTGAGAAAAAGAACACTCAGCATGAAACCGAAAGAAGAGAAATAACCCTAAACTACATAAAAGAACATTACCCAAGCAGCAATTGGACCCATGCATATACAGATGGATCAGCCAAAAATTCAATAGAGAATGGAGGAGGAGGAATTCTCCTAAATTTAAAAAATGGAGTGAAAAAAACACATTCAGTGGCAACTGGAAAGTTCTCAAGTAACTTCAAAGCGGAGGTAGAGGCTCTGAAAACTGCAGCAGAAATGCTCTTGATGGAGGAAAATAAAGAGACGCAAATAGCTATCTTCACAGATGCAAAGTCAGCTGTCTCAATACTGAAGAGCAAAAACAGCACAGAACTAGCTGACCTAAGATCAGCACTCTACATGGTCTATGCCAGAAATCCAAAAAAGTTATAATACAGTGGATCCCATCACATTGCAGTATACCTGGAAATGAAGAGGCTGACAGACTGGCAAAAGAGGGCGGACGATTACCACAGCCTGACATAGACATAACCTATAATGAGGCAAAGAGGTTGATAAAAAGCACTTATAGAACCAAATGGGAATCGGAGCATCCAGGCCACCAGAAGGATGATGCATATTACAAACTCGACCGAAGAGAACAAGTAGCAATCTTCAGACTCCGCAGAGGACATAACAGGCTGAAATACCACTTGTTCAACAAACTAAAGATAGGAGATACAGATGAATGTAATTGTGGAACTGGAAAAATGACAGCTAAACATTTGCTGCAGGAGTGCCCAATATATGCAGAACAGAGAAAGATATTTTGGCCCACACCTGCTTCATTTGAGGACAAGCTCTATGGAGATATCAACAAGCTCAAGTTGACCGTAGCTTACTTTAACTACATACAGGTTGACATTTAAAGGTTCATGAAGAAGTATTCAGACTGCCACACTTCATACCACAGGTATGTCGGTTACACAAGCCTCACAGAGGCATGAAATGGAATATTGCTTGGATAGCAAATCCATTATGTGGAAAGTCCGAATCGAAAGCTCACTGTGTGGGCTTCATAAAAGGTGGAAAAAGTGTCCTAGTGGCACAAAATGGAATATTGCTTGGATAGCAAATCCATTACGCGGAAAGTCCGAATCGAAAGCTCACTGTGTGGATGTCATCTGCACACTGCATTCTTCTGGCTTCTGGAAGAACAGCCTATGGTGAACGGAAGGCCCAATATACGGAAGTGAGGCTAAGCAGCCATGTGCAGGACGTGACGATTCCTTCGGTGAGCCCAGTACCAGAGCGCTGTGTGTTGGCTCTGCAATTATGGAAGCCTCCTTGGATGGCGGGGAATGCCCATGGTCTGCCCCTGCCTTCCCTTGAGGGCCGACCAGGATGCCTTTGGCTGTTCTATATGGGCCAGCTGGGATGGGAGATAACATCACAACAGTGAGAGTCTAACGTCCTAAGAAACCCCCCGGGAAGGTTAACCCGGTCAACAAATGCCCGCAGAAGTCGGATGTGTCGGCCTAACGGCGCAAGAACGCAGCTCTGCTGTAAACAGGCACAACGCAATCACGTCCGAAAAAAAAACTCCGGATGAACGAAGAAGAAGAATTTCTTGATTAGTGAACACAAGCACAAATTGTTTTTCCTGTCAAGCTGTGATTACTAATGTCAACTGGCATTGTCTTTACCGATTTTGCATACATCTTGAGATTTTTGCTTGTTGTGTCAGTGACCACTCATCTCCGTATACTTGTTCACAAATAATTCTCATTGTATTAGGGTGTAAAATAATCTTGTAGAAGATGGCATAATGATGTACCATCTTTCGGGGCTGATGTCTGATGCCAGAATTCACTGAATGTCATATTTATTACATTATCAGTTCCAGCCAGCTTGTTAATGCATAGTACATTTAGTTGGTAGGTGATATGAGTTATAATATTCTGAGCCAGTTGAGATTTATTATTTGCATATAGAATGTGTGTATGTAATGTAAATGTGTGCTTGTGTTTTTGTATGAAGTGACAGCATAATGATGTACCATCTTTCGGGGCTGATACCCATGATGCCAACAATCACTGAATGCTAATTTGTCTGAGAGAGATTCTCATCTAACAGGCCTTCTCTGTGAATCCCAGCCATCACGTAACCTAGTTTTTTTGTTTTTTTTTCACAATAAGCTAAGGAAATTTGGCTTTTGTGTTGACCAATTCTGCTGAGGCTCCAAATTTATTCTATGATTTAATGTATACTTCATTCCATGACAAGAGAATCTGCCATAAGATTACTTTAACATGTTGGCAGGTTAGTATTTGGGTGTTTAAAAATTCGTTTGATGCTGTTGTCCTCATACTGTACTTTCTTTGTTTTCAGGAATTTGATGATTACAAAGATGCTGATGATGCAGTGTATGAGCTTAATGGTAAAGAGCTATGCGGCGAAAGGTAAACAAACATAAGGGTAGCATTTATGATTTAATAGATTGAGCAATCTCTCACCTTTATGATGGCTAGGACACTCACTGCCCACTGGTCATCTTTGGCCATCCTTTAAAAGATGGTTCTGAGGTTTGAAGCTTCCTTCCTCTGCAGTACCTTCTCATATGTCTTTGCATTCTAGTAATACAGGGTCAGTATCCCAGCTATGGGAATGTATCCTCAGGTGCATAACTATTGTGTTGAAGCTAATATGTTATTTACAATGCTTGATCAAGACCAGAGTTTGTAATCGTGGATGCTGTTGGAAAAATATTTCAGTTATGTGTATTTCCTTTTTTGGTAATTGTTTCGAATTGTCATTTTGAAATACATGTCTGGATTAATCCTACAAGAGAAACTGTTGGTCGTTAGTGAGGAGAGTTCTGTCATACTCATTGGAAAAGACACATGGCTAATATTGACCCCTGAAGAGGTATACAGTTATGTATATATATATATACACAATATATATATATATATATATATATATATATATATATATATATATATATATATATATATATATAGCTTTTATTGAACAGAATCTGTCATAGTGCCTCTATAATCATGTGTAAATACATGCATCTTTTCAGAGTTGTCATTGAACATGCTCGTGGTTCAGGCAGACCCCCAGCTTCTAGATCCAGAGGTTCTTCAGCTTGGCTGGACAAGTAAGCTAGTATTTAAATTATTCTATATTTATTTGTTACAATTATATTTAGTAAACCTGTTATTGAAACAAATTAATATTATTTTTCTCATTGCATTTTTAAATGAAAAATTTGAATATTTATAGCTTTAATTAGATTTGCAAAAATTATATTAAAATTAGTTATTTTTAGCATTTAAATATCTGACAGACTGTTACAATTAGTGTAATATATATTAACATCTGGGGCTAAATTAATGAGACTTCAAGTGGAGGTGTGAAGCAATTGCATTAAATGTTGCTGGCAGGCTTCACTTTTGATAACACAGATGAAGCTAATAGTTCCTTTCTTTCTTCAGGTATGGTCCTCCAACAAGAACAGATTACAGACTCATTGTTGAAAATTTGTCTTCAAGAGTCAGTTGGCAGGTATGTTTTCTTGAATGTGGAAGGTAGTAATATTGATTAGACATAATCTGACTGGCAGGGATTGTGGCTGCTAGAGGTGCAGTAACCAGAAACTGACATTAACCGGCCCACTTCCCACATAAAGGGTAATCTTATGTCCTTTGAAGGTGTTCTCTACAAATTTGACAAAAGGGTTCTAGTGTCCACCGAGTGTTAAATGACAGCTTGGTTCAATCGACCATAATTTCCCTTCTGCGTTACATTTTAGTTTATGTATGTCCACATGTTGTAGGTGAGCTGTGGGTGAAGTGGCCAGGTTTTCATGACTTGAGACCATGAAATGTGCAAAGAAACTACCAGGGAATGCTAACTCAATCAAGTGCCGGGAAGATCTTGGATGTGCGGCCGAACTGCACAAATATTGCAGCTCTGCTGTAAGAAGGCATGACATAAGGCATACAAAGAGGAATACTGTGATTTCTATTATGTTTGAATAGCCTAATGTGAAATAATTTTTTTTTACTCATCTGTTGCTTAGACTAAGTTTGTTACTACAGACAGCATACAACCCATTTATTATGCCAATAATAGCTATTAATCTTACCTTAACAGCTTGTGTTTAAATGTTTAAAAAATGTGTAATTTTCTGATTAAAAAACTATTATTCTCATTCCTCATAAGCACCCACCTCACCAGATGAGATGAAGAAAACAAGGGCACTCAGATGTCCCAGGCTTAAAGTAACTCTCCTTAAAAGATGTGTCTGGCTGAGGTGATGACTCCTTCACTATAGCTGGCAGTCTGCTTGTGGTTTTGATTCCTTAATTCATCCTCTGTTTCTGCCAAGCCAGCGCCGGCCTGTTTTGGGGGTTTGAGTGCTGGGCAGAATTGCTTCACATCAGGGTTCGGACAAGTTTGGACAGTTTTTTTTTTTTTTGAGACGTCAACGAAGAGTCCTTGAACCACTGAGAAAATCCTGAGACGAATGTTGATGTCTTTGGGTAACCTGTGATGCTCTCCTGCCAGGGGCACAGAACTGAAGACGATGACGGGCGTTGATGATAGATGACTAGAGATGATGTTTGTGTAGGGTCTGTGGGAATGACTGATGCACGGAAGTGGCCAAACGATGAGGGTAAAGTCCGAAGACGATGAGGTTAAAGTCCGAAGACGTCCTCTGGCTGGCAAATGTGACAGTAGGTCTTCTTAGACTCGACCGGCTAGGTCATCTTCCACTTGAGCAAAAATATCTGGAGGTAATCAGCATCTCAATGTTTTTAAAGTTTATAATTGTTAGACTGAAAAAAATATTAAGTAAATTAAAATTTATATTTATGTAATGAAAATATTTTTATACATAGTATAGAATTTTTGCAGCTTTACATGGTTTCTGGTAAATTATGCATTTATTGTAAAATTTGTAGTGTGGATAATGTGCGTATAATTGCATAAATATTTGCAAGTTAAATATTTTTTGAAGGATTTTGAGCTTCATCAAATGTTCTAATAACTTGCTTATTGCAGTCTCACACATGCAATTCACAATTTTAAAATGTAATCAGCACACCTGTTTATCTCTTTACAAGGATCTCAAAGATTACATGCGCCAAGCAGGAGAAGTTACATACGCTGATGCTCACAAGAAACATGCAAATGAAGGGTTAGTATTATTTCATCAGATCGGATCATTTTCATAAACTTAACTTTCCATATTACAGATAGAATTGCAGTCATTTCAGCTCCGTAACATTGAGATATTAAAATTGATTAGAGAAAATAATAGCAAGATAAGATTCTTTAGTGCTTATGAGAAAAAAACTTTGCGATAACTGAAAATTGACGGGAAAAGACCCAAGGGGAAGTCGGATACTGAATGGCTTGGCCACATGGTATATTCTGGACAAGACTTCGCCCTGAATCCATGACTATTTTATCTCAGCATATCCTTTACAGGCCATTGTAGTCAACACCAGCATTTTTTAGCTGCTGTTGATGTCTTGGCAAGTTTTACGTTCATTAGTTTGCCATTGCTTTCTGAACAACCGGCTCACATACCCCCGTAAGTAACCAGCGTGGCGCAATCCGCTGTCTAATCTCGCGCAGCTATTTCGTATGAGAGTATACAGGATTACGAACAACATTCTTAATCCCTACGCCAGAGAGACAGGCGATCCATGACGGGTGAGCCCATAATATGGTGATCAGAGGCCGCTCACGCTTATAAGCATAGAACGTGATGTTTTGAATGCAGTGATGCCTGGGACTTCAAGTTTCAAAATCAGCATATGTTATTATCTAATCTTCTCACATGTGGGTGAAATTAGGTGCAGTGTAACTTGCGCATGGAAAAAAATTGCATTGGAGTAGGTTGTTAGACTGCTACATTAAAAAGCATGTGACACATTCATATAGTGTGAAGAACAATAATCAAACAATTCCCAGTCACGACTCCTTTCCTATATTACTGGATGTGGTACAGAATTTCAGTTGATAATGCCAATGAAATTTTGTCTTGTTTGCACCGATGTGGTTGGCAGTATTTAGCTGCACATTTGTAGTAGAGATAAACATGCATTATGAAGTACTATTTTTCTAGGCTGATATTCCTGATGCCAAAAACTACTGAATGCCATATAAACTTAGTAGGATTTGCTTATAAATCTTTATTGGCTGCTGTATTGTAAAATAATTTTTACATTTTCTACCACCCGCAGAGTAATTGAGTTTGCATCAGCCTCTGATTTGAAAAGAGCCATTGAGAAATTGGATGGCACTGAGATAAATGGACGCAAAATCAAACTGATTGAAGATAAACCAAGAAGACACAGGTAACTACAGAATTTTGTGATGTCATGGTGGAATTGAAAACTTTTGATGTCAATTTCTTAGTTGCATACATTTAAATATTTCATGAGTATAGTGAAAATGTTTGTCTTCAAAAAGTTTTATGGATAATTCTGTTTCTCTCAAGCACAGGCAAAGCTCTCCTCATAGGATATCATTACTAATACCTCTAGGCCAAATAGCGTTATGTCTTGACTGTTTAATTTTGGCATAGAATGTTGAGATTATCTGTTGTAGTCTCACAGCTCCAGCGTTGTCTTTACTGTTTAATTTTGCATAGAATGTTGAGATTATCTGTTGTAGTCTCACAGCTCCAGCGTTGTCTTTACTGTTTAATTTTGCGTAGAATGTTGAGATTATCTACATTTGTATACTTGTAAACTAGTTCACATGTATTTGCAGAGGTGCAGGGCTTGCTAGATTCTTGTACCAGATGGCATAATGATGTACCATCTTTCGGGGCTGATGTCTGTGATGCCAATGTTCACTGAATGCCATCTTATCATTTCACTAACCGTTTAATCCCGCTTGTAATGCCAATTTAGGTGCAAAATGTAATGTTAGAAAATTATTATGATCCAGTTATAATACACATAAACCACCCTCTCTCTGTGTCTGTCTCTCTCACGCACGCTGAGCTCTCCTCATGGGATATCATTACTAACACATCTTGGCCAAATAGTGTTGACTTTACTGTCTAATTTTGCATAGAATGTTGAGATTATCTGTTGTAGTCTTTACTGTTTAATTTTGCATAGAATGTTGAGACTATCTCTTGTAGTCTCACAGTTCCCTTGTCTTTAGTAAACTAGTTCACATGTATTTGCAGAGTTATAGGGCCTGCTAGATTCTTGTACCAGACGGCATAATGATGTACCATCTTTCGGGGCTGATGTCTCTGATGCCAATGTTCACTGAATGCCATCTTATCATTTCACTAACTGTTTAATCCGCTTTAAACCGCTTGTAATGCCAATTTAGGTGGAAAATGTAGTGTTAGAAAATTATTATGATTCAGTTACGATTTATCATTTGTTCATACACATGCCTGGATGGGGGTGGTGTGTCTTTTCATGTGTTTAAAATGACAGCATGATGATGTACCATCTTTCGGGGCTGACTTCTGTGATGCCAATATTCACTGAATGCTAAAAATAGGTAATCTTGTCATTACACTAACAGTAAACGAGTTTTTAATGTATAGGAATATTATGTTGAAAATTATTCTGAGGCAGTTGAGCTTAAACAGTTGTATGCATTTGTATGTTAATGGGGTTAGTGTCTTTGTAGGCTGTGTAAAATGAAGCGTAATGATGTGCCATGTTTTGGAGCTGCTGTAATTCCAACAGTTACTAAATGCTAATCTGTGAGAATTCTGGCTTGTTGCAGTGATTTGTTATTCAGCTCAAGCATCGCATGTTTCACAGGCTTCATGATTAACTAATGTTTTTGTGTTTAGGGCATATTAAAGAAATCTGTCTTTCCTGTTGATCATTTGTCGTTTTGCCCAAGTGATAATACACATAACCACCACACCCCCCTCTCTCTCTCTCTCTCTCTCTCTCTCTCTCTCTGAAGCACACGTGTTCTAATTCAAGATATGAGGTGTTGGATTTAATGTCTTGTACCAGAGGACATAATGATGTACCATCTTTCGGGGCTGATATCTGTGATGCCATAGTTTACTGAATGCCATCTTGTTTATTATATCAACAGTTTCAACCAGTTTGTAATGCATAGCAAATTATCTTCCACATGATATTTATCATTTGTATATAGAATGAAGGGGTTACCGGGAAGGTTAACCCGGTCAACAAATGCCCGTAAAAGTCTGATGTGTCGGCCTAACGCAGCTCTGCTGTAAACGGGCACAATGCAATCACGTCCGGAAAAAAAATTCCTGATGAACGAAGAAGAATGAAGGGGTTAATGATGCTGTTCGTACTTCCGTATACTCTCGTGGGAAACGCACCTGGTCGCTCAGAAAGCTGGTGTTCACTGCAATTTCCTGTAAAGGATATGCAGGAAAAAAATATATAGAATGTGTGTATGTAATGTAAATGTTTGTGACTGGGGACTGTTTGTAAGAAGTGACAGCATAATGATGTACCATCTTTCGGGGCTGATACCCATGATGCCAACAATCACTGAATGCTAATTTGTGTCATATTCTAGTTTGACGGGCTTTCTCCTTGAATCCCAGCCATCATATAATATATAATTTGTTTAAACATGTTCTGAGTGTACTAAAGAAATTTGGCTTTCATGTTGACTATTTCTGCTGCTAAGCCTCTGGAACAGAACAGTGCACTCAGGTTTCATAGTGATCTCATCTAGTTCAGCATTTACCAAATGCCATTGTTATATACTTGTCTTCATCAGTTATTAATAATTTCTTAACTTGCTTAGTGAACACAAACACAAATTGAAACTCTCCTTTCAAGCTGTGATTACTGAATTATGGCCAATTGTCATTTTTACCAATTAATTTATCTCTGTATGCTTGTAAACCACAAATAATTCATTGTATATGTAAAGATGTCTGGTGTAAAATAGTCTTGTACAAGATGGCATAATGATGTACCATCTTTCGGGGCTGATGTCTGATGCCAGAATTAACTGAATGTCATCATATTTATTGCATTATCAGTTCCATCCAGCTTGTAAATATAGTACCTTTAGGTGGAAGGTGACATATGAGTTAAAATATTCTGAGGCAGTTGAGATTTATCATTTGTATATAGAATGTGTATATAACGTAAATGTTTGTAGGTGGGCAGTTTGTGTGCCTGTTTTTGTAAGAAGTGACAGCATAATGATGTACCATCTTTCGGGGCTGATACCCATGATGCCAACAATCACTGAATGCTAATTTGTCTGAGAGAGATTCTCATTGTCTGAGAGAGATTCTCATCTAACGGGCCCTTCTGTGAATCCCAGCCATCACGTAGTATCTAAATCCCCCCCCCCCCCCACAATGAGTACACTAGCTCTTGAACAATGCACTGATGTTTCATAGTGGTTATCCCTCTAATTCAGTGTTGACTGAATCCAATGCTATTTCATGTTTGGTGAAAGTTTTCATACCTTCAGAAGTTCCAATTATGAGTTAAAATTTGTATAAATAAAACAACCTGCCCCCTATTTTGCACGCTCGCACAGCACTCACAAACAACACACCCAAACACATTGTAACTTCTTTCAAGATCTGATTACTACTGTATTAGTAATTCATATTGTATAAGTAATTCACATTGTAGATGCAGAAATCTAGGGCTTGCAAGATTATATATCTTGTACTAGAAGGCATAATGATGTACCATCTTTCGGGGCTGATGTCTGTGATGCCAAAGTTCACTGAATGCCGTCCTATTAATTATATTACAAGTTTGTAATGCACAGCAAATTTATTTGGAAATGCTTTGTTGTAGAAACCTGCATTTATAATGTGAATAACTATGTTTGTATGAGTGTTTTAAGGCATAATGATCTTCTGTGGCTGATATCCATTGAGGCCAACGAGCACTGAATACATTTATTTCCTTACTACATCCTGAAAGGTCGAGGTCGATTATTAGGAGTTATGCAGCTTACATCTAATTGATGCGACTTCAGAGTGTAGGAAAATCTGTGCATATTTTGTCCGCATTATTTATAGTACTAAAGATTATACTGTGGTGTGTGTTTACTTTTGTCAGTGTCATCCAAGTTTATCCATTTTAGTTTGAATCTTTCTTGGCTGATAGCATGATGCCTACATTCAAGTGCCATTTTTATTTGTGAAAAATAATCTGCAACTTCTAGCACAAATTAAATTAAGTTAGTTTAGTAATATGGTACAGTAGGTGACATTTGTGATTGTGATAGGTTTCAGATTTATTGGGCTGTGTTGGAAATAGGTGTAAACTTTATGTAGATGGCCCATATTTTGTTTTCACTACTTGTCATAATATAATCATCAATAAGTTGTCATTAAATTAACCCTCCTCCCTTTTTTTTCCCCCCAGTCGCTCAAGAAGTAGATCCAGATCCAGAAGTCGCAGACGTAGCCGATCTCGTAGTGCCAGCCTGTCAAGAAGCAGAAGTCGCAGTCGATCTCGTAGTGAGAGCAAAGAGAAGTCAAAAAGTCGATCAGCCAGTCCATCCAATAGAAAGTCAGAATCACGCTCACCCTCCCGTTCTCGGTCCAGGTCCGAGGATAGAGAAGTAAATGGTGACCATGACGGTCATGGTGATGAATAATTCATTCACCAAATGTGTCATTTGTAAAGTTTATCTCTCTGTTTGGCCATTAGATTGATAGAATATGTATATAAACTATGTCTTACCTAGAATATGTATATAAACCATGTCTTACCTGTCAAACTAAGATAGCTTCAGAAATCATTTTGTTAGCCATGCTTATTACCAACCTTCATCTGTTGCATTGCATTGAGCGTTTTGGCACTGACACAAATCCATCCTTCATATTTTCATTTGTACAAATCATATCACAAGTAACTTTTATTTACTGAGGAATAAAATTTGAACTGCAAAGATCTTGGTTTTGTTTGGTTTTTCTATAGAATACAGTACGTTTGTGCTTGTCTGACACAGACGTCGGAACCAGGGGTTAACAGTGTCTCTTAGCTTAATTCATTGCACAAATTGAGTTGCTGCAGTTAATTAGAAATGCTCTTTTGTGAACCAGTGTGATTCTTATAAATAAACTAAGCCAAGTAGATCTCTCAACAAGCCAGTTTGTTTGGTTGCAGGTTATACTTGATATTTGTAATTGTTGAGCTATGATGGACTAGGTCACACGCATTACTGATATATTGGACATCTCATATTCACAATCCATGATCCTGCATTGTGCATAACACACAAAAAAAAGAGACACAGGTTACCTCAGATTACACCAAAGGTTGTATTCAGTTAATAGTTAAAGCTTTCTTACAGATTGCACACAAGTTGTGACTGACCATGTATACATTTATTCCGGTTTTTAAAATAAAAAAAACAAAAGCGAGACAGTTAAAATACAGCAAGTATGGAAGAAATGCAAGTTTATACATTATGATACGTCATTATATATTTATATAATTTAATATATGATGCAACAAGTAGTATTTTACACACCATAGCTATTGTGTATTACAATATATGTTTGTTCTTATAATGTGCACATAGACGCAATTTGAAATACAGCAATTAAACAATTAATACAACCTTTTTCCCTTCCTTCTTTTATATAGTTATTCAAGTATTTCAATTTTCACAACTGCCAGTTATTTTTTCCCCCTTTATTCTTTGTGCACCTTTAGCTTTCATCCATTGCCGTTTATTTTTGTTCTTGACAAAATGGGAAATGTGGCTACACCATGTAATCAAAGCAACAATCGCTGTAATAAGCCTACAAGTTCTAGAACTCGTTTACCTCCTGATACTGTCAGGTCAAACCCTGATATGACACCAATAAATTATTTGCCACTAATGTATGTTTTTTTTAAAAAAGGGTAATATATATACACATATCTTTTTACATAAAACGGTCAAGACATTCCGCCTTTTGGCATAAAGTGAATTCTGTAGAGCTGTTTAGTGTCAATTTGTTATAACTTTTTAAATTTGCATATCCATTACAAGACATCGCTGTCAAGATCAGCTGATTGTTGATTTCTTGGCAAGATTACGCTCAGTAGTTTGCCATTGCTTTCTGAGCGACCGGCACACATACCCTCACAAACATCACGTTACTGACGAGAGTATAGAAAGTTTTGTATCCCCTAGACCAGAGAGACAGGCACATTCATAACTACTACATCTAATTCTTTCAGAGTGAAATTCAGGGGTTCATAAGGTGATGCATCTTCCGAGATACATTAGGCAGGTTGCCTGTTTGATGCAGATTTTCTTCCGTACCCCCTGTTCTCACACAAGCCACTATCCAACTCACTCCAAGTCGTCCTTAGTTATACCATGGAGTTCTGTTTATTTCCTCTCATTATTTACTTTCAATTTGTCACAATTGCCAGTTATTTTTTTCCCTTTATTAGTGCACCTTTAGCTTTCATCGATTGCTTAATTCAAATATCTTGGAAGTATGATACAGAAGATGGCAGATGTCAAAAAGTTTGTGCACTTACATATCAACTATCTTACCTTACTGAAACATCCAAATATACCCATGCCAGCAAAATGATAGATAATAAACAGCATATTCACACTATATGCTATCAATCCTATGCTACCAATCTAAAACCTGGACTTTATCCAAATTACACCTTTGCAAAATCAAACACCTGCGAAATGAGATGCCTGAGGAGAGCTGCCAACCTAACAATCCGAGACCGAGTAAGAAATGCTATTATCAGACAGATTGTAGGATCAACACCTTGTGCCACATTTATTGAAAGACAGAAGATAAAGTGGTTTGGCCATGTCGTTAGAATGCAACACCATCACTGGCCTTACATTAAAGATCATCTACCACGAGGACAAGAAGAAAATGGATTAACGACGTTGTACAACCACAAGGAATGACACTATCCATTGCCGCCCACCAGGCACTGGAACGCAAATTAATCCTCCCCACGGCGCTTGACGGCAGAAGTGGAAGATGATGATGATTTACTTGTCTCTGCTCTGTTTGCCCTGTGGATTCCAAAGGTCTTTCCACTTATTCTTAGGTTTAAATTACTATTCTCAGGTGTTCCCAATGTATGTCCAATCCAGTGCCAGCGTCTTTTCTTCACTGGATTTAGTTTAGTCTCCATGACCCTCTGCACTGGTGATGTGTCATTAAAACAATTATTGCAAACAAATTCAAACTTGCTGGGTATTTTTCTGTATTAGTGCTAAACTAAACCACCATCAAGTCAAATTATGCAGTGAGTTTTCTCTGGTTACTTCTTGCTTTAAAACAACGGAATACATGTAATATACTGTAAACTCCTGCTGCGCCACGACGCAACTGCTAAAACATAGGATTACATATAAAATTAGTTCAATCTCTTGATGTCATTTTGGTTACACAGATACCATACTGTTGCATCAAGTCTATATGGAGTTTGTCAAGGGTTATTGAGTTTTAAATCGCTATGATTTTGATGGTATAGGGTAATGACTTAGAAAAGGGCAAACTACTGACTGATAAAATGTCTACTGAATTACAAAGGATCAATAAATGCTGGGTTTGAATGTAACATCATGTGAAGAACACAACTAACAGTATGCAGCACAAACACAGATTTTATTTATTCATTCGATAATGGGGACTTAGTCTACTACACCCTACTTGGGAGAGCTGTGGCGTTAGAGCTTAATTTCTGTTGACTTTCACAAATTTCCATGTGCTATGAAAGCTTCTGTATTACTGTGTTATTGTAATATCTCAGATCACTACCTAAATACTTGATGAATCCACCTGTTGAAATGAGACTTTACTTAGGGAGATTGGGTTAATTTTCTTTTGCATGTATTCAATAACTCTCACCAGCAAATTGTTGTGTCCTACTATTTAAGTGTAAGTTTATCATGCGTCAGATTTTGATTTGAGAGGGAGGGCAATGTCACCAGCAAAATCCAGATCATCAAGCTGAATCTGTCAGGATTCCATTTCTGGTGGTGGTTATTGTCTTCATATTCCAATCTATAGTCAAGAAGCATAATACATTTGACATAAAGGTATTCCTGTTCTTATTTCAAATACTTCTCCTCGTGAAGAACTCTTCATTGTCTTTATATCTTGCTTAGTTAGTGATTTTCTGTGGGATCCCATAGTTCATTCAGTAGCACGTCCCTTACAGAACTTTGTTCCTATAACAACAGTCCGGAAAACTTCTAGGTCATAAGCAGGATGTCTTCTCTTTGTCTTACTTCTTTTACCAAGCATATACCATTCCATGACTGTTCTCTCCAAACTTTCATATTTCAGGTGACCAAAATATTTCAATTTTCAATATTCAGTTCATGTATGGATGCATTTGTTCTTTTCTGTATTCAAAATATTCTTAGAACCCGCCTATCTCACAGTGCCTCAACAAATTCCAAATGGATTCACTACCAGTGCTGTCGAAGGCCCTTTTAGACTACAAATCTAACATAAAGTCGTGTTTAGTTTTGCTCTATCGTTACGTGTAATGAATCTGGTCAATTAAGGATCTGGCTTGAAGCTTGCCTGTTCATAACTTAATGTCACTGTTACTTCTCTCCCAAATGATCCTACGTATTTCACTGGAGGTCACAACAATTTTGGAATTCTTGCAGGTTCACTTTCTTTGGCAGCTTCACCACATATCCTCTCCATAATAATTAATATCCACTCTGCTACATCATTTGTGTAGTTCAACTGAGGTGTTTATATTAGCAGATTATGCTTTCCCATCCTTGATAGCTTTTCTAATCTCTTCTTTAGAAGGTCTCTCACAGTTGATACCCAACTCAACTGGACGGGTCATTTGAAGCTGCCCCATTTGGAAGTTCCTCAAAGTGTTTGTCTTTCTTAAATAAATGCAAATTAGTGCATTTTGACCGGCTGTGGTTCTGTACTATCAACACACACACTCATTTGCCTTTCATTTCCCAAGATAGCATAGATCTGCAACCAATTCTTTCCAAGCGTTTTGTAGACTTGTTTATAACTGATTGGATTTGTAGCTATGGGATGAGGTGGCCAGTCTCACGCCAATCCTCTTTCGGCTTTCTCATATGCCTGTGCCAACTTTGGGCTTAATATCAACTTGGAGAAGACTAATGTATCAGCCAGCTCCAGGGATTAATCACACTGTGCCGAATACCAAAGTGAATGGTCATGGACTAAGTGTTGTGGTCCCAAGCTGCCACAATTGATGACAAAATGAATGCAAGAATTTCCAAGGCCAGCGTGGCCTTTGGCAGACAACAAGAATGTGTGGGACAGAAATGGAAAAAGCCTGCAAACAAAGCTGAAAGTCTACAAAGCTGTATTATCCACACTGCTATATGCTTATGAAACCAGGACTGTTTATCAGCGACACACTAGGAAATTAAACCACTTCCTCACAGTCTACTTTAGGAAGTTATTAAAGATTAAATGGTAAGACAGATCCCAGACACTGAAGTCCTAGAAAGAGCATCCATGCCCAGTATCCACACTACTAATGAAGTATGAGATTCGCTAGGCTGGTCACTTGACAATCATCCCAGATCACAGACTCCCTAAACAAATTTTTTTACAGCGAGCTGCGTTGTGTTAAACACTCCCAAGGCAGTCAGAGGAAACGTTTTAAAGACACTGAATGACAAAGCTTTTGGAATTCATCGTGACACTTGGGAGACTGCTGCCAAAGACCGAAATTCGTGGTGTACATCATTATGCAAGGGTGAAGTCACTTGTGAAGCAAACAGGACTGCAAGAGTTGTGAAAAAAAAGGCTGGACAGAAAAACCACTGCAGGAGATCCTCCTCCTGGAACGACTTAGAACTCATAGATCCATACTTTCAACCCCACTTGATGAAATGAATGGTCATCATTCATTCTTGATTAACAAACGACAATTCTCTTTAGTTACTTATTATAACAATTTTGCTACTCTTTGCTTTCCGTATGGGCCCTGGTAACATACGGGTGATAAAAACACTGCATATGTCTATTTCTCTCAATCAGCCTGTAAAATCATAATAAACTAGCATAAATAGAATGTTGGGCAAGAAGGTGGAGATGGTAGTAGACACCTTGCAGTCTTGACAGACTAAAGTATGTGAGTGGAATATGGCCAATATTCCATCACAATGTCTGGGCAGAGCTTCAGAGATCATGTGATGCCCAAACGACATGACCCCTCCCTCGGCCTAGTCTTGTGTATTCCAGAGGAATGGGTAACCAATACGTCTGGCACAAGGTAGGCTGCAGACGCTGGCGGCTCAGCGTCAATCCACCGAGACCTCACCACCACGAGCCGGTGGCGAGTTATGGCCAGACCCTGACACCCAAGGGACACGGCTTAGAGACGTTCAGCCATGCCCCACAGGTGAGGGCCTCGTACGAGCCCGGACCATGAGGGCGCGCACATCTGTCAATCACAAGTGTCCGGACCTGTGTAAAGCGTGCACTATCGTCAGACTCCCCACCTGACTTATAGCGGTCCCCGCGACCAGCGGGAATAGGTCCGCCATAGCTACCGCAGGAGATATTGCCTGTCTATTTGCAAGCAAATCTCCCATACTTCCACTGTGCGGATCTCGCGACCAGCGAGAATAGGCCCGCCGGAGATTTGCTCGTCTGCTGCGAACAAATCTCTACCGAGAGACTGAATAAGTAAAGAAACGGAGATGGTAGATACACTATCAAATATACATATAAATTAGAGAAAATGTATGCAACATTTATGCATAATGTATTGTAAATATATTATGACTGAAACTATTGTACAACTGGTAAAACAAACACATTCATGGCATGAAAAATTAAACTTGTAAACTCTACCAATACATGAGTTTGGTATTAGATCTTTGCTAAAAATCCAGTTCACAAAAAGGGCAGTTTTATTAAAATAAAATATACAATGTATATAATATAAGAAAATGCTCAAAATGTTATACTGAAACCAAAAACAAAATTACTTCAGTTTGTGGTATAAATATGCCAGTACCGTGAGTAAACAAAACTTATTACAGTGCGATGACAATATCCACACACATTATTTGATCACTGTTTCTGTTTGATGTGGTGTGTTCAAATGTAAAGAATCAAAAGTCTGATAAAAAAATAATATACAAATGCAGACAAAGCAAAAAACTTTCATTTTGATCATGCGCTACATTAAAATACAAGTTCTAAAACAAAAAGACATTTGTAATTCTTAATTCTGCTAAATGCTTTTGAAGTGACTGCATATTAACAATACCAAAACATAACTATCAAGTATGCGTTGAATACTTAAGTCTTCTGTTGATGCTTGTGTCATTCTCTCTTCTGAGATCTTCCTTCAATGAACATGAAATCTTGTAACTCGACCTCCAGAAGAAGAGGACATTTTCCAAGTGGAAGACCTTGACACCTGCTGTTCCATGTTTAAAGTTTTAATTTAAGTAACATAAAATGATCCAGATATTTAAAATACAATGGAATGAATACTGACAAGAATATATCACACAGATTTAAAAAAAGGAAACAATGAAAATAGCCACAGGGAAGAACACCACTCAGAAATCAGTATAAATAGAACAAAATGGAATATTTGAGGCTGAATATCTCCATGGATGAAGTGCATACATACTCAAAGCCTACTCCAAATGTCTTTTGACACCGAAAGACAGAATAGAAAAAAGACAAATGTAATTAACAACATGATTTAGCTGTTGTAATGACAACCATTCTAGGAAGAGTTTAACTAAGTCCAGTGAACACATTACAGACTGAAAAAGCTGTACAGACATTCTGAATGCCTCAATGAAAGACTGGCATTGATGATGAGAATTGGGAGAACAAAGTTGCTATTCACTCTGACCGCCATAGTCAAATTTCTGCTGGTGCAGTGACTTTGGGAGAAAATAAGAATCAAGAAAGCTAACAAGTATGCCACAAATGGAATGGTTAAAAATCAGGGAAGCTATACGGTATGCCACAAATGGAGTGGTTAAGAATCAGACAAGCTGCATGGAGGAATGCTGTATAAAATTCACAATTTGAGTGATCTTTTCTGGACAATGGTTACCACTCCTTTACTCTCACTCTAAGACACTGGTTTCACCAACCTCCGAAGCCACTTGAGGATTGCCAGATGACAAACAACTACATTCTTGAAATGTCTGTCATTTTAAAACAACCATTAAGTACATACTTCATAAAAACAATTTGTTTTACAGCTGGCATATAATAATGCTGCAAAAAGCTACACAAAATATTCAACATGATTTTTAAATTACAAGGTATGCCATATAAAACAGAGAGCAAAAATGAGTAATCTAAATATCTTGAAAGTGGCTAAGCCCCAAAGAGAACTTACCAAAAACAACATTGTTTTGTTCAATATGAGACGATTACGAGGGTAAGTTAATAAGTAAGTCACAAATGGCTGTAGAAAAATAACTAAATATGATAACAACTTGAAACCAGTTTATTTTTATACATACATTGTCCCTTTATTTCTCAACATAATTTCCACTAACATTGATGCACTTATCCCATCGTTTTATCAGTCCTCCCAAACCGGCTGCATAAAACTGCGTGCTCTGTTTTCTAAACCACGTTTTCACTTCACATTCAACTTCGGCGTCATTCGCGAAATGTCTCCCACCAAGGTGGGATGTCACTGTTTATGCTGATAAATGTTTGTCCCGTAAAGCGGTGCATAGCTGGGTAGAAAAAGTTACAAGGGCAAGTCAATAAGTAAGTCACACAGTTCTGTGGGATGGCCGGTAAATGAAAACAAAGCATGCATTTCTATGCAGCCGGTTTGGGAGGACTGATAAAACGATGGGATAAGTGCATCAATATTGGTGGAAATTATGTTAAGAAATAAAGGGACAATGCATGTACAAAAATAAACTGGTTTCAAGTTGTTATGTGTAGTTATTTTTCTACAGCCATTTGTGTCTTATTAACTTACCCTTGTAAATAAAACTGGAGCATGTGACAATGGGAAAGAGATAGAGAATGACAGCAAGAGAAGATTCCTGACATCCTTTTGTTATGTTAACAGCGCACAAATTCATACATGCATTGTTTGAGATTGCAAGTGTGGAGAAGCAGGACTGCCCATGCCGGTCTGCAAGGCATTCGAGGATGACGATTACAAGGATGTCACACAACTAATTTAATTTCACATATGTTTTATTTCTTACTTCTGCAATCCCTATTAACAATTTGTTCTGCTCCTATCATTAGCTGCTCACAATGTGGACTGTATTAGAGTTGGAAAATAATTACACATAAGCAGTCAGACAATAACCAGACATTCTTTTGTCTGTAACTTACAAGGTGAACGAAAAATAGAATTAGAATGAAAGACGGTTAAATAATATGGGAAGGACAGCTGCAGGAGATGGCAAAAGTTAGGGCTTGGGTTGGTTGGAGTCAATGCCCCAATGGGGAATGAAGGACATAAAAAGAAGAATAATACACCCCATTTTTTTTCTCCAGATATAATAAGAATAAAAGTGTTTACAACATGACAAACTACAACTGAAATTACAGTCACACCTACACCTGTCTGAAGTGAATAGATAAATTAAATCTGTCAGAGCATCTACGCCAATGTTTTCTTTGACTGACCGTGCTGACTCGTTCAATCACAGCGTTACCTATCAGTATCACCTTGGGACGCAGAGGTGCTTCCAAGGCACCAGGGCCAGTTTTATACTGGCCAAGACCTACTAACATGACCTAGTCGTGCGTCCTGGGCAACAGGTCCCTTTGGGGTCCTGGCTAACGTGGTAGGATCGCTGATTCTTCCGAAGTCGGAGAGTACCTGCCTGCACGGCGAGGAACCACCAGTCTGCACACCAATAAGCCAGACATGGGACAACGGATACTCACGCAAACCTCAGTCCGGTATGACATCTCACTGATGTTGGACAACAGGATGTCTTCATCCGACATATAAGACTTCACACTGGAGTTCACAGCCAGCGAACGCAAGCAAGTAATATCACCATGTGCAAGCCAATCAGTGCTGGCGACCATTTGTTGCCATTTCACATTTACTGGTATCTCAGATCAGATCTGTGTTCTTGTCCAGATGATGTCTTATGCCAAGTATTCGAAGTATCCATACGCTGCCATTAGATGTGCCTCAGCTTGTCTGCCAATTGTCCATGCTTCACAAGCATTCAAAAGTATGGGTTCTATATAGCACATTAACCTCTTTTTCTGACTGCAATTGACTCTTTAGTGGTATGTTTTTCACAAAGAGGGGCATCTGACAGGGATATATACTGTCTCTAGTCCCTTTTTATGAGAAATTAAAAAGACATGAAAGGAATAACCAACGGAGGACAATGGTAAGCATAATACAATTCTCTGGAGAACTATATAAGACACCAATGACTCAGCATGTCACAATGCTAATGTTACAGACCTTGTCCTTTGCATATTTATTTCCCGCACTGAAAAATAAAACTTAAGTTTACAATCCACATTACAGCATATTTTTGCCTATGTTTTTGTAATCATAAAATCACTGAACCCTTATGCAACTAATTTGTTTGCCTTTCACATGTATGGAACTAAAGATATTATTATATATATATGTTCGATGCTCTCTTCTAGTAAGATTAACACTTGTAAAACAAAATGCAAATAACCATGTTAACTCCATTGATAAGAAAAAACAAATCCTGATGTTACATTATTGTGTGACATTACTGACATATTGTAATTTAAAAACATGTTTTATATCTAAGAAAACAACATTGAAAATGGAACACAAATATTCACAAAGCTGCTGTTTCTAATAAGTGTTTTGACTCTACAACAGCCTAACAGACACAGCGCAGATTAACACTGCCAGGGAATATTACAAAGCATAAAAACATGCCAACACGTGATTACAGTTATACTTCTATCACAATCATTTCCTAGAGTATGTAAAAAAGATCACAGAATGTGTGGATACCCAGGGACTCATAAAATATTTGTTACAAGAATAACATCTATAATCCATTTGAAATGTTAACACTGCTCCTCTCGCCTCCCTAAAATCATGTGGTCATATGAGTTGAATCCTGGGAATCACCGCTGAATCAATGGTCTGAACACTGAGTCATGATCTGAACAATAAGTCAAGATCTGAATATTCAGTCATGATCTGACACACGGTCATGATCTGAACATTGAGTCATGATCTTAACTTATCACATACAGACAATGGAATGATATCATGTGTAAATATATTAGAGGAAAGAAACATCCATGTTGACTTAATATACAAAGCCGCTATTTATATTATTACACATAATGAATGACACTCGATTCTTGCTACAAGTTTTAGTCCTTTAGTCCAAAATCACATTCCGAAGCCCAATTCTGATACTCCTCTAAAATCCTTCAAATGTCCTCCATTTTCAACTGTCCTGATGGCTTAGCTGTGCAGACGCTTCATGTTGGACACAGAACTGAAAACAGATTATAAACAACTGTTATTTAAACATGCTCTGAATATTAATACAAAATATGTGTTAATAATCTCAAAGAGCCTGCTGAACTTACACATGATGTTAAGTGTAAGCTTTGCTTCTAGCCTAGAGAAACGAGAGTGGAAGATCAACGCTATGGACCGCTGAGTGAACTTAAAAAGACAGTTTAATTCATACAAGAGACAACATTGCAGTTATAGACACATTTCAAGCAAATGAAAGAAGTTTAAGCATTTTAAATGTGTGCACCTTTGGGGTGAGGGGGGAACTATTTCACTTGTTACTTCATTTTCTGCGAACTCCTTCAGCAGATAAACAATAGAGGACCTGTTTACACACCATTAGACGTACTGAGCACATGGTGCTGGTTCCATGTTTACAGACCAATTGGCCTTCGAAGGGAGATGTCAATATCATCTGAATGTCCCATGACATTTCCTGATACACCCACTTTAGGCTGGTTGAACCTCGTAGCCCAGGGGAGTTTTAAATATCGGCTTTTATGTGGATTCAAACCTATGACCACTGGGTCAGCAGACTTAAAGGGGGCTAGTCGTTTTGCTACCACAGCTCATGTATACTTTCAGTCAGCAACCCGAACACTAAAATAAAGCAGTCATCAACTTAATGATGACTCCTCACTGGATTTTCCTGTAATAAGTTGGTGTAGACCAAAAACATTTCCTGCATCTTGCATATGTTGAACACTCTTGCCACAACTTTCCATCACTTCTTAAAATGTGAACAACTCAGTAAGAAGGAATCAACATCAACAAGTGTCATGTAGGAAGACTCCCATATTCATGATTATTGCAATAATCAATTGTAAGTGAGCAAGTTGTGCAATATGATGTCAATATTTTCATGAACTAAATGTTACGAACACCATGCAAGACTGTCCATCCCAGAGATGTACTTCGTCTTACTACTGCTGGACCATCATGGTAAACTAGATAGTCATCATATGTGCTGATTGTTTCAGATGTATTCAGCCAGAACAAGGATACAGTCACTTTTATATTGATATTTTCATGTAGTGGTTTTCATGTAGTTGTGTTGGTTTTTTTTTTTTTTAAATTCTGTGCTGAAAAAGGATTTAGCTGTTACGTCCATTTTGTTACATGTAATTGTGATCCAGTAAAGCTCGTAATCTACTTCTCGTTTTCTGGAGATTCGTTCATGGAAACTAGCACACACTAACCACCATAGTACAGTAGCAACGTAGCAAACGAAAGGCCCAATACACTGAAGTGAGGATTTAAAACAGCCATGAGCAGGACGTGGCGATTCCCTCGGTGAGCCCAGCACCAGAGCACTATGTGTCAGCTCTGAAACTATGGAAGCCTCCTTTGGATGGCGGATATTGCCCATGGACTGTCTCTGCCTTCCATTGAGGGCTGATGGTGAAGTATACGACCGTTCTAACTTGACCAGCTGGGATGTGGATGGCACCACAAAAGTGAGAGTCTCCCAGGAATGCTAACCTGATAAAAATGCATGCAAAAAGTCGGATGTGTTGGTCTAAGGGTTTCGGCCCAAGGGTGCCTAACCAGACACACCGCAATCACACCTGGAAAAAAACACACTCCGGATGAACACAGAAGAAGAAGTACAGTAGCAAAGCAAGTCTCTTTAACTCTCTGATGAGGGATCAAAATTTTTGATAAAAAATGCGTCTTACAGTTCATGCTGTGTAACGCTAGTGATTAAGCCTGTCCACCGCCTTTTGTTTTGTGTCCTGCCAATCATGATATCGATGTTCCTCCATGCTATGATGTAAAACTGTCCAACACCTCCCCTCTCAGTCTCCTCTCGTCCCTAACTTTCCCCTTGTAATGGCATACTCCAGTTTTCCCCTTCTCATGACATGCCAGAAGAATACGGCCTGTCTTCTACTGATGTGAGTAATCAGTTCTCTTGACAAATTATGACAGGATTGTCTGACCTGTTTTGAGAGTTTTGTGGACAATTGTCCACGTTAGACTAAAGTCAAGCATTAAGTTTTTTTTTCATCCTTGTCCTGGCTTAGACTTCCACATTAATGATTCTAATAACAAAGACGGCAGCTTGTACAAGGTGCCCGACATGACTAGGTAACTCAGCCCTGAACAGTTTCTACAGGTGGTGAGTCAATCAACAACAAAGACAGCTTTACCAAAACACAGACACAATATGCTACCACACTCTTTCCCAGACATTAACTGATTAAGTGTCATGGGATGATTAAGCCACTTTTTATAAATGCCATGGGCTCACATACAGTAGTTTTTCCCTATGCATCCCCTTTAATCTGATATATAATACAACATATCTGCTACCATATTAGCAACTTTTAAGTCATAACTGTGACACACTCCTACTTCCCATTTTTGTTTTGACACTGGATCTGTTCATAATTTTTTAACTGCTCCAGATAGTTCACTTTCCTTAATTTTATTTCTTAATAACCAGTCTTCTTAGGCAATGAGTTCTTGCTGGATAGATCTGTGTGCTCTCTTGTCACCCATGAATCTGTACTACACTTATGCAACACTTTTTTACAAATATACAAGGGGGCTTCAAATGAAAACCTTAAATGTTTTTATTCTTTGGTGAATATATTCTGTAAAAGTAAAGAACAAATGTATAATTTTTAGATATAGCCACCATGGCGTTCAATGCCGATAAAGTGCTTAAATTCCTGTAGAAAAATCGATTCTGAGGTCACTACTCAGTGTGCCTGACCAGGTCGTGAACAGTGTGTCACAGAAGTCACGCCGTTTTGAAACTTCCTTCTCCACTCATACAATTGCAGGACTGACAGGCATGCAACACCATACTGGACCTTCGTTCACCAAATAATTTATATAGGTTTCACCCCTTCACTGATTTGTTTGTTAAAAACATTGATAACAGAACGCTGCTCCTCTTTGGTGCATGTCAAAAGTGAGACGGCCATCTTTAAACTGTCTTTATGATGTCACTGTGTTCATCTGCAACATGATGTCCCGTGCTTAGCACTCGTGACATCCTTAACAACAATATTGACAGGTTAAAAGACACTGGCATGGTTATTGTCATTTCTATCACACTGTTAAGGTTTTCATGTGAAGCCCCCTCATACGTTTGTGCTTCTCAGCTGATTTGTTAAATATCCTATGTACACATCTGTATGTTGCCACAGGATATATGCAAGCTCTAAGTACCCTATTGTTCTATTTGATGCAACCCGTAAAGATTTTAATTGCTTGAGTGTTTGCAGAACAATGTTCTTGTAATGTCTGTCATCACATTTCCATTGCCTGTGAACCTGGATATTAAAAAATGCTCACTTTCTATTGTTTTTTTTTTTTCCATTGATAAATCTATCTGTTGCATATTTAGTTTAGCGGCAGTAATTATTTTGTTTTTATTGCATTGAGATATAAATTGTGTTTTACACTTTATTTTTGCACTGAATTCGTTAGTTTCTTAATTTCCATTTGTGTTGAAATTAATACTGTGTCTCAGTGTATTGAAGTACAGGTATCTCAAAACCTTGATAAAAAATAAAGATGAAGCTGTGATTACCTTTAAGTATGTAGTCTGTCAGCAGAGTTGGGACGCTGGAACTGTCCTCATTTATGGCTTGTAGGACTACAGGAAGACACGTTACAATAATTCTGTTAATTTGGTTTCCAACATGAACATGTGTGTATGTGACTACTGACTAGATAAAGTACACTCAACATAACATCGATTTTAGAGACAACCACCATTGCTGTGTGACTACTGACTAGACAAAGTACAGTCAACATAATAACATCGGTTGTAGAGACAACCACCATTGCTGTGTGACTACTGACTAGACAAAGTACACTCAATATAATAACATCAGTTTTAGAGACAACCACCATTGCTGTGTGACTACTGACTAGACAAAGTACACTCAACATAATAACATCAGTTTTAGAGACAACCACCATTGCTGTGTGACTACTGACTAGACAAAGTACAGTCAACATAATAACATCGGTTTTAGAGACAACCACCATTGCTGTGTGACTACTGACTAGACAAAGTACAGTCAACATAATAACATCGGTTGTAGAGACAACCACCATTGCTGTGTGACTACTGACGGGACAAAGTACACTCAACATAATAACATCGGTTTTAGAGACAACCACCATTGCTGTGTGACTACTGACGGGACAAAGTACACTCAACATAATAACATCAGTTTTAGAGACAACCACCATTGCTGTGAGACTACTGACTAGACAAAGTACAGACAACATAATAACATCGGTTTTAGAGACAACCACCATTGCTGTGTGACTACTGACTAGATAAAGTACACTCAACATAATAACATCGGTTTTAGAGACAACCACCATTGGTGTGCGACTACTGACTAGATAAAGTACACTCAACATAATAACATCGGTTTTAGAGACAACCACCATTGCTGTGTGACTACTGACTAGATAAAGTACACTCAACATAATAACATCGGTTTTAGAGACAACCACCATTGCTGTGTGACTACTGATGGGACAAAGTACAGTCAACATAATAACATCAGTTTTAGAGACAACCACCATTACTGTGTGACTACTGACGGGACAAAGTACAGTCAACATAATAACATCGGTTTTAGAGACAACCACCATTGCTGTGTGACTACTGACTAGAGAAAGTACACTCAACATAATAAGATCAGTTTTAGAGACAACCACCATTGCTGTGTGACTACTGACAGGACAAAGTACAGTCAACATAATAACATCGGTTTTAGAGACAACCACCATTGCTGTGTGACTACTGACTAGACAAAGTACAGTCAACATAATAACATCGGTTGTAGAGACAACCACCATTGCTGTGTGACTACTGACGGGACAAAGTACACTCAACATAATAACATCGGTTTTAGAGACAACCACCATTGCTGTGTGACTACTGACGGGACAAAGTACACTCAACATAATAACATCAGTTTTAGAGACAACCACCATTGCTGTGAGACTACTGACTAGACAAAGTACAGACAACATAATAACATCGGTTTTAGAGACAACCACCATTGCTGTGTGACTACTGACTAGATAAAGTACACTCAACATAATAACATCGGTTTTAGAGACAACCACCATTGGTGTGTGACTACTGACTAGATAAAGTACACTCAACATGATAACATCGGTTTTAGAGACAACCACCATTGCTGTGTGACTACTGACTAGATAAAGTACACTCAACATAATAACATCAGTTTTAGAGACAACCACCATTGCTGTGTGACTACTGATGGGACAAAGTACAGTCAACATAATAACATCAGTTTTAGAGACAACCACCATTACTGTGTGACTACTGACGGGACAAAGTACAGTCAACATAATAACATCGGTTTTAGAGACAACCACCATTGCTGTGTGACTACTGACTAGACAAAGTACACTCAACATAATAACATCGGTTTTAGAGACAACCACCATTGCTGTGTGACTACTGACGGGACAAAGTACAGTCAACATAATAACATCAGTTTTAGAGACAACCACCATTACTGTGTGACTACTGACGGGACAAAGTACAGTCAACATAATAACATCGGTTTTAGAGACAACCACCATTGCTGTGTGACTACTGACTAGACAAAGTACACTCAACATAATAACATCAGTTTTAGAGACAACCACCATTGCTGTGTGACTACTGACTAGACAAAGTACAGTCAACATAATAACATCGGTTGTAGAGACAACCACCATTGCTGTGTGACTACTGACGGGACAAAGTACACTCAACATAATAACATCGGTTTTAGAGACAACCACCATTGCTGTGTGACTACTGACGGGACAAAGTACACTCAACATAATAACATCAGTTTTAGAGACAACCACCATTGCTGTGAGACTACTGACTAGACAAAGTACAGACAACATAATAACATCGGTTTTAGAGACAACCACCATTGCTGTGTGACTACTGACTAGATAAAGTACACTCAACATAATAACATCGGTTTTAGAGACAACCACCATTGGTGTGCGACTACTGACTAGATAAAGTACACTCAACATAATAACATCGGTTTTAGAGACAACCACCATTGCTGTGTGACTACTGACTAGATAAAGTACACTCAACATAATAACATCGGTTTTAGAGACAACCACCATTGCTGTGTGACTACTGATGGGACAAAGTACAGTCAACATAATAACATCAGTTTTAGAGACAACCACCATTACTGTGTGACTACTGACGGGACAAAGTACAGTCAACATAATAACATCGGTTTTAGAGACAACCACCATTGCTGTGTGACTACTGACTAGAGAAAGTACACTCAACATAATAAGATCAGTTTTAGAGACAACCACCATTGCTGTGTGACTACTGACAGGACAAAGTACAGTCAACATAATAACATCGGTTTTAGAGACAACCACCTTTGCTGTGTGACTACTGACTAGACAAAGTACAGTCAACATAATAACATCGGTTGTAGAGACAACCACCATTGCTGTGTGACTACTGACGGGACAAAGTACACTCAACATAATAACATCGGTTTTAGAGACAACCACCATTGCTGTGTGACTACTGATGGGACAAAGTACACTCAACATAATAACATCAGTTTTAGAGACAACCACCATTGCTGTGAGACTACTGACTAGACAAAGTACAGACAACATAATAACATCGGTTTTAGAGACAACCACCATTGCTGTGTGACTACTGACTAGATAAAAGTACACTCAACATAATAACATCGGTTTTAGAGACAACCACCATTGGTGTGTGACTACTGACTAGATAAAGTACACTCAACATAATAACATCGGTTTTAGAGACAACCACCATTGCTGTGTGACTACTGACTAGATAAAGTACACTCAACATAATAACATCAGTTTTAGAGACAACCACCATTGCTGTGTGACTACTGATGGGACAAAGTACAGTCAACATAATAACATCAGTTTTAGAGACAACCACCATTACTGTGTGACTACTGACGGGACAAAGTACAGTCAACATAATAACATCGGTTTTAGAGACAACCACCATTGCTGTGTGACTACTGACTAGACAAAGTACACTCAACATAATAACATCGGTTTTAGAGACAACCACCATTGCTGTGTGACTACTGACGGGACAAAGTACAGTCAACATAATAACATCAGTTTTAGAGACAACCACCATTACTGTGTGACTACTGACGGGACAAAGTACAGTCAACATAATAACATCGGTTTTAGAGACAACCACCATTGCTGTGTGACTACTGACTAGACAAAGTACACTCAACATAATAACATCAGTTTTAGAGACAACCACCATTGCTGTGTGACTACTGACTAGACAAAGTACAGTCAACATAATAACATCAGTTTTAGAGACAACCACCATTGCTGTGTGACTACTGACTAGACAAAGTACACTCAACATAATAACATCGGTTTTAGAGACAACCACCATTGCTGTGTGACTACTGACTAGATAAAGTACACTCAACATAATAACATCGGTTTTAGAGACAACCACCATTGCTGTGTGACTACTGACGGGACAAAGTACACTCAACATAATAACATCAGTTTTAGAGACAACCACCATTACTGTGTGACTACTGACGGGACAAAGTACAGTCAACATAATAACATCGGTTTTAGAGACAACCACCATTGCTGTGTGACTACTGACTAGAGAAAGTACACTCAACATAATAACATCGGTTTTAGAGACAACCACCATTGCTGTGTGACTACTGACGGGACAAAGTACAGTCAACATAATAACATCAGTTTTAGAGACAACCACCATTACTGTGTGACTACTGACGGGACAAAGTACAGTCAACATAATAACATCGGTTTTAGAGACAACCACCATTGCTGTGTGACTACTGACTAGACAAAGTACACTCAATATAATAACATCAGTTTCTTCTTCTTCTTCTTCTGCGATCATCCGGAGTTTTTTTTCGGATGTGATTGCGTTGTGCCTGTTTACAGCAGAGCTGCGTTCTTGCGCCGTTAGGCCGACACATCCGACTTCTGCGGGCATTTGTTGACCGGGTTAACCTTCCCGGGGGTTTCTTAGGACGTTTGACTCTCACTGTTGTGGTGTTATCCTCCATTCCAGCTGGCCCATATAGAACAGCCAAAGATCCTGGTCAGCCCTCAAGGGAAGGCAGGGGCAGACCATGGGCATTCCCCGCCATCCAAGGAGGCTTCCATACTTGCAGAGCCGATACATAGCGCTCTGGTACTGGGCTCACCCAAGGAATCGTCACGTCCTGCACATGGCTGCTTAGCCTCACTTCCGTATATTGGGCCTTCCGTTCACCATAGGCTGTTCTTCCGGAAACCAGAAGTATGCAGTCTGCAGATGACATCCACACAGTGAGCTTTCGATTCGGACTTTCCATGTAATGGATTTGCTATCCAAGCAATATTCCATTTCGTGCCACTAGGACACTTTTCCACCTTTTATGAAGCCCACACAGTGGGCTTTTGATTCAGACTTTCCACGTAATGGATTTGCTACCCAAGCAATATTCCATTTCATGCCACTAGGACACTTTTCCACCTTTTATGAAGCCCACACAATGGGCTTTTGATTCGGACTTTCCACGTAATGGATTTGCTATCCAAGCAATATTCCATTTCGTGCCACTAGGACACTTTTCCACCTTTTATGAAGCCCACACAGCGAGCTTTCGATTTGGACTTTCCACATAATGGATTTGCTATCCAAGCAATATTCCATTTCATGCCTCTGGGTCTTCATGCACCTTTAAATGTCAACCTGTATGTAGTTAAAGTAAGCTGCGGTCAACTTGAGCTTGTTGATATCTCCATAGAGCTTGTCCTCAAATGAAGCAGGTGTGGGCCAAAATATCTTTCTCTGTTCTGCATACGTTGGGCAATCCTGCAGCAAATGTTTTGCTGTCATTTTTCCAGTTCTACAATTACATTCATCGGTATCTCCTATCTTTAGTTTATTGAACAAGTGGTATTTCAGCCTGTTATGTCCTGTGCGGAGTCTGAAGATTGCTACTTGTTCTCTTCGGTCGAGTGTGTAATATGCATCATCCTTCTGATGGCCTGGATGCTCTGATTCCCATTTGGTTCTATAAGTGCTTTTTATCAACCTCTTTGCCTCATTATAGGTTATGTCTATGTCAGGCTGTGGTAGTCGTCCGCCCTCTTTTGCCAGTCTGTCAGCCTCTTCGTTTCCAGGTATACTGCAATGTGATGGGATCCACTGTATTACAACTTTTTTGGATTTCTGGAATAGACCATGGAGTGTTGCTCGTAGGTCAGCTAGTTCTGTGCTGTTATTGCTCTTCAGTATTGAGACAGCTGACTTTGCATCTGTGAAGATAGCTATTTGCTTCTCTTTATTTTCCTCCATCAGGAGCATTTCTGCTGCAGTTTTCAGAGCCTCTACCTCCGCTTTGAAGTTACTTGAAAATTTTCCAGTTGCCATTGAATGTGTTTTTTTCACTCCATTTTTTAAATTTAGGAGAATTCCTCCTCCTCCATTCTCTATTGAATTTTTGGCTGATCCATCTGTATATGCATGGGTCCAATTCCTGCTTGGGTAATGTTCTTTTATGTAGTTTAGGGTTATTTCTCTTCTTTCGGTTTCATGCTGAGTGTTCTTTTTCTCAATACCAGGAATGTTTTCTATCATCTCAGGCAGTTGCTGCTGTCTCCAAGCTGGGAACTTGTGTGCATTGTAAATGGGCTTGACTGTTGATATGTTAAGTATAGGATCTGCCCTAATCCTTCATTTTGCAGTTTCTACAAAGTTGGTACGCTTCAGTCTTCCCTTTCCAAAACCATTAAATCTGTTATACATTGGGTGGTCTGTCAATCTTCTGAATTTTTCTGCTTGTTGCTGGGCTCTGCTATCTCTTCTATCCTGCATTGGTTGTAAACAAGTGATCTTTTCTAGTTCATTAATAGGCGTTGTCTTCAGGCTTCCAGTTATGATTCGCATTCCTTGGTTTTGGACTCTACTTATTTTGTTAAAGTTTGACTTAGCTGCTGTTGCCCAAGCTGCAATGCCATATTCCAGTACTGGCCTCACCCGTCCAGTATATAACTTCTTGAGAACTTTCTCATCTGCTCCCCATGTTGTACCAGCAAGCTTTTTCATGATTGCCATTCTCTGCCTTGCTCTTGTTCGATTTTTCTCAACCTGTGTCTTCCATGTCAGGCGACGATCAAAGATGACTCCTAGATAGTTTGGATTTTCTTCATGGCGCAATATTTTTCCATTCAATACCAGCTTATGTTGCTGAGTTTTATTTGAGAGGGAGAACACTGTGCATGTTGTTTTCTCCTCACTTATCTTCACTAGCCATGATTTTGACCAGTCCTCTAGCGCTAATAAGGCTTGCTGTATTCTGCTGTTAGCTGTACTAATATATTCTTCAGATGTCCATATGGCTAGGTCATCTGCAAAGGAGGATGTGTGTACTCTGGCTGGAAAATTTTCTGTGATGTCATTTATATATGCTAGGAATAATGTTGGTGAAAGAACTCCTCCTTGGGGGACACCTTGCTCCAACAGCATCATTTTGCTTGTTTGTCCTTGTACTTTTGTCCTGGCAGTTCTGTTCTCAAGGTAGTGGCTGATCCATTTATACATTTTTCCACAAACATGCATTTTTTGCAGTTTTACTTTCAGTCCTTCCTTCCATACTTTATCAAATGCTTTTTCTAAATCTATCCAGACTGCTAGTGTGTGCTTTTTCTCTTGGAAGGCATCCTCTATTTCCTGAGCTATATAGGTTATTTGATCTTCAGTGGATCTGTACTTTCTGAATCCTGCTTGGTGTGGTGTTAAGAGTTTGTTTTCTTCCAGATGCCATGTTAGCCTGCCATTGATAATGCGTTCCATTAATTTTCCTACACAGCTAAGTAGACTGATAGGTCGATAGCCATTTGGTTCTTCCAGGTCTTTTCCTTTCTTTGGGACTGGTATTAGTATAGCTTCCTTCCATGCCTGTGGGACTATTCCTCTCTTCCAGCTGTTATTTAGGACTGCTAGTAGTTTCTTCTTTGCCTTGGTGCCTAGTCCTATTAGCATTTCATTTGTGATTCCATCCTTTCCTGGTGATTTCTTCTTTTTTAGGGTATTCATTGCCTGTTCCATTTCTTCCATTGTTAGATTTGCCATCATATATTCTGCTGCTGTCTCTGTATTTCTATGATGTATCTGTTTGTCTTTGATTGCTTTCTTCTGTTCGGTTGTAATATCAATGTGGTTTGCATTTGCATAGTGTTCCATTAGTGCATTTGCAGCCTTTTTTCCTGTAAGCAAGGCATTTCCTTGTTTAATTGTTATTTGTTTGTTTCTAGGTCCTTCATTGTTTCCATAGTTTGTTTCCATAGTTTGTTTCCATCCCTGTCAAAATTCAGGTTTTCTGTTTTTTCCCTCCAACAATCTCTTGTTGTTTGATTTACTGTTCTTTTATATTTTGCTGAGATGGCTTTGAGAGAGATGTTCGCTTCAATTGTTTGTTCTCTCTCTGCTGTCTTCCTGGCATCTTCAACTTTGTCCTCCAAACTTTGTAGTTCTTCAGCCCAGTATGGTTTGTAATTTTTCCTCGCTCCTCTAGGAATGGACTCAGTGGCTGCCTGTATTATCGCTCTGTTTAGACTTTCCACCATTTGCTTTATGTTGCCATATCGTGTATTTATGTTTTCACAATATTTGTCCCATAGTATGGCAAATCTGTCCCAATCTGCTCGTTTGTAATTCCAGCGGGGCAAGGGCTTTTGCTCCTGTGGAACATACTCCATATTCATTTCAAGCTTGATTGGTCTGTGGTCACTACCTGCTAATTGGTCCAGCACATGGCGATCGATTTTGTGGAGGATGTCTCCTGTGCAGAAAGCTAAGTCTGGAGTAGAAGTGGTAAGCCATCTTCTGGAGTAGAAGCTCGGCGTGTCATCCGCTTTGTTGAGTAGATGGAGATTTGAGTCTATTTCCCAGTCCTCCAATTCATCTCCTCTTTTGTCAGTATCTCAGTTTTAGAGACAACCACCATTGCTGTGTGACTACTGACTAGACAAAGTACAGTCAACATAATAACATCAGTTTTAGAGACAACCACTATTGCTGTGTGACTACTGACGGGACAAAGTACAGTCAACATAATAATATCGGTTTTAGAGACAACCACTATTGCTGTGTGAATATTAATAGGTGTGTACAACTCACTTTTAGAGCTGAATAGTGCAGTGGCTAGCATGCTAGCTTGATGGCCATGTATTCAAATATCCATTGAGGGCGAAATCAAGGATTTAGTTAACGACACTTAACTTTTGATTTGAGGGAAACATGTTTGTGCATGTTTCAACAATGATAGAGAGAGAGGAAGACAACCAGAGCAGTGGTCCCACTTGGTACCAGCGATTAGTAAGAGAAATTGTATGCCTAACATTGTATCCCTGAGTTCCAGATTTCAAAGCAGATGCCCAAGACAAGCAACAACCACAATGAAACCAGAATGAGTGTTTTACTGTTAAGGAGGCAACATACAGACATGCCTTATATAAAACATATATGGTGCTGCATGTTCAAATATCCAGCCAGATTTCTTTACTATGTTCAGACCAAATGTAGGTAGCGTGATTCTGGTCACAGGCATGAGGGAAAGTTAAGGACATTGTATTGTGTATAAATAGATACCCTGTAACTCACTTCAGGTTCCAGCAGGTTTTATGCTAGTTTTACAAAACCGAATGTAAAATTACTGCCATACATCTTCATTACACCCCATGGTTACATGGTCATTACAGAAAAAAGTACTAAATTAAAAGAAAAAGTATTACAGCTTGGAAATTGATAGAGGGTTACTTACTTTTGATGTATATCTGGAGTTGTTCTGATGTAGGTGGCCCCTGACATGGATAGTAGGGTATCGCCGTAGTTAGAAACTGTTAAAGGAAAACCAACAACACACCAATTAAATAAAGGATTCACTACATGTGTTTTACACTTTATAATCAAACTATGCTAAACTGATGAGATAAACGGATGGATAGACAGACATAACAGACACACAGACAGAGGCCAGAATGGGTGGATGACCTCACTTCCTGTGCCAATTAACTCTTCTGGTTTAAAAAAAAAAGTCGCTTAATGAGTTAACAGGGTCAACTTCATTGCACCGGGTTTTAATCACATATGGCTCAGTCTCTTTCCGCAGCGAACTGCTGAAAGCGCAGCACAAAGCACAAACTCCATAGCTCCAGCAACAACCCCCAGGAGTCTCAGAAAAAAATGCACTCGTGAACCGAAGAACGCAACCCGGAATCGAACTCACAATCTTCGGAGCCCGAGTCAGACATCTTGACCATCTTCTTCTTCTAGTTTTATGAAACCTCATGCCAGACTTCTGCCATGTATACTCTCTATACATCTCGAATAAACGGCAATTATCGGTCTGAACAGAAATGCAGAAGATCATGGAGCTAGTGGATGCTGTGGCTAGAAATGTGTGAAAATGTATGACTGACTGACATGTACTGTCAGAAAAAGAGAGAGATACCCCATACACACACACCCATATGGGATATGGGCAATGACCTTTAGGTATTTAGGTATCAGGCATATGGTGCTAGACCCATACTGTTATGGACCAATCAACATTTGGGGGTGATACAGTCAATATCACGTCACCCACCTTTACTTCCCAAGTCATTCTCTGATGAAGTCCTGTTCAATTTTACAAACCCATCTCAATGCAAATTTGAACCCATGACCACCATGCTGGCAGGCGAGCTTGCTGGCTACTGTGCCACTACAGCTCCCACTGTGCCACTACAGCTCCCACTGTGCCACTATGGCTTCAACTGTGCCACTACGGCTTCAACTGTGCCACTACAGCTCCCACTGTGCCACTACAGCTCCCACTGTGCCACTACAGCTCCCACTGTGCCACTACAGCTCCCACTGTGCCACTACAGCTCCCACTGTGCCAGTACAGCTCCCACTGTGCCAGTACGGCTCCCACTGTGCCACTACAGCTCCCACTGTGCCACTATGGCTTCAACTGTGCCACTACAGCTCCCACTGTGCCACTACAGCTCCCACTGTGCCAGTACGGCTCCCACTGTGCCACTACAGCTCCCACTGTGCCACTATGGCTTCAACTGTGCCACTACAGCTCCCACTGTGCCACTACAGCTCCCACTGTGCCACTACAGCTCCCACTGTGCCAGTACGGCTCCCACTGTGCCAGTACGGCTCCCACTGTGCCACTATGGCTTCAACTGTGCCACTACAGCTCCCACTGTGCCACTACAGCTCCCACTGTGCCACTACAGCTCCCACTGTGCCACTACAGCTCCCACTGTGCCACTACAGCTCCCACTGTGCCAGTACGGCTCCCACTGTGCCACTACAGCTCCCACTGTGCCACTATGGCTTCAACTGTGCCACTACAGCTCCCACTGTGCCAGTACGGCTCCCACTGTGCAATTATGGCTCCCACTGTGCAATTATGGCTACCACTGTGCCACTACGGCTCCCACTGTGCAACTACAGCTCCCACTGTGCAATTATGGCTCCCACTGTGCCAGTACGGCTCCCACTGTGCAATTATGGCTCCCACTGTGCCAGTACGGCTCCCACTGTGCAACTATAGCTCCCACGATTACCTATAGTCCAAATGTAATGCTCAGATGGGGAAAATTGGGGTGGAGAGAGAGAGAGAGAGAGAGAGAGAGAGAGAGAGAGAGAGAGAGAGAGAGAGAGAGAGAAAGAGAGAGAGAGAGAGAGAGAGAGAGAGAGAGAGAGCATGATTGAAGCTTTTGTCTGGAGTCTGTCACTAAACTACGCTGAATTGGTACCTGATATAAAGCAATGTAATAGAACATTTATGGAACGAATCAAACACAGATAGTGCACAACAGATATAGACCAATTATGCCCTCAGCTGAAATAAACAATAGAAAATAAGAGAAGATATAAAAGAGAATCTATGCAAGAAACAAGAAGACTGGAATGGTAACATCTAGTAACAGAATGATTCACATGGAAAGTAAGGGAAATAAATCTTACTGACTACTTACATTTCCGTTTTTGTTCTCAACCGGGCTCATTGCAGTGTTCCCACCCTTTGACTTCCTCTTCTTGCGCTCACTGTGGCAGTCCCGACGCTTCTTCTGGATAGTCAATAACAGAGAGATGAACTGATTCTTTAACTCCTTGTCGAACTCCAGTTCATCCCGCAGAGCCAGCTCCGAGACAAGCATTTCAGACAGCATCTTTGTGGTAGCGTCATACTCTGCCACCAGCTCATGCAAAGCAGACTGTGGCATTTCTTTCAAACCTGAAATAATCATATCAGCAAAAACACTAGAAGACTTATTCTGCTGTCGTATAACCACCCAACGGAGCACAGATCCTCAACCACTCACACCTACATGTCCTATCTATTGGCAAAACAGACACTGGTTGAAACATTCAGAGAGTGCAGTGTTTGCCAAGGGGTTTAAGAAAACGTCCAATGAATTTGTAACACTCTTCTGTAACACTTATATTGACAGGCACATATGTACCTGTCAGCAGATGTGTTACATGTCCACGTTTTACACCCGGTTGCTGGATAATATACAGCCATGTGTGACGTCTCATTTGGTCACAAGGATGTTATATCGCCATACTTTGGTCAGCTTCTTATTTGTTTGTTTTTTTCATTATTTCCTCCGCAATTTTAATGCTCAGGGAATAGAAAATATATTTATTTTAGTGAGTAAAATTTATTGCCCTATTTTTTATTCCTTGGATAAAACTCAACAACTTTTATTTAAAAAAGATCAATTAATAAAAGACATTAAAAGCAAGAAGAAAACCATCTTCATTTCTAAAGTAAATACAGAAAACAAACATGCAGAGGAAAGAGATAGATCAGATGGTGTATGAGTTAACAAGTTAGGTGTAAGTCCTTTACAGGACTTTGCAATCAACCCCTGCATTATTTGGCTGTTTGTGATTGACTAGGTAATTTTTATGTTCGGTAGTTTGCTACTGCTTAAGTTGTGCTGATGCCGAGGTAGCAGGTTCAACCCCTACATGGTCAGTTGGACTAAATTGTTGACTTCTTGACCTTGACTTGGGGATGTAAATTACAAGTACTTCAGAAGTTGGAGTGGGTTTGCCTGATGGCGAGGGACATTGATAAGAGTGAAAGCTAATCCACACACAAAAATCAGTCCAGTGCACTATTTCAAGCCCTCAGCTGATTTCATGCCCTCAGCGTGGTATGACGGAGAATTGTGAAAGGGGTCAGGTCACCTACCCCTAAGCCACAGCACCAGCAGTATAAGAATAAAAAAAGTTAGTTGCATATCCTTTACAGGACACTAGAAGACTTATTCTGCTGTTGTGTAACCACCCAACAGAGCACAGACCTCAACCACTCACACCTAGATGTCAACCCCAGCATTTTTTAATGCTGTTTGTGATCTTTTGGCAAGTTTACGTTCAGTAGTTTGTCACTGCTTTCTGAACAACCGGCACCCATACCATTTTGTACAAAACCAACGCCCACAGCTTTGTTTGGACAACGTATGTGGGATTAGGAACTGTGTCTGTAATCCCTTCGACGCAGAGCCGGCGTATAAGAATAGTGTACAAACAAGACAAATAGCGAGCACTGACCAGCAAGAGTGTAGGCTGAGAGTGAAGCCAGGGTTTTCTTCACCTTGGTGTACACCTCGTCTTCTGGCGTGTCTTGCATGGCACTGTAATAGTCCTCAGCAGAAGGTTCCTATGGAGAAATACGGACAACATTTGCTGATTAGTTTGAAGTCAGAGAACAGATAGTGTGTTGTCATGACCGCAGATACTACAGTTGTGGTGATCCGGTGGATAGTGTCACCTACTAACTGAGGTCCTGAGTACATTTCCCAGTAGAGTTTATTTTTGACCAATATGACTCTGACTGTAGGTCAAAACTATAGTTCAGGACCCTTTTGTATGCCTTGAGGAGTATTGGGTGTATAGTCCTAGCAATATTTTCACATGACCACTGCAAGGTGTGGAATGCACCTGGCCCTGCAGCCAGCAGGGTTACGATTGGCTAGCCTCTCCTAGGAGGGGTGAAGAGAGAAAATTAGTAGCCTGCCGATGACCCGCAGGCTACACAAGTCAACCCCCACCTCCACGTGGTGCAGACCGGGCAACCATAACCGCGAGGTCATGGGCTAACGGGGCTATGGCTCACCATAGGGGATGGACTCCCTGTGGTCAGATTAGTGTCCTAAACCTGCGATTGGCCTAGCAAGCCGGCAGGGGATCTTCATACTGCTCGTAGAAAAACTAAGAAGTATAAACGGACTGACCCAAACGGATATTGACCTGGCAATGTTAATGAATAGATGTGTAGGGAACATAACATGAAAATTAGCACAAGCAAAACAGAGGTAATGACTATAACTAAAGAAGAACAAACAACAACAATTCACCTAAACGAACATCCCTTGAAACAAGTAAAGAATTTCAAGTACCTAGGAAGTATAATATCATCAAATGGCAGATCAGAAGACGAGATCGAAAGTAGGTGCAATAAGGCAAATCAACTCATTGGACAAATGGCACCAATACTAAAGAACAAACATGTATCAATAACTACTAAGAAAGTACTTTACAACACAGTCTTCCTACCAACTCTATGCTACCAATGCCAAACCTGGACAATGACAGAAAAATAGAAAAGAAAAATCACAACAACAATAATGAGGTTACTGAGAAGCATACTCAACGTATCAAGAAGAGATAAGATTAGAAATGAAGAAATAAGCACTAAAGTGCTAGAAGAAATAAGCACTAAAGCAGCACTAGATTTTATTTGAAAGCAGCAAGTCAAATGGTTTGGCCATGCAAGTAGGTTACCAGTCAACAGCATACCACAACAAGCAATGATGTACAGACCAGATGGAAACAGAGGAAGAGGCCGACCACGTAAACGTTGGACCGGGGGAATAGCAGAGTCCATGGGAATATCGATACATGAAGCCCATAATCGGGCACTCTCACGATGTTTATACTTCACCTCGACACCGCAAGGTACAAGAGGAACATGATGAGATGAGATGAATATTTTCACTGGGAAATGAACAATTTAGTTGCATATCCTTTACAGGACATCGCAGTTAACCCCATAATTTTTTGTCTTTTTGTGATTTCTTGGCAAGTTTATGTCCAGTAGTTTGCCACTGCTTTCTGAACGGCCGGCACTCATACCATTGTATGAAAATACAATGCGAAGCAGTCTACTGCCAAATCGCCTGCAGCTGTGTTTCGAACGCGGTATGCGAGATTAGGAATTGAAAGGCTGAGGATAAAGAAGAAGCCAAATATGTTAGCACGATGGTTAGGTACACCTCTACAACCAGGGTTGGAGATTATTTTTTTTTTTTTGGGGGGGGGCGCTCGCTCGCTTTGAACTCAAGCGTAGTCCATACACACTATTTATAGTTCTGATGGACTAAATTTTGCGTGTGGGTTAGCTTTCCCTATTAACAGTGTCCCTCGCCATCAGGCGAACCCACTCCAACTTCAGAGGTAAAAAAATTGGCAGCGGTGAGATAGGGTTGGAGATGAAATGACTATAAATGACAGAATACACGAAGTAATTGCAAAGGTTTCTGAATGATAACCATGACTTAAAATATATTCAAATGATTAATATCTTAGACACTAATCATGTTCACAGATTCAGTACCAAACAATAAGTAGGTTTGGACCAAACAAAATGGGAAGTAGGTTCGTGTCACAGTTATGACCTAAAAGTTGTTAATATGGTAGCAGACCTGTTGTATTATATATCAAATTAAAGCAGGCTGCTTAAGGAAAACTACTGTATTGTTATTTTAATTGAAACAACATTTTGCAATGACAATATTTCAGTAATATCCCATGACAGTTATGGGAATTAACTTAAAACAATTAATCATCCCGTGGCATGTAATCAGTTAATTATCAGTGTTGTTTATTATTTGTTCTTAAATACACAAACATACACCATTAAACGATCACACACATAGAAAACATAGAGAATTACCAGGATAAAACGCACTGTGATACTTCAGGTCCACTATCTATTATGATCACAAACTCTACTGACAATGGGCCCGAGAGAAGAGGCTAATATAAAGACAGGGAAACACCAGTACAGCTGATGATAATGTGACCGGGTCGCGACATGATAGCTGGAACCTGATGCCAGGCTTATCATACCCGCGTGTCTGTGCATCTGCTCGCGTCTGTGTCTGTGGACTGTAACGAGGCGACGCCCGAAGCCCTGTAGAAGAACTACACTAATTGTGCGTTGCATTATGCATGATCCTCCCTCGTCCCTCCCGCTTTAACCTGCTAGCAGAGGCGACAGCCAGATATGCAACACTTTAGCACCGTGGCCACTAACCGTATGCCCGCATGCATCATGGCGTCTGCAAACCTTAGTTTGCGCCTGCCTTCCACCGTTTAACTCCACATTATCCAGCGACTTTCCTGTGCAGAACTTTTCTAGCATAAGTCTTTTGAAGTGTCTCTCTATCATAAGCCTGAAGTCCCGCCTCTGTTGCTGTCGCGTATAAATTATCTAGCACATATTGGATCAATCTATGATATGGTCTTCCTCATCTCCGATGCCCCCGTACAGTACATCCCCTCCATACTTACCTTTTCTGGATATTCATGTTTTTGTACATGCCCGAAATATTCTGTTCCTTTATTTTGATTGTCTTAATATGTCGCATTTCACGAAAACAAAAACAATCAATTACAGAGGTTATAGACAAACTGGGAATAACAAGAGAGTTGATGAAAGAAAGAAAAAAAGACTCAAGTCCCGGGGAAGGTTAACCCGGTCAACAAATGCCAGCAGAAGTCGGATGTGTCGGCCTAACGGCGCAAGAACGCAGCTCTGCTGTAAACAGGCACAAAACGCAGTCACGTCCGGAAAAAAAACCGGATGAACGAAGAAGAAAAAGACTCAAGGGAAATATTGCGGCCACGTTAAAAGACATAAAACTCTTACAAAATCGATACTTGAGGGCAAGCGAGCAAAAGGCACACAACGAAACAAGTGGGAAGATAATACCAAGAGAATGACGAACAGGAGCCTGACAGAATGTACAATTAAGGAGAGACACAGACACCGTTGGAGATGTACTGCAGCCAACCTTCACTGTGGAGACGGCACCTGATTGATTGAATAATCAATAGTTTTCAATGCTGAGTTCTTGTTGAATATATTTGTTTATTCTCTTTTCCATCCAATGAATTTGTAATACTCTTCTAAAAAAAACTTATAACCACAGGCGAATATGTACTCGTCAGCAGATGTGTTAAATGTCCAAGTTTTACACCCGTATGTTCCCACAGCAATTACACGTGCTCTCAGATCTCTGACTGTTTCTCTACCCGTTCCAGCCCACAGGGTTTCATCTTAATTGCCTTAATTTTTGCACAACAGGACGTGCTTTGATTTCTCTCGTTCTCTTAAAACGTATGGTCTATATCTGCAATATTGTCTCTAGTATAAACCTTACATTTTTTTTGTAGATCACCCACCGTTCCATAAAGTTGATCTCCGACTGTTGTTTCTCTAGGCCAGCAGTTTTTTTTGTTGGCTCGCTGTGAACTCAAGCGTAGTCTATCCAGTGTCCTTCGCCAACAGGCGAACCCACTCCCGATTTTAGAAGTCCTTGTAATTTACATTCCCAAGTCAAGGACGAGAAGTCATTACATTTTCACCCCCCGTCTTCCACTGTTTAACTATGATTGTAAATTTGTATTTTGTATAAAATAATACATCGCTTGCGATTCTTTCTATTGTCAATTCGATCAAGATGGTCACGCAAGCCAAGACCGAAGTGGTAGGATATTCGCCTTGTACACCATGCGACGTGTGTGTTAATTCTCGGTAAGACAAGGAGGTGTTTGTCTATCGGGGGTGAACAATCGTAGCCTGTACACGGCGTGGCGACAGCGCAAGCCCTAGGGCTTTGTTCCCAAGACAAATGACGAAACGATAGTCAATGGAAAGCCACAGCCAATCAAATGTCTATTATCCCCCTAGTACATCTTGCGTCACTTATGATTATCATCATCAAGTGCCATCTCACATGATTACCCAAATCTAGGCTCAGGTTTGTTTTCTCGTCCTGATTATGTCTTAGCTTCCAGTATCTATCTCTTTGTCTTTCCCTGGCCTCCCCTCCCCCCCCCCCCCAAAAAAAAAAAAAAAAAAATCAAGTTTGGAGTTGTCGCTAAGTTTTCTCCCCATAACGTGCCCACACAAATTTGTACTACATCTAATTGTTCTAATCGATATTTGTGTTTCTTGAAGGACTGCCTCGTGAGTTTTTCTGTCAGTCAATGATATTCTTTCCAATTTTCTCAGAAGCCACCGCCATTACAAGTTTCTCAGCGTTTTTCTTATTATCCATGGTTTACAGTTTTTTAGGCCTGCATGCACGGAAGTATAAGTGACAAGTCTTTCCCTCATGTAGCAAGCAACGAGTGCAGACGTCGAACCCTCGTCCGACCGCGTTCAAACCACTGTCAGCGTAGCTTCCTAACTTGCTCACCAATGCGCCAACTAGTTTTTTCTTCTTCCGTGATCATCGTTTGCTATGCGTGGTACATAACATCCACTGTAGTGAGTAGATGTTCGTTTTCTAGTCTCTTGCCACTTTGGGCCAACATCTTCCGATGTCGACGGTTGAGGTTTCTTTTCTGGATCCCTCCTCCTATAGGCAGCTTGCCTTCCCGGACTGTGGACTATATCTACCCACATTTTCTGTCGGACTTTGTTGCCCTAACGTTTTTCTTAGAACTTCTACAAGGCAACCAGCTTGTAAAATATTTGGCTATTCCGTTCCAGCATTTTTATGCATTGACATGTACGAATTACAGTTATAAGTCGTTCCCAAGCATTCAGCTTCAATTTACTGTATGAAATGAAACAATTAGGTATGTGCTCATCGTGCTGAGAAATAACAAACGCGGACACATATACATAACTTACAATGTTCACGGACCAGGTGAAAAGAAATCACAGAGTGGAATGCACACTTGTCTGTATGTGTTATTTCTTCGCGGTATCAACACATACTAATTGTTTCATTTCACACTGTCACTGCCTGCCGCAGTCGTGAGTTTTCTTATCTGTCCAAATTACTGTAACCAATCATGACTATAAATTTTCTTTATTCATACGCTTATCGTTTGTTTGTTCTGAGCGTAACTGCGCAGTGTCCGTTTACGACAAGCAGAAATATTGCGCCTTTTGACCGACACATTAACTTCGTCACAGCATTTGCTGACTGGGTTAGCCTTCACACGTTTCTCTAAATTCACACCCCAACGGGAGCGTGTAAACAACGCGGTGTTTTTTAGTGCTAACGCTAGGAATTGGCAATGACTAAGTGCGAGGAAGATATAAATCATTTTTTTTAATGTTGCATATCCCTTACAGGACGTTGCAGTCAACACCAGCATTTTCCAGCTGCTGTTGATGTACTAGGCAAGTTTTACGTTCAGTAGTTTGCCATTGCTTTCTGAACGACCGGCTCCCATAAATAAATAAAATGTTTGCATATCCTTTACAGGACATCGCTGTCAACATCAGCATCTTTCAACTGATTGTTGATTTCTTGGCAAGATTACGCTCAGCAGTTTGCCATTGCCGACTCCCATACCAACACGTTATAACACAACGCGACACGGTCTGCTGCACAAATCGGTCGCAGCTGAGTTTCAAACGCCCGGTAAGCGGCTCACGAACCGCGGTCGCAAGCCTTCAGCCACGGAGACGGTTTACTTTTCCATTATTTTATATCACCAATGTTATAATTTATTTTTCACCGCTTCTTTCTGCAAACTGCTACCAGGAAAAATCATGCATCTGTGGCTACAAAGCTGACACATGACTGAAGTATTGATTACCAACTGATATAGACAGAGAAATGGCGGGAACAGCAGATACAGAAAACACGATCATCGTGATCAAACGTCATTCTGGCTGGTGCAGGAAATGACGTTTCCCCACAAGCCCCGCTCTCTAGCTATATCTATCCATTCATTTACGGGTGTCTTTAAATGGCTGTCCAGTAGTTTTTTTTCTCTGTTATTTCCCTCTCTGCTTTTACTCTGACATGAGCTCCGTGGTGGCATGGTGATTAGTACGCTTGCATGCCAATGCAGTGGTCTGGATTCACTTCCCATGGGGATTTTTGTTGTTGGGTTGTCCATTTTCTTCTTTCTAGTCTGTACCTGCCCTAGTCTAGTCCCTACTCGTCAACACTGTCAGACAATAACAGCGCCAGCAGTCACGCTCTGTGCACAATCTCCTACGTCGATAAAGCGAAGACACGGAAGAGTAGAACACATCCGATATAATTAGCGCCTCACCGTAGGTTGAACTATACAAACACTTAATTTTCTTGAATAATATTACACCTACCCACATCTTCATATAATAATACATTCACGTGCTGCATAACATTTCGGCTGACGACGAACTGCACACACAACGGCGATGCTATTAGCTAGCTTGCTTGCTTGTGTTCGTTGGCTTGCGCTCCAACGCGAAGTCCTGTATGTCGGATGAAGGCATCCTGTTGTCCAACATCAGTGTGATGTCATACAGGACCTGAGGTTTGCGTGAGTATCCGTTGTCCCATGTCTGGCTTATTGGTGTGCAGACTGGTGGTTCCTCGCCGTACAGGCAGACACTCTCCGACTTCGGAGGAAATGCTATTAGATTATAATGGAGCTTTAAAATAATCACACCCCAACTCATAATGTCGTGGCGCCGCCATACCTCTATGGCAGTGACAAAACACATGACCATTTTGCTGAGCATAGATAAAGGTGGTCCCATAGATAAAGGTGACCCTATAGCAGATACCGCTGCTGGGCTGTGAAATGTTAGACCTTCAGTTATTCCATGTCACGATTAAGTGGCGTGGTTAGTTCTTTTCATCGTTGCCTTCCCTTCTCAGATAATTCCATAAAACTGTCTGGTAGCCATTTTTACCACAGCCTTACATGTTGGAAAAATAATCCTACCGCTGCCGGGGACTGAACTCGGTCACTGTCTTTAGGCAGGCCAGCGCACTAACCACTATGTCACTTGGGTCTCAGTATAATCGTGCTTAGTATTAACGTTAGTTGCATGTCTTTTACAGGATGTTGCAATCAACCCCGCATTTGTGATTTACTTGCCAATTTTACGTTCAGGAGTACTGCTTTCTGAACGAACGACGACTCATACCATCGAAATCAACGCAAAGTGATCTGCTTCCAAATCGCCGCGGCTGACTTCGAACCCTCGACACTCACTCTACTGTGTCTCCAGCTGGAAGCGGTAGAGAGGTTTGCGTGTTCCAATGACTCCAAGAGCTATGCCGACAGTAGCGCAGTTACTGGTTGGGTCTCCTATGTAACACAGGTCAAGGGATAGGGTCAAAATGAAGAGACATACAAACCTGCTGCCTTATACGCAGACTGGGGACAGTCAAAGAGTAGGAAAAGTAAACCCGAAAAAAAATCCCGTCGAAGTCGGATGTAATGAGCTACAGGCTTGACGAAACAATGCAACGCAACTCACTTGATGATGATGATGATGAGGATGATGGTGATGATGAACCATCGACTCGGTATGTCGGACATTGTGGAACTGCGTTTCACTATCCCCTAAGCCGCAGACGCCGACACTGCTTGGTACAGCCGAGCCGGAGATAACCGCCTGAAATGCTCCCACGACACGGATGGTATAACAAACCACGCTTGAACTCCCGGGCCAGCAATGGTGTAAACAAAAACTGTAAAGCCACGACGATGTAAAAGAACCGCATAAACCTACGGTGACGAGAAATTCCCAAGTGACGGCCTAACAAGACAACCCGTTGTTTCTGATCACGGTCTGACAGGCACTGTCAGGAAAATCTGATGAAAATAGCCATTCTGTTCAATTTGCGTTCAGAAGATAAGTCTGTCGGGTGTTTATGGGGTTGGAAGGGGAGAAAACAAAGAGAGGTAATAAGTTAAACCATTTTACTTCTTTCTTCTTTCGAGGTCAATGTGTCACCCACCCCTGGGCATGCACCTCCCCAACTCAGAGGTCAGTGTGTCACCCACCCCTGGGCATGCACCTCCCCAACTCAGAGGTCAGTGGGTCACCCACCCCTGGGCTTGGCACTCTCCAACTCAGAGGTCAGTGTGTCCGAAGCATGTGGGCACGGTAACTACTAGGGCGGAGTCGATCCAACCTAATGGTCTCTCTAACGGTTGGTAGGTTCGTTCCCTAACCAATTTTGCCAAGAGAGTGGCACTAAGGCCTACTCTTTGCGATTTTCAACTATGGGGTGTTTACCGTACGCAACGTTGTACAAAGACCCTCCTGATTTTCATCAGTATCCAATCTCACTACACAAGAGATCACGGGCTGAACTTTTGCTGTATTACCTCGCGTTTATTATTTACTAGAATTGCCAGTTACTGAACAAACAGTTAAGGCAGCGAGTGTTGGGTGGAATGAATTGCCTGTTATTGAACAGTTAAGGCAGCAAGTGCTGGGTGGAATGAATTGCTCGTTATTTAACAGTTAAGGCAGCAGGCTGTCACGATTTGGCAACTCAGCAGCACACCGACGATGATGCGACAACAATAACTTAGCTTGTTATTGTCTTCCAATTATGTTGTCAGGCGTCGTAGGGAGGAGTTACTAAAGTTCCAGCGCTTTGCTTCAATGTCTTCCATGATTTGTAAGCAGCAATGTCTAGGATCCGGCAAATTTCCTACCGATTTGCTAAACCTGTCAAAGGTTCTTTATCTACTTAACCCGCTTATATTTGCTACAAACCTCGAGAAGTCTTCTGCTACTTAGCAACCTCTGTAAATGTGGCGACTCGGCAATTTCTAAATATATTAGCTATACAACAACTTTTGCATATCTAGCTACACAGCACTTTCTGCAAGACCACCGAGCCACAGTTCTGGCTACGTGGCGATTTCTGCAGAACCGCATGTTACAGATTCCTGTGCTCTCTGTTTCATATAAATATGTGCAGCAGCAGACTGTACACTCTATCTAGCCCTTCCCTGCACCACACTTTTTTCCCTCTCACTGAGACAGACGAGTGGAGTGGAAATTTTTAAAAACAAGCACAGCACATACCACCTGTTAAGACTTTAGAAAGTATGGAATATAAGTAAATATACGTTTTAAACTTTGTTTTCATGTTGAAGTTTAACATCTTTCACTTGTCAGCAACAATGAATACATATGCATGTTTTCATGCCATTACTTTACTAGCCTACAAATACAGCGGTTCTGCGTTCAATTCCTAACAGTTACAGTTGCACTGTATCTTCTCCCCCATCCCCACCTTTTTCTCTCTTTCTGTGACCCCCCTCCCCCTCCCCCCTTTTTTTTTCTGCGATCAGAATTTCTGATTCAAAGATAAACCAAACATTATAAAAATGGGGTAGCCGGGATTTGGTTGACCATATTATCTGAAAGGGCCCTCTCCCATACCTAGAGGCATATTAAAGAGTTCAAAATGTTCTAAATCTGTTCTATCAAGGCTTATTTCTTTGGATATTCTGGTCTTTTTTTTAATGTTGCATATCCCTTGCAGGACGTTGCAGTCAACAGCGGCATTTTTCAGCTGCTGTTGATGTACTATAGTATGTCCACAAACGAATGCCGTCATTCACGATCAATTATTTTGAAAACTGTCTGTTGCATCGTTATGAAATTTTTCCAGCCGTCTTATATTTACCCCCACCCAAGGAATATGTCTTTGATAGGTCCAAAAACAACTTAAATCATTGAAAGCGGCGACATTCCTTTGATCTTTTGCTGAACAACTAGTGATTTCTCGCTAACGAAGTTATTTTTGCGGTAATGTGAGACATGTCAATTCTGTTGACACACAAAGGCGTATCCGGATTCGTATGAGAGTGGGTGCAATGAAAGAATTAGCTTAAAATCGACAGGGTCGGCTGCATTGCACCGGGTGTTTATTCCATATGGCTCAGTTTCTTTCCGCAGCGCGGAAAGCGTCGCACAAAGCACGAACTCCGTAGCTCCAGCGACTACCCTCGGGAGTCTCCGAAAAAATGCACTCGTGAAATGAAGGACGCGGCCCGAATCGAACATACAACCTTCGGAGCCCGAGTCAGACGGCTTGACCACTTCACCACGGAGAATCCCGAGAGGGGTGCAATTTGTAATATTAGTAAAGACAGAGAATTTACAGAGGCACGGGGTAAATAATTTGTAAATTAACAGGAAAGTAGAAGGAATATATTTCTTACCTTATTTTTCATTTCCTTCTTGTTTCTTCAGTTATCAGTTGGGGTATCTTCATTGCACCCCGGACATGTCCATAGGTGCTCAGATCCTCCCCCCCCCCCCAGCATATGCATCAGCGTCCGGTGGCTAATAGTGCCAGTTCTGTGTTGGTTGACGAGGCGCCTTGTTTTCCCGATGTACCTCTCGCGTCTGGCAGTGCCGAATTCTTACTCCCAAGTCTTTCATCCTGGACAGCGATGTGGATTCACTGACGTCAAAGTCCTCTGTTCTCGCCATATCTTTAAGGACGTTAATAACATCGGCACGATCCATGGGCTGGCCATCTACAGGGGGTGCAGAGCCAGCCAGTTTATCAGCTCGTTCATTTCCCTCGACTCCCGCATGTCCCGGGATGAAGATGAAGGTGACTTTACGAACAACAGACTTCCGCAGCGACTCAGTCCACCGTCTACATACAGATCCAGCTTCGATCTTCTGAATCATGCGCATTGAGTCAGTACACACACGTTGGTATAATGCTGTGATTCCAGCCATATAAAAGCCTGTGTAACTGCCATCACCTCCATCGTCATGCTGCTCGAGGTCATAGAGTGGGCACCACTGGATTCTTGAACGGTTCGGCCCGCTGAATGGGCTGTAAATGCCCACGCAATTCTTTGCTGCTTTACAACAGATCCATCTGTATAGATGAGCACTTTGGGACTATATGAGTGTTCATAGATGAGCGCGTTGACTTCTGCATTGACAGCGACAGGGTTCTGCTCTCTGCACCGTCTGTCGAGTGTGATAATGCAGGAGAAAGTGCACTTAAAAGCTGGAGGCACCGGCACCCATTCCTTGCCGGGGTTGATACTGGTAAGACTGCAGACCTGCCTGACGACATCTTCCGCCCGACCCATCCATGATTTGCCTCTCTTTAGCCTGTCACCCTTTTCTCTGAATATAGCGTCATGCAGAGGTGCTGCTCATCTGCACTTATTTTTAAGAATGCACGAGCTCTCCAGATCTTGATCCTGTGTTCCATTGTCGGGAAGTCAAGGAGGTATCTCATTGATACACAGCTGGTGTCTTTCGTGCAGCCCAAAATGATGCGCATGGCTTCGTTTTGTACCTTTTCAAGTCTTCCAATCTGTGTAGGGCTGACAGTGAGGATGGCCAGGGCATACTCTGCTCAGACCTTAATCTGTGTCGGACGATTCCAGTAGGTTGATGATTGCTCTCGGTTGCATAAAATTCAATCCATCCTTTCTCCAATAGTCCTCTTCCTCTTTCAACACATGGTCCTCACATTTTTTCCAGTAACTTTTATCAATATTTAATAGCGCGGACTGGGTTAGTATCTTGACGTCAGACAATTTGAATGTAGTATTGGCAGCTGCCACTTGTCCTTTAATTTTAGCCCACACAAGTTCTATAGGGTTTAAATGAGAATGATACGGTGGAAGTCTCAAGCACCTATGGCCATGCTCTTCTATCAACTTGTCAATTTGAAATTTCTTGCTTTTTTGCTTCTGTTTTACAAGGGACAACAACTGTAGCTTGAAATATGTTTCTGGAAATGGTATATTTTCCCTTCGGAGCCATATCTTTATTGCTTCCTTTGTGCTCGATGCCGTAGGTATTTTGTCTTCTTGGGCAACAACATTGTGATATGATGCATTGTCCATGATTAGACAAGACAGTCTATCAAGGGATGGAAGTACTGTATTCTCGAGCCAATCTCTAAATACATTACCATTCATCTCATTATGATAATCCCTATTGTCTGTGTGCTTTGATACGAACACGAGCCCAGCATTCTGTAGTAAGCCATTATGAGTACTACCAGCATGGGCTATGACCAAACGCTGTCCTTTACTACTGGGCACATAACGTTTTATCTTTCCATCCATTGATTGCCATTCCTTTTCACTTGTGTGGTGCGCATTGATCCACGTTTCATCCAAATACACTATGTCATAATTTTCTTTGCACATTTCCCTTATTTCACGTAGGTATCTGCTTCTCATGGCTCCTAAATGCGGTTGCTCGCAAAGGATATTTCTACCTCCCTTGTACTTTCTAAAAGTGAAGCCTAATGTCCTTATAATTTTCCACAAAGTTGTTTTGGATAGCTCTATGTTATTGTCCTTTCTCAACAAAACCCTCAGTTTTCTTACACTCACTGTTTCTTTGGCATCCATCATTTTTATAATAACTCGTCTGATGACATCCTTGTCAAAGCTGTCTACAATTGCCTTTCTACCTACCGTTTGCTTATCGCATGTTGGTTTCATTCCAGATTCTTGCACCCATCGACGAAACGATCGTTTACTCAAACCTAATGCATGCACTGTTCTTTTTTCGGGATTTGTAACAGTATGAAACAGTTTCCTGCGATCAGCTTCTTGACAAAAATATGTGTACAACTTCATAGCGATGTTTTGAAGTGTACACAATTTCACTTTTAATCCCATTGAACAGTATAAACACATTCAAATATTAGCTATTAAGATTACATTAATGGTAAGATGTATTTATATAATCACGTTTCATGAAAGAACCCACAGTTTGACGACGCCTCTGAACTATAACACTCAGTCTGTGCAAAAAACGAAAGACCGCCAGACAATTTTGAAAATAGCGCGAATGGGTCTTGCTGAGCTGTAATACTCTAAAAATTAAGGCATTCATGGCGGGGCCGTAAAATATATACCTCATATAAGCAAAAATTGAAATCTGCTGTACAATCTCCAGAACAAAAATTTTTTTGTTGGGTGGACATAATGATAAGGTTATATACTAAATCTCATTATTTTCCATCAGTTAGTTACTAAGATATTGAATTTTATATTGAGGCAACAAAAAAAAACACACACTATAGGCAAGTTTTTATGTTCAGTAGTTTCTGTCTATGTAGATATTAAACAACAGAGCTCCCCCGATGTGTCTCCACCTTGACGTGGTGGGGGAGCTTGCGTGTCCCATCGACCCCATTTGCTTGCTGATGGATGAAAAACTACATATTGGACAGCTTATGGGATAGGGACCAGACTAAGAGAGACACAACCTGCTGCTCTGCAGGTGAGACTGAGGATAGCAGTCTAAAATTTAAATCAGGCGCACGAAGGCAGAAGTTCTTGGTCCGGACAAAACACTAAAGGCTCCCTGTCGAGGGCTGTGACTGAACGCCTCTAAGCCACAAACCCTCGGACCTGAGAGCCGGGCCGATCCCCACCTTTCGAAAAATAAAGGCGTGATACTGAGCAAGCTACATGCTCAGGTCTGATACAAGTTCGAAGGCTCTCAGCTGGGGATTATGAGAGATTCCCGGATGAGACGCCAGGCCGTTTCTCGTTCACCGCTACACGAAGGTAAGGTGCTGAGCCGGCAGCACAAGTAGCCTACCTCGTGAGCGAGTACAAAAAGTCAAAAAAGTGCCCCAGTCGAAGAAAATGGCTGCGAAAACTGTATCTAACTCATAGAGAGTGTAGACAAAAGTGGAAGAACGTCTCAATGACGCAAAATGGAACGCACGGCGAGCGAACCTATTGCGTGGTCCGAAGTCAAAAGCAAAAGCTTACCGAGTGGGTGTCGCTTGCAGTCTGACCGTCCCTGGTGTGTGCTTGAGCGATCAGTGGCAAACGAGTTGCCCAACACATGGAAGTGAGGAACTAAAGCAGCCATGAGCAGGACGTGGCAACTCCTCGGGTGAGCCCAGTCACAGAGCAATATGTGCCGGCTCTGCAATTATGGAAGCCTCCTTGGATAGCGAGGGAATGCTCATGGTCTGCCCCTGCCTTCCCTTGAGGGCCGACCACGATGTCGTTCATCGTTCTATCTTGACCAGCTGAGATGTTAGCGACATCACAACAGTCCAACGTGCCTCGAAACCAGAGGATGGCTAACCTCATTAAAAAATGCCCGCTGAAGTCGGAAGTGTCGTCCTACGGGTGGCAAACTAAAAATTGACACTACGCAATTACGTCCGAGTGAAATGTCTCGTCCGAATGTCTCTCATGCTAGGAACAGCTCTGACTACCTAGTTTCCGAATGCAGCTCTTGTTCGGAACAGCTCTGACTGGGTAGTTTTCCGAATGTCTGTTGAGCCTGGAAAAGCTCTGATGGGCGCAACGACAAGCACATGTCCGAAAACTCGCTGAGTGGATGCCGTCTGCAAACCTGTCTGGTTTGTGCGGGAATGACCCGGGGAAACGAAATGACCTATATATTGAAGTGAGGATTTAAAGCAGCCATGAGCAGGACGTGACGATTCCCTCGGTGAGCCCAGATCCAGGGCGTTATGTGTCGGCCCTGCAACTATGGAAGCAACCTTGGATGGCGGAAAATGCTATGGACTGTCCCTGCCTTCCTTTGAGGGATGACCGTTGTCTTCGACCGTTCAACCTTGGCCAGCATGGTTGCAGATGGCACCACAAAAGTGAGAGTCTCCCAGGAATGCTACCTGGTCAAAAAAGCACGCTGTAGCCGGATGTGTTGGCCTGCGGGTTTCGGCCCAAGGGCGCATAACAGACACACCGCAACCACATCTGAAAAAACACTCCGGATGAACGAAAAGAAGAGAAGAAGAAACAACAGAGGAAGTGTATGGTGCTAGCCCTATGTATTTGATTGACCAATCAGCATCCAACGAGTGATGTGGTAAACACAATGCCAGCTACCTTTACTTCCCAGAACTTCTTCTGGTACCTACTTAAGGCTAGGTCAACCTGCCAGCCCAGAATAGTTTTGAAAAAAAAAAAAAAAACCACCTCGATAGAGACTCAAACACAAGACACCGGGCCAACAGGCCAGCATGTTAACCACTACTAAAATAGTCAATAAATGTGTTGTGAGCCGCTTACTGAAAGAGTCAGAGATACTGTCATTGTACTAAGACTTCTGGAGTCTGCTCCTTCACTGTTTGCTTTCAACTGTTCCCTTTGGTATTATCTTCATCAAGAAACCACGGCAAGTTACTTGATCAAAACGGATAACCTGTCATTTTACTACAGACAAGACTAAGACTACTTCTTCATATCCTATATTTGTATTTATTTCTTCTCTGTAATTTCTTCCTCATCATTATCATCAAGTGCCTTGCCAGAAGGCATAGGCGTTCATATCTCTCCATAAATCTCAGTCTTTGGTGTTCTTATTATAGAAAAATATTCAAGTTTCATTAGCCTCGTTCAAGCAGTCATTATTTAGTTACTCAGGAAGGAATTCACAACATTCGTCTCAGGAACCACATCTCTGTTGCTTCCAAGTTCTTCCTAATTTGTTCATTTACATTCCAAGATTCGCTGCCATTTCTTTCTAGAGTATTAAAAATTTGATGGACGGAAAGGAGAACACACTAATCTATCCAACAAGAACTCAATATTGAATCAGGTCGGTTATTAAGACAAACACGAATGAGGAATATAAAATACTGTGGACATGAAAACGACATGAAAGTCTACAAAAGATCATTATGGACAGAAGTATACAGAAGAGGCAGATAAGAGAAAGCCCACAACACAGATGGACTGAAGATGCAATAGATAATTTACACATGACAACAACAGAGGCAGGACATGTGACTTGTAACACGAAAGAAATTTTAACAGACTAATGGGGCACAGGACAAGACAGGGGACGAAAGTTCCCTAGAAAATACATCACATCCTGTTTATAAAATGTGTTCATGTGTTCTGAATTTGTATATTTGGACTTTCAAGACAAACAAATTCAGAAAACATGAACATATTTCATATAAAGGGTGTTAAAGAAGTGTATATTCTCTGGAACATTCAATCAGTATCTTGTCCTGTGTCCCATTACAGTTTTTTTTTAATGTCTTTCTGTTATAAGCCACATGTCCTGCCTCATTCTTGAAAGTCCATACATACCTTCATCATGTCATCAATCTCACTTATGACCTCGTCAGCAGTGAGGATTTTGTCCTCCTCCTCGGGGTGCAAACTGCTGACAATCAGAGAATGCATATCAAAAGCCTGTGCTAGATCTTCATCGTCAGACAGGTCCAAGCGCAGGGGCTCCTTGGCTTCCTGCAACAACAGAGCGAAATGCTAAGTCAGTACATGCTGTGAATAATATGGCTATTAGAAAGCTACCAGCTTGCGTTGCAAACATGCATGTATTTATAATAATGCTGTGCAAGCATAACTGGTGTCACATGAGGGGGAAATGGCTGGCAACAGTCACAGCTGGGGTGTTCCTAGTAATGGTGAATAAGGTGGCAACTGTTTGGTGATGGTTTAAGGAAGGTGTCTGGTGATGGTAATAAAAGTGGAGTGTTTTATGATGGCATAAAGAGTAATTATGGCAATGTTGATAAAGGCACAGTGATTGATGGTGGTTTAAAGAATGATTCTGGTCATGGTGATAATAATAGTGGAAAGTGCTTTATGATGGCATAAGAAATGTGTTTGGTAATGATGTTGAAACACAATCTTCTACCAACATAAGGAGATAAGGATCAGAACTGGACAATGACAGCAAGAGATACAGAACTGGACAATGACAACAAGAGATACAGAACTGGACAATGACAACAAGAGATACAGAACTGGACAATGACATGACAGCAAGAGATACAGAACTGGACAATGACATGACAGCAAGAGAGACAGAACTGGACAATGACAGCAAGAGATACAGAACTGAACAATGACAGTAGGAGATACAAACAAACGTGAAAAATGACAACAAGAGATACAGAACTGGACAATGACAGCAAGAGATACAGAACTGGACAATGACCGCTAGAGATACAGAACTGGACAATGACAGCAAGAGATACAGAACTGGACAATGACAGTAAGAGATACAGAACTGAACAATGACAGCAAGACATACAAACAGGGCAGTACAATGACAGCAAGCGATACAAACAGAACCGGACAATGACAGCAAGAGATACAAACAAAACTGGACAATAATATCAAGAGACAAAATCAGAACTAGGCAATGACTACAAGAGACACAAAACTGGATAATGACAGCAACAGGCACAAACAGAACTGGACAATAACAGCAATAGACACAAACAGAACTGGACAATGATAGCAAGAGATACAAACAGAAATGGGTAATGACAGCAAGAGATGCATATAGGACTGTGGCATCAGAAATGAAGTGATTGCAAAAAGAATTAATGTGACAAGATGAAACATGATCAGAAAAGTTTTGTTTCAGTAACTAATTATGTATGGTTCCGTCACCCTGCTACTGAGTGAGTGAGTGGCGTGACACTGTGAGCTGTGAAATTCATCTGGAATGCTTTTACATCTGTCTGCTGTTGTTTGTAGCGTGAACTGCATGTTCGGAACAATGGCAGCCGGCTGTTGCTGAATTGATTGGTTTGAATTTTCGGTTCACGAGTGCATTTTTCAGGAGACTCCTGGAGCTACGGAGTTTGTGCTTTGTGCAGCGCTTTCGGTGGGTCGCCCTGTGGAAAGAGACCGAGCCATGTGGGATAAAACCCGGGTCAATGAAGTCTTTCTAGTGACTGCCAATTCCATCGATGATGAACTGTATTTTTCGTGGAGGACTTTTGAGTTGGCATTCTGCCCAGTGTATCTGTGCGGGCTGTTGACTTGCTGAGACTCCTGTCTGTTCCACTTTTCACACTGGGGAGTGATGAGCATTTTGTGTGATATTCACTGGCACAGCAAAGGAGCTGTGAAGTTGGAATCACGACTAACTAACTAATTATGTACAAGGGGAAGTCTTAAAAGTGTAATAGAAATTACAATAACCATGCCATTGCCTTGTAACCTGTCAATATTGTTGTTAAGGATGTCAAAAGTGTTAGGCACATGATATCACCGTGCAGACGATCATAGTGACATCATAAGGACAGTTTAAAGATGGCCGCCTCACTTTTGTCATGCACCAAAGAGGAGCAGCATTGTTATCTGTTTTTTGATCAGTGAAGAGGTGAAACCTATAGAAATTCATCGACAAATGAAGGTACAGTAAGGTGATGCATGCAAGAGTATGAGAGGAGTAGGAAGTTTTGACCCTCAATCAAATCTAAACAACGTGCACTTCTGAGTAAAGGTGTCCTTTTGCAACATGACAATGAACTGCCTGTTCAAAAGTTGAAACCATCAAAGATCTTTACTTTCAGTGTGTATCACATCCCCCGTACTCGCCAGACCTAGCCCCAAGTGATTTCCACCTGACAGGACAACTGAATGAGTTATTGGGAGGAAAAGGTTTTTATTTGAAGCCTCTTCACACAATGCCTGCAATAGATTTTTATCAAAGGACAACAGGTCAGATGGTTTGTTTATAACATGACGATCCTAAAACAGCAAACCTCAAACTGTACTAACACTTGGTTACAGTGGAAACGGAACAAGAAGTAGGCTACATACACAATGGATTAGCGGAAGAGTCAAAACTTCAAACAACTCTGTGGACATTAATTTCTTAGTCACAATATCTGTGTGATGTTCCAATACTACGTCAGTCCATTAGCTAATGTCGTTCTTCAAGACAATATGTTCCCTTAGTGAATTAAAACACAGAAGCCAAACACAATATAATGATGTAAACTCCACTGGATTTACCTGTTGTTCTTCCAGATTAAGTACTCGATTGTGCAGTGTTCTTGTGTATGATTTTGACCAATCAATTGGCAAAATGTTACCAAAATTTCCTGTGATAGTCCACCACATCCTGAAATAAAACAATACAGTTTAAAAAAAATATTTATAAAACATTGTTTGTTCTGATAATTTTCTTAGTGTTTTACTAAACCTCATCACTGAAAGTAATTGTGTACACATTTGAATTCTAATTATGGAAAAGCTGGTGATGTGGAGACAGGGTTACGAATGCAATTCTCAATCCCGCGATTGTAACGTAGCTGCAGGCAATTTGGAAGCAAATCACCTTACAGTGGTATTATGAAACACACTTTAGAGTGTAGTATTTTATTTACAAAGTCTCCTCAGTCAAAATAAAACTACATAATCTATAAACTGTAGTCATTAACATCCAGCTTGCTCTGATTATTCTAGTTATTTCTTATTTTATGTACATATTTTTTACTAAATTGTATTGCTTGGAATGTAATGTTTGCTATAAAGGATCCCACCTCACTGTAACAACCTGGTAGTGAAGAGGCTGACAAACTGGAAGAAGGTGGAAGACTACCTCTGCCTGATACAGATATAACCTATGATGAGGCCAAGAGGCACATAAGAATTGGCTTCAGAACCAAGCAGGAATCAGAGCATCCAGGTCACCAGAAAGCTAATGCACATTACTAATACTATCAAAGTGAACAAGCAGCAGCTTTCAGATTCCGCATACTATATAACACTGGGATCAAAAAGACAGATGAAGGGCCCTGTTTCATGCCATGAAACATACAGGATAGATGGTGCCAGCCCCATATATTTAGACCAATCTCTACTGCCTGGGTGCTGTGGTCAATATCAAGCTGGTCGCTTTTACTTCCCTGGATATTCCTTGGTACTCATTTTAGTCTGGGTCGACCAGTGAGCACAGGGCAATTAAAAAACACTTGATGGGGATTCAAACACAAGACAACAGGCTAGCAGGCAAGTGTGCTAGCCATCTTGCTATTGCAGTTCCCTGCAACACTGGGTTACCATGGTTAAACAAGCTAAATATAGAAGATATTGATGAATGAAATATGATCAATGCCTCCGTGGAAGTGGTACAATGACAAGTAAACATTTGCGGCATGTGTGTCCAAGATATGCAGAACACAGACAATTATTCTGGTCTACATCGGCTCCATCTGAGGTCAAACTATGGAAATGTCAACAACCTCAGGCTGACTGCTAATTACTTTAAATACATTCATGTTGGCTTTGATGGCGTGATATGAAGAAGAAATAGAAGATGACAAAGAAGAAGAAGAAATGTTTGTAAGCTAATTTTTTAAATGTGAACAAAAATTTTATTGCACCTAGCAGTAAAACACAAACCTTTAGTTTGAGTTCCTGCTGTGCTAAAGAATATCTGTTCTACTCATTTAGTTCTCATTTTTTGGTGTTTTCCTCAATTATTTTCTCTTTCACCGTCAAGTTGTAGATGTTAAGAATTTAGTTCTCATTTTCTGGTGTTTTCCTCAATTATTTTCTCTTTCAAGTCAAGTTGTAGATGTTAAGAATTTAGCTAAGACAGAACATTCCTGTCTGTCACACAAAGAAAAATGTATTTTTGTGTGTCTGCACCTTTTACATTTTCCCCCTTTGTAACTTTTATGAATTCATCATTATCATCCAGTTAGTCCATTTAAGGACTGGTGTTAAAGCCATCTGATTATACCATTCCACCTTCCCTATTTTCAGCAATTCTCTTTAGAGTATCATAGAGTCTGTATCTCAAAGTCTTTGCATGCAAGTCTGATGTAGTTGTTTCTTGGACATCCTCAATTTCTTTTGCCCTGGATGGAGCGATCCAGTACTGTAAATAATAGACTTTTATGTCTCATATTGTGACCAAGTCAAGACAATTTTCTTTGTCTATTTCCCCAGTGACTTTTAGAATGTGCTCGTTTTATGAATAGAGAAGGCTTCTTTTTAATCTCTAATTCTCTTCTCCGTATGTTTTTAGGTCTCCCTCTTGACTTGAATGTCACCACATCAGTCTTAAGAGTTCACACAAACAGTCTTCCATAATATAACCAACCATGAACCCCACCCACTTTAGTTTTTACTTTCAATGTTGTACTATCCACTGTTGAAATTCCTTCAGTCCTAGACAGTTACTACTTTAACTTGATATGATCCAGTTTGCTATTATTTTACAATAACAATTACCTGAGACAAACAGAGTTAATGCATTGTTTTCTATATTGTAAAGAAGACAGCTGAAAACACAGCAAGCAGTACATTAAAGAATTATTTTACAAACGTCTACAACCTACTGCTACGAGCATGAAAATGTCAAATGTTATATTGATTATTTGGTTGTTTCGGGATTTGAAATTTAAATATTGAGCACAACCCACTACTGGCAACGCTGATCGTATTCTGGTATGAACCTAAGGCCTATCCACGTCAATATGGAAGCACTATACTCGAGTTTCGCTCTCGTTTGAGCTCGTCAGTAGTGCATATCCCTGACCGGATCCGGAAACAAGCCCCGGATCACTGGCGTGTGAAGCGGGTGTGTAACCACGCGGCACATGCTGGACACGCCAAATTATCATAACAGAATATTACAACACTACCCATCGTAGGCTATGCTCAAGATTGCCCAATCGCCGCAACTGACATCCGTCAATCGATGTGGACCCGAACGATCAGGACTTCTCACTGGCAAGGAACACCAGGCCTCCTAAAATCCAGTGAGCAATAATTAAATTGATTATTTGGTTGTTTCGGGATTTGAAATTTAAATATTGAGCACAACCCACTGCTGGCAACGCTGATCGTATTCTGGTATGAATCATTTGAACGAAAATTGCCTATATAATCAATCTATGTTGAAGGTAACGTCCTGCAAATGTCATGCAATGTTCAATTTTTGTTTTCCGCGCAACAAGTACATCCACCGGAAATTGACAATAACACTGCAATAACGATATCAGGTCAGATCTTGATGCCACTTTCACTTACCTTCACAAATGACGCCAAATAGCCAAATACGAAAGATGTCTTTCTCGACAAATAAATTAAATATTGTTCACATTTATTTAGCACTACCCCGCTAGGTGCACAAGACTAAGCTTACCGCTGGTTCAACGACTAGCGACAGTTAGCTGTGATTTCAGCACTAAAACATGATTTATAAGTATGGTCAAAACAAGTTGCGCAATTCCTTACTTTCGCTGTTCAACGATTCATTGATCTGTTCGTGCGGTTCTTTCCTCCTTTCTAACAATGACGTCACAAAACTCCCATTTCCAGCGACTTCCGCGTGGCATTTTTTTTTCCTTTGCGCGCGTCAATTACAGAACCAGGAATATCACGCTATTCGGCTTACATGTCGTCAATCATTATCCTCAGCGCTTCGTTCGCCACCTGGATGCTGTGCTGTGATGGATTGAAATAGGCTATGTCGTGTCGATTGCGGGGGGAAATGATAACCAAGCGCATTTGTATTGCTCAACGCCTGATATGGTCAGATATCTTGTTGTTATTCAGGTTCCCTTGCTACAGCTTTCCGTGTCGGATTAGGAAAAGCTTCTCTAACAAAGCCTATGCGTGGGTTGCGTACAGGGAAGTGTTCGTTGCTCTTGATATTCAGCTAATCCATCGGTATTAGGGTCTGCTTCTTCTTTTGTTTCCGCTACAACTAAATCATCATCATCATCATGTCCCTTGCAATGTGGCGGTGGCGTTCATGTCACTGCACAGATATCCGTCCTTGGAGTTCTGGACCAAGTCTATGGGTGACCATGAAGCTTTATTTCCCTCGGTCTGCCTCTTCCATCGCTGATCTTTCCAGTCGCTATGGGGGTTCTCTGCTGCCTCTTACAATAAAAAACCGCTGTCTCTTTCTTATAGGTGTATATATAGTTATACTTTTATTAGCCTTTTCGGACAATCGTTGTTAGTTACTTTGGCCGTCCAAACTATTCGCGACATTCGTCACAAAAACCACATCTCCGCTGCCTCTAAGCTCTTGCTAATTTGTTCCTTCACTATTCATGATTACATGTGAAGTCGGAGTGGGTTCGCATGATGGCGAAGGACACCGTTAATAGGGAAAGCTAATCCACACACAAAATTCAGTCCAGCACTACTAGAAGTAGTGTGTATTAACTACGCTTGAGTTCAAAGCGAGCGAGCGCCAAAAACGAAACAAAAAACTATTCATGATTAACTACCATACAACCTAACAGGTTCGATACAACATTTAGGTACTCTTTTTTCCAACATTAAATGAAAGATATTAACCATCTTCTGAAATGCAGCATTTCCTAGCATATTCTGCTCTTAATCTCTGTCACGCATCCTCAATCTGTTGTCCCCCAAATATTTGAATTCACTGACTTGGTTATGCATTTTCGCTTCTATTGTAACATCACATTTCGCTGTTGCTGTCACCTCAAATACCTCAAGTATTCTACGTAGGCCGCTGGCCTAGGGGTTAACGTCTTTCTCCGTAATCCCCTATATTCTCGCGAGTAACGTAACCTGCGCGAGAATCGGTAGCGGTTCTCGTCGCGTTGGTAACTAATGGGGTAAGTGAGCCGGTCGCTCAGAAAGCAATGGCACACTACTGAGCGTAATCTTGCCTAGTACACCAACAGCAGCTGAAAAATGCTGATGTTGATTGCAACGTCCTGTAAGGGATAGGCAAATAGCCGCCAGGATGTCTCCGCACGTGTGAAGATCTCCTATTATTCTAAACATAATATTTACATTTAACTTGTATCACAACCTCTCGTGTTCCATACGTCATATCAAGCAAGTTCGTGTACCGTCGGCGCGCCGGATGAAATGACGTCGCGGGCCGGATCCGGCCCGCGGGCCTTAGTTTGGTGACCCCTGCTCTAATGCAACCCTTAGCGGTAGCGAATAAAACTGAACATAACCCAATGCAGTTTATAAGTAACTGCTTTAGCCGACCTCTATGTCCATAACAGATACAGCAGGATTAATTTGACGTTAGAGTTGAATATTACAAGTTTGGTTTTCTTCTTTAGTCAGTTCCACACCAAGCTTCCTTAGCTGCCTTTTCCGACATGCACGGCAAGTTACAGAGGTATTATTCTTTGCTTGCCTTACAGGGCCCGGTCACACACGGACGAGGCGCATTCGGTGCGTCTGTTAAACACATTGCTGACATCTCACGTCATATTCCCCACTCGCGGGAGAAATGTCTCCTGCAATCTTGAAACTAGTACAGCTTTCGACCAGGTGTTATCCCAAAACTAGCTATCGGTAGGCAACACTGTTCCCCAGTATGTACGGGCAGAACAAGGGGGGAATGTTAACGACTAATAAACCAAAACAAACTGTTCATGCAGCAGGGCCTTAGCAGAACGTCGCTCTCATGATGATCTTTGAAAATACTTCAGATCTTATACCAGTTTTCCCGTCTCATGCACTGTCATGTCCAGTGTGTCTTTAATGTCTTGTGCCACCTTCGTGTGGTGACCCTGCTTTTTCTGACAGGAACCAGGTCTTCCATCACTGTTGTATCTAAACCAATGTGGTGATTATTATGACCAAAGTATTGCAGTTTCAGAGACTTTAAGCTTCTATTAGCCAGCTTTCTCCAACGTTCACATCTTGTACGGGGGTCAGTATGGCAGAACGGATAATATATTCTTAAACATCCGGTACGCTGATGCCGAGGTTGTGGGTTCAGCCTGTGCACCGGACTAAAATGTTGACTTCTCGTCCTTGACTTGGAGACATAAATTATAAGTACCTCTGAAGTCGGAGTGGGTTCGCCTGACGGCGAGAAACACTAACTGGGAAAGCAAATCCACATGCACAAATCTGTCCGGTGACCAGAAGTAGTAGCATGTATATGGACTACGCTTGTGTTCAAAGTAAGCGAACGTTTAAAATAAAAAAACAGATCTTGTAGACTGTCCGCATATTTTCTTCTTCTTGATCAACGGCATTCTATGATTTTTTTCTGTATTTTTTAAAATATAAAAGCCATGATTTTCATCTTTAGTGATTGCGAAATTGTTCACGATTCACACCTGTATGTTGCCACCCGAAAGATGCATGTTCTAAAAATTTGCGTTGTGAGATCGGATACCCAGCCTTCCTGGATAAGGACGAACATCAGGAGGTCCCGTGTGCAAGTTTTGTCTGTTAAACATCCCACAGCAGCTGGATTCAACGGAAGTTCCCTATCTTTGATTTGTATAAAATCAAGCATGCCACGCGTCTGAAGCATGTCTGTCTTTTTGAAATCCCCATCAAGGCGGGCACGTTGTTAACTGATTCGGTGTGGAAGGATACTATATTGTCAAATGCGACCTCCCTTTTAAACTGGATGACAATATGTCGCTATTCTAGGGTCATGGTGTCAATTGTTTTATTTCGTGGAATCTCCCGCAATTTCAATGCTCAGTGAGCGAAAATGTACATTATAATACTTGTTCATTTGATTGAGTACCATGTTCTGTCCAACCCTACGTTTTATTTGGCACTTTTTTTTTGGGGGGGGGGGGGAAGGGTGTTCGCATATCCTTTACAGGACATCGCTGTCAACATCAGCATCCTTCAGCTGATTGTTGATTTCTTGGCAAGATTACGCTCAATAGCTTTTATTTGGCACTGCATCAGGTAATATTTACCTGCGTGACGTGCTTATCCCCTGTTCATCACTTTCCCCTGTAATATCACTCCGCACTTTGCTTTGCCTGCTCCGTGGCGAAGTGGTTGCGGACGCTGTTCGTGATCTCGCATCCGAAACACTGTTGCGGGCGATTTTTCAGCAGACCGCCTTGCATTAGTTTTTATGACAATGGTATGAGTGCCGGTCGATCAGAAAGCAATGGCAAACTACTGAACGTAAACGTGTCAAGCGATCACAAAGAGGCCCAAAATGCTGGGGTTGACTGCGACGTCCTGTAACGGATATGCAACTAATTAACGTTGCTTCTAAGAATTATGGTAGCTATAACTGGCACTGACGGTGGGATGTGATGTATACGGCCTCAATCAATCAAGTGCCGTCTCCAAAATGAAGGTTGGCTGCAATGGATCTCCAACACTGTCTGTCTCTCGCCCTGTACATTCTGTCAGATTGATGTTCGTCCATATCTTCATGGTATCTTCCCACTTGTATCGTTGTCTGCCTCTTGCTCGCTTGCCCTCTAGTATGTTTTTTTTTTTTTATAAGAGCATTATGTCTTTTAATGTGGCCGAAATATTTCACTTGAATCTTTTTTATTTTTTTCATCAACTCTCTTTTCATTCCCAGTTTTTCGAGAACTTCTATATTTGATTGTTTTTGTTTCCATGAAATAATAGGTCCCCCGGGAAGGTTAACCCGGTCAACAAATGCCCGCAGAAGTCGGATGTGTCGGCCTAACGAAGCAAGAACGCAGCTCTGCTGTAAACAGGCACAACGCAATCACATCCAAAAAAAAAACTCCGGATGAACGAAGAAGAAGAAGAAGTTTCCATGAAATACGACATAGTCGTCTGTATATCCACATCTCCAGGGCCTCTATGCGACTTTCTAGTTGCTTGTTCAATGTCCAGGCTTCCGCGCCATACAGTAGTGTTGAATATACGTAATATTTGACAATTCTAATTTTTAATGCGTTGTTAATCTCTCTAGATCAGTGTTTCCCAACCTTTTTTGTACCATGCCCCACTTAAGCCTTTCTAAAATTCATATTGCCCCCCTCCCCCGCCCCATGCCCCCCCCCCCTCAACATATACATTATTTTTAATATTCAAAAATTGAAATGTTCACTAAAGAAACTTGTATGATAGGTTTTAGGAAGAAATCACTAGGTAATTATTGAGCAAACACAGTAAGTAAATTTTCAAAACATATAATGGAGAACTGAAATTCAAGTACAAAATAATTTTAATGAAAGATTTTTCTATATTATCTTAATTATTAGTAATTATTTATTATTTAAATTTAGTGAGATCCTTGCGCTTGATGCTTGCTGCAAAGAGATCTTATGTCAGGTTCCAATTTAGTTAACTTCAGTCTCAAGTCTCCCCGTTTTGTTATATTCAGCCGATTTCTTCTATTTTCGAATTGCCCTCCTTAACAGTCAAATTGCCCCCCTGTGGGGCGTGGGCCCCACGTTGGGAAACACTGCTCTAGATGTTAAAACTGATTTCATGCTGTACACGGCCTAGACATATACTCAATCACGGCGCAATGAAGTTGGGAAACCAGCTTCCTCTCTCAAGTGCCGCGGCGAAGTGGTTATGCCGGCTGCCCCGCGTTCCGTAGGTCGTGTGTTCGATTCCAGGCTATGTCATTCAGTTCACCAGTGCACTTTTCTCGGAGACTCCTGGGTGTCGTCGCTGGAGCTATGGAGTTAGTACTTTATGCAATGCTTTCGGCAGGCCGCCCTGCGGAAAGAAACCAAACAATATGGGATAGCACCCGGTGTAATGAAGTCGACCCTCTTGCGTTTTAAAGGATGTTAACCCTTACTTTATCATCAAATTCCATTCCCATAAACATCAGAGACATCGTTGTACTTCTTCCTGGCACGCCTTCAAACGTCGTCTAGAATATATTTCAATGAAGCAGCAGTCAACTTCAGAATGCTCTGTAGCAATCTTACAAAAGCTGTCTTCACCCTGCAATTGGGGAACAAATCCAACACAGCAAACAGTGAGAACTGAAAGCCGGACCGTGTTGGTAAGCCAGCGTACTAGCCACTTAGCTTAAATGGGGTTTAAAGACCAGAGGGGGCGGAGCATGTATGGGAATTCCTGAGTGCAGTGATGTCAGTTCTTAGCTCAACTCAACTCAACTTAAAGACAAGAGGATCGATTTTATTGCACCTGGTTTTATCCCATATGGTTCAGCGTCTTTCCGTACAGCGGCTTGCCGAAACCGCATGAACACCGTAGCTCCATCAGCGACACCCAGGGTCTCCTAAAAATATTGCACACGTGAACAGAGTCTGAAGTCAAACCCATAACCTACGGAGCGTGGCAAACGGCTCCACCTGTGACGACTGTCTTGTCCTAATGTGTAAGCGCTACAAACGTTAAAAAAATCATTAAGTACCCAGAATTATACAGAGTATGCCCATTACCCACTTCTCTTACACAATTTCTCATAGACAAAAACAAACAGTTGCATATCCTTTACACTGCGCTGCAGTCAACCCAGCATTTTTTGGCTGTTTCTGATTTCTTGGCAAGTTTACGTACAGTAGTTTGCCGTTGCTTTCTGATCTACCGGCACTCATACCATTGTATAAAAACCAAAGCAAGGCGGTCTGCTACCAAATCGCCCGCTACTGTTTTTCGAACGCGAATTGCGCCCGTAACCCCTTAACAGCAGAGCCGGCTCAGAGATAAAACCAACCTGCAAAAAAGAATATTAACAGTTGGCGTGTATTCAGGTAAACACATCACCATCTTCGCTGATTCTACGAAGTGTGTGTATGTGTAGCGACACCCTTGAGAATCTGGAGAGCTACCACGTTCAGCTATAGGAGAGCTGTGGCTACTGCAATGAGTTTACCCAGCCATCAAGGTCAACGCTAGCTCTTAGACTATGTTTCCCCCAATGCATGTAATGGATCTTCTTTCGTAAAATAGGTGCCAGAAATTTCACTGAGAAAAGAACGCCTAACAATGTGTGGGAAATCCTAATTGTGTAAACAAATTACTCTTTATAATTCTCGACAATTTATGGCTTTTTAACATTTATAGCGTTTACACATTATATATACACAAATATGGCAAGGATACATTCAATGCTGCGTATTAATTCGACAGAAGTAAATAAAGACCTACATCTTTGCTTCATTGACAGCACAGAAGCTTTCGATAAAGTCATAGACAAGACATCATAAATATGCTTGCTGACCTACAAATTGAAGGGAAAGAACTTTATAATAAAACTTTAAAAAAAACATATATTGGAAATAAGCTGCCATAAAGATTGATAACGAAGGAGATCTATATCAGCCTATTAAGAGAGGTGTGCGACAGGGGCGAGTAATGTCTCCGGATATTGTTTCCCTATACTGTGAAAATACTATTAGAAATTTAGAAGATATTATAGGAATCACCACTGGAGTATATAACATCAATAATATTAGATAGACATATGATAAAGTATGCATTGCAGACAAGGAACAGGAACTGCAACATTTAGTTCACGCGGTTATTGTACACAATGAACAACTAGGGTTATAATTAAATTGTAAGAAGACTCGGTCACGAGTGCATTTTTTTCGGAGACTCCTGAGGGTCGTCGCTGAAGCTACGGAGTTTGTTCTTTGTGCGACGCTTTCCGCAGCGCGGAAAGAGACTGAGCCATATGTGATAAACCCGATGCAATGAAGTCGACCATGTCGACTTTTTTTGTAAGATCGTCTGTCTGTTTGTATGGTCGTCTCTAAGAGAAAAGAAATACCACAATGTAATATACTGGTAAATAGGAATGTTCTTAAACAAGTGAATTGGAAAAAAAGTATCCCAGAACGTTAATAAAATATGATGGGAGGTGCCTTGAAGAGATTAGAACAAAAATTGCTATGGTAAAGGTAGCCTTTTGCAAGATGAAAAAGCTTATTGACCAATAAAAAGATGTCAAACTGTAACGAGAAAAAAAATATTGCATTGAACCTGTACTCTTGTATGGATGTAAAACGTGGACGATGAGCAGGCAAGCTGAAAAATATATAATGGTAGTGGAGATGTGCCGGCTTCGTGGCTTAGAGGTTATGACTTTTCTCCGTAATCTCGTATACTCTCGTCAGGTAACGTGATGACGGTTCAAATCAGCAGTGGTTCGAATCGCATCGGTAACTTACGGGGTATGTGAGCCGGCCGCTCAGAAAGCAATGGCAAACTACTGAGCGTAATCTTGCCAAGAAATCAACATACAGCTGAAAGATGCTGGTGTTGACAGCTAAGTCCTGTAAAGGATATGCTATAAAAAAAAAAAAAAAAAAAAAGTGGAGATGTGGTTTCTGAGGGAAAAAGCAAAGAATACCATGGGCAGACAGAACAACCAATGAGTAAGTCCTACATCCTACAAGAAACAAATGAAAACTGTAAACTGATTGGTGAAATTAGACGTAGGCAGTGAAGATTTTGTATGCACGCTATGAGAAAAAAATCAACTGAAAACTCGGTACTCGGTAGCAACAGGAAAGATGAAAGGGAAAATAAAAATAGGAAGTATGAGAGATAAATGCCTGGATGGCTTGGCCACATGTCATAATCGAGACGAAAACACAGTTGATCCACGACTCTGGTGATCATGTGAGATGGCGAAATATGACCGCCCAGCCTTATCGGCATAGCACACGATGATAAACTGTGTAATGTAACGACGATAGGGTCTGGAGGTTATGATAACTTTGGGGTGGGGAGGGGTATCAATAAATTTAGAGACGGGTCAGCAGCAGGGTGAAGACGCTGGATGGGTTAGCACAGTGGCACAGAAGACAATCAGCGGTGGAACTTACCAATGATTGTGAGGAAAATTATCGCCTGCCTTAGGCAACGTACATGACTTTTTTGTAATAGCACAAAACGAATTTTACCACATTTTTACCACAGTGCGCGAACACCCCAGCATCGGCGGTGAACTAATTTGTTTATACACAAGATCTAAAACTGAAACTGGCATCTTGCCAGACGATAGTTTGTTACAGTGTGCTTTAAAAAAAAAAACAAGCACAATACCTACAACCCTTAGCGGTAGTGAATGTGACTGATGAGACCAAATCCCGCGGTTAGTGTTCGTCCACAATTGATGCACGTGACCACGTGTTCATTTCCACCTTCGCGCACCATATGACGTCTCACACGCTCAGAGTGCGACCTATCCGCAATCGTACTCCTTTGTCTTTAATCCACTTCTGATCTTTGCTCTCCATGCAACGCGATCAGCGGTGACTTTCTCCCAATGAGCAATATTAATGTCTGTATCAATCATGTCCCGCTTAATACATCTTTGTACCGTTGTAGAGACCGACCCCGTGATCTTTTAGTAAAGTAAAGTTGTTGCATATTCTTTACAGGACGTATCAGTTAAACCCAGCATTTTTTGGCTGTTCGTGATTCCTGGACAAGTTTATGTTCAATAGTTAGCCATTGCTTTCTGAACGACCGGCACACATACCATTTCATTAAAAAAAAAACACAGCTGTGTTTCTAACGCGGGTAAGCGTTCTTTTCCCCCATCTGTAATTCACCAAAAGAGATGTCCTTTGGTATTCCACCATCGTCCATCCTCCTAATGTGTCCCATCCATCCAAGTCTACGAAGACTGAGCATGAACAAACCGTCACACAGCACAGACTTTTCCAATACGCCATTATTTGTGATTTTGTCTTGTCACTTAATACCAAGTATTCTTCGCACAAACACCGCATATTCCTCTTCTGCGCTCATCCGGAGAGTTTGTTTTTTCGGACGTGATTGCGTTATGCCTGTTTACAGCAGAGCTGCGTTCTTGAGCCGTTAAGCTGACACATCCGAATTATGCGGTCATTTGTTGACCGGGTTAACCTTCCCGAGACACCGCATATGAAAGCTGCTTAAACGTTTATCTTGGTGTGAGTAAGTTGACCAGGCTTCACTGTCACGCTGCTGGCTTGCTTGCGTTCGCTGGCTGTGAACTCCAGCGTGAAGTCATGTATGTCGGATGAAGATATCCTGTTGTCCATCATCAGTGTGATGTCATACCGGACTGAGGTTTCCGTGAGTATCCGTTGTCCCATGTCTGGCTTATTGGTGTGCAGACTGGTGGTTCCTCGCCGTGCAGGCAGATACTCTCCGACTTCGGAAGAATCAGCGATCCTTCTACGTTAGCCAGGACCCCGAAGGGACCTATTTCCCAGGACGCACGACTAGGACGAGGTCTTCGCCAGTATAGAACCTGGCCCTGGTGCCTTGGAAACACCTCTGCGTCCCGCTTCACTGTCATAAAAAAGAGGACTAAGGAAACTGGCTTGATAGACCAGGACTTTTATTTTGGCAGTAAGCTTCCTGTTCTCCCAGACTCTTTTTGTTAACCCGTTCATTGTTGTTGCTGCCTTACCAATCCTGATGCAGACTTCCTGATTTAGGGATAATGTATTGTTTACCTCTGATCCTAGATATGTAAAACGGTCTACTATCTCCAGCTCTGTGTCGTCAATACAGGTTGATGGTGCACCTTGTGTCATAATCTATGTCTTCTTTTTGCTAATTGTGAAACCAAATTCATAACAAGCATTGGAGAATGCAGATAGACGTAATTCTTTCTCAGAATGGGTATTAGCTGCAGCATCATCTGCAAAAAGCAACTCTGATCAGTACCCTTCTAAGCGTGGTCTTGGCCTTCCATCTCTGAGCACTGTAGAGGCCGCAGTCTGAGCCTAAGCGAATGTATATACCACCATCCTGATTACGAAAGGCATATTTAAATAGAAGCAAACAGTATATTCCAAAGAATGCCGGAGAAAGTACACAACCTTGTTTAATCTAATTCCTGATACCATATATTCTTGTTGCAGGAAGAATTCGTAATTTTGAAATTTTGCCTGGCGAGCGGCCCTTTTGGCTCTGCTCTTTTTTATTTCCAACCGCCCAGAAGAAATTTTAACGTACACATGTGAGTTTATCGACCTTGGTAAAGGCTAGACATCCTATCCACTACCTTAGGATCAAGGAGCCGTAAATGATCTTTTATTACTGTGGGTTTGTGAAAGAAAGGACAAGGAAAATGCAACGGGTCATTCGGTCTTACACTCGGGTATATGGAACGTATTAGCACTCGAAACAGCCAAAGGAATCCGATATGGGTTTACTTTTAACGCACTGCACGTTCTATGGATTTACTTTCAACGCACTACAAGTTCTACGGGATTACTTTTAACGCACTGCACTTTCTGTGGGTTTATTTTCAACGCACTAAAAGTTACACGGGTTTACGTTTAACTCGCTGCACACTCTGTGGGTTTATTTTCAACGCACCACACTCTTTATGGGTTTACTTTTAACACACTGCATGTTCTATGCGAAGCACACAACTATATAAATGACAGATTCACATCAGTTAAGTAACGTTTGTATACATTTATGCAGTCGGCACAATGTATGTTTGTTTTTTATGCGCCGATGAAGGCTCTAGCTGCAACGTCCATTTTGCTACTTGTGATAGCCGGTCTCTCTGGCCGAGGGGTTACAACACTTTCTCCGTAATCCCGTTTATCACGCAGAGTCTCGTAGCGGGCGAGAGCTGGGAGCGGTTCGACCCCCGCTGGTGACTTGCGGGATAACTGAGCCGGCCGCTCAGAAAGCAATGGCAAACTACTGAGCGTAATCTTGCCAAGAAATCAACAGACAGCTGAAAGATGCTGCTGTTGACAGCGGTGTCCTGTAAAGGATATGCGAATTTAAAAAAAAAAAAAGATAGTGTTTGAGTAAAAATTAGACTTCCCGTTTTCGCTGATTTACTCACAATACTTTTAACAAATAGGCCAGCCTGGCCGAGAGGGTTATCGCGCTCGAACTTAAACTTACCGTGCCTTGACGGCGTGTTATTGGGTTCATTTCACACAGAGGTCAGCTGGACTTAAACACTGACTTCTCTCGATCAGAAAGCAATGGCAACTAAAGTTAGTTGCATGACCTTTATAGGACGTGGCAATCAATCACGATATTTATTGGCTGTTTGTGATTTACTAGACAATGATAGTTTAGTAGTTTGTCATTGCTTTTTGAACAGCTGATGCCTCATTGCATAAAAATCAACGCAGAGCGATCCGATTCCAAATCGTCCGAAGCTGATTTCGAATCCTCGACTCGGTATGACGGAAAATAATGAAACTGCGCGTTAAGCCACTGTGCCCAATCAAAGAATAATGTTGCATGTCCTTTGCAAGACGCTGCTATCAACCCCAGGATGATTTTTCTAGGCAACTGTACGTTCAGTAGTTTGCCATTGTTCGCTGAACGAGAAGTCAACGTTTAAATGCAACTTAATACCGGTGTAGGGATTGAACTGCCTACCTCGCCATCATCACTTCGGAAGGTAAAGGGCAAGCGCTTTTATCCTGTTGACTAGACAATCAACTGGGGTTGATCGCAACGTCCCGCAAACGACAAGGAACAAGTTTTAAACGCAGCGCGCAGAGAATCAACACGAGCAGTCGTCATTGGGTTCACGGATTGAGTTGCGTGTGATAGACAGTCTATACAGAAGAAAACACCTGCATACAACCACTCACGGGAACATATAATAAGGACAACACTCACCGCTCACAGCTTCACAATCAAATGTTCACCTGGTCATCAAATATTCATTAGGCACACCCGTAGGGCTGGAGTTTGAACTCCCAGGAATGTGTTCATTCACCAGAGACTAGTGTAATTATCTGAATTAATTAGGCCACTCGAGCTAATTGAAGCACGCGTACTCTATACATTCCTGCTGAGCCAAATCAGAAAACACACACAGGCTGGCTGGCTCTAGGAACAAGTTCCACACACCGACAACTGCCGGAGCATGCGCGTTTGTCCCTGGCTAGCGGTGATGTGTATATATCTGTATCCGACTCTTGATATATTTTGCGTGATTCCGTTAACGGGGCCAGAGCCGGGAGCTTTTGGTTGAGAGTTGGTTTTGTCGGTGCTACTCACCGCCGCCACCGCTGTTCCCCTTCTCCAAATCCGCAAGGGGAACCTCTGATGTCATACACTCGTTGAGCGCGTGAGGGGGAAATCAATCATTGAGACTGGGCTGGCAAATCGAAGCGCGGAGAGAGAGAGAGAGAGAGAGAGAGAGAGAGAGAGAGAGAGAGAGAGAGATAGAGAGAGAGAGAGAGAGAGAGAGAGAGAGAGTAGAATGGAAGGCACACGAACGAGTAATTTATTTGACTAAAAAGTAGCCACCTCACAACTTGCCGCAACTCGTTGATAAATTGCACAAATATTTTGGGAGACACGTTTTGATTTTTCGTGATGTCGCTCTTTCCGAATTACGAGCAAACGAAAATAGCACTTCAGATATGAATGTTAAGAAGCATTTCCGGTCTAAAATTAGTTCCCAGAAAACAACTTATTATCGGATTGATGCATTTTAGTTTTAAAACATTGAGAGCATCGGCATGGGACTTCTTCGATGGCTTTTGCGGAGGAGGGGCTGTGGGAATTCCTCGAATGCAGTAATGTCGATTCTGAAACCAAGTATTACCCATATATTTAAATAAATAAAATCCGAAACTAGTAACTGACATTATGAATTTGTGAAAAGCCAACGAAATTCACTGATTATTACAGTATTGGGATAATGTTAAAAAACCCCGATCTAAAATTAAATTTTGGACGAAAACGTATTATTACACCGGTTATCGAAATATTAAAATATTTGAAATAAACTCTGAAACTATAAATTCTTCTTCTTCTTCTTCTTCTTCTTCTTCTTCTTCTTCTTCTTCTTCTTCTTCTTCTTCTTCAGCGTTTCGAGCCATTGAGGTTCTTTGCTGCAAATACAACCCGTCTCCATTCGTCTCTCTGGTGGACCTTCTCTTGCCAGTCGTTGATTCCAAGTGCTTGTAGGTCTGTACATGTATTATCTCTCCACCGCCTTCTTGGTCTACCTCGGGGTCTACGGTCATTTATTTCCTGAGTGTAAGCGAGTTTTGTTTCCCTATTATCTTCCATTCTTTCTATATGCCCCAGCCATTGTAGTCTATTAGCCTTCATGATACCAGTGATTAGCGGGGACTTAAACAGATCATAAATGTCTTTGTTACTTCTTCTTTTCCACTCTCCACTTTGTGTATCCCTAATGGGTCCAAAGATGCGTCTTAAATTTTGTTCTCAAAGGTTTGTAACAAGGCTTCGTCTTCTTTCGTTGTACTCCAGGTTTCAGAGCCATACAGCACAACTGGTCTGATCAGTGTTTTGTATATTGTGATTTTGGTGTTACGAGATAGCGCCTTTGATTTTAATAGATGTTGTAGTGCATAGTATATCTTATTTCCAGAGTTGATTCTAGTTTGTATTTCTTACCTTATGATGTTGGAGCAGTTGAAGATTGTACCCAGGTATTTGTATGTTTCCGTTCTTTTAATGGTCATATTATCTATTTGTATGTGGCCAGAGTTTCTAGTCATTCCGTCTCTTGAAATTACCATATATTCTGTCTTATCTTGGTTGATAACCAGCCCCATCTGTTGGGCTTTTTCCTTTAAGTGAGTCAATATTTCCAATGTCTTTTGTTCACTTTGCCCTATAATATCTATATCATCTGTATAACCAAGCAGCTTGGATGTTCATCCAATATCACACTCCTCCTTTACCTTCCTTACAACTTTCTCTAGAGCCAGATTGAAGAGTAGCGGCGATAGTGCATCACCCTGTTTCAAGCCAGATGTTATTTGGAAGGGGTCTGATTTCCTGCCTTTATATGTTACTATATTATAAGTATCTTCCATGCATAGTCTGGTCATGTTGATTAACTTCCTTGGTATTCCAAATTCCTGCATAGCATTCCATAGACTATTCCTATGGACACTATCATAAGCCTTTTTAAAATCCACAAAAATGTTATAGAGATCTCTTTTATATTCCCAATGTTTCTCGGCTATTTGTCGTAAGATAAATATCTGATCTATTGTTGATCTGTTTTGTCTAAAACCCGCCTGGTAGTCACCTAATATGTCTTCTGAATATGGTTTTAGTCTATTTAGTAATACTGCGGATAGTATCTTATAGCTTGTGGACAGTAGTGATATTCCCCTATAATTTCCACATTGGAACTTGTCTCCTTTCTTAAAGATAGGTATCAATAATGACTCTTTCCAGTCATGGGGTAATTCTTCTGTCCTCCAGATTTTTATTATTAGTTCGTATAGCTTTAGATGTAATGCATGGCCACCTGCCTTTATAAATTCAGCCATCAGTCCCAGTTGCCTTATTGTTTTTAAGTCGTGTGATTACATATAGGATTTCTTCAAATGTAGGTTCTTCAATTTGTGGTTCGCATGTTAGAACCTCTTCCTGTGGGAAAATGTTACTTGGAGCTTCACAATTTAGTAATTCAATAAAATATTCTTTCCATGTGTTGCACATTTCCTCATTGGTATTTATCATATTCCCATTTTTGTCTTTTAAACCATATGTGTTTTGTTGGTTCCCTCGTTTCATTGACTTCAGTTCTTAAAAAAATTTTCTGGATTCATTTTTCTGGTGATAAGTTTCCATATCTTTGATTATATTACTCATATATTCTCGCTTCTGCTGTCTGACTATTTTTGTAGCCTCTTTACATTCATTTCTATAATGCTCTTCCTTTTGGATGTTATTGATGTCATTTAACCATACATGTCTGGCATTCTTCTTCCTAGTAACTGCTTCTTCACATTTTTGATTGAACCATCTGTTCTTTCTATGCGTGGTTAACACACCGAGACATTCTTCTGCGGTAGACTGAATTGTATTCTTGATGTTCAACCAAGTTTGGTCAACGCTTTCCTCCAAAGGGTTTTGCAGAGTTTCAAGTTTACATTTTATTTCATCTGTAAATTTCTCTTTGACTGTAATGTCTTGCAGTTTTTCTCTGTTATATGTTGGGTGTAATCTTTGTAATTTAGTATAGAAAGCTCTCTTAAGTTTTATTTTAAATTTTGCTCCAACGAGGAAGTGGTCACTGTGGCACTCAGCTCCTCTATAACTTCTGACTTGCTGTATGTTTGATGCATTTCTGTTGTTAATTAAAATGTGATCTATTTGATTATAGGTTCTCTTGTCACATGATTTCCAAGTTTGTTTGTGTATATCCTTTCTTTGTAGTCTGGTACTGCTAATCTGCAGTCCTTTGGCTTCTGCCAGGTTGATGACTCTCCATCCATTATCATTTGAAGTTGTATGTAGGCTTTCCATACCGGCCACTTTTTTATTAGTTTGCTCTCTACCTATTTTTGCATTGAAGTCTCCCAGCACAATCAGGATGTCCTGTTTGGGGGTTTCTTCTATGACATCTTCCAGATCATTATAAAAGTCTTCTTTAATATCATCTTCTTTCTCTTCAGTAGGTGCATGTACATTAATCATCGTTATATTTTTCCATTTACCTTTTATTCGTAATTTACTAATCCTGTCATTAAAAGCTTTAAAGTTTAAAACGTTCCCCCATAACTCTTTTTTGATGACAAATCATGTTCCTAATTCATGTTTATTTTGGGTGTTTCCTCCATAATATAACTATAAATACGGAAATTATTAGATGTTTGTAAACTTAGAGGAAGTAAGCAACACCAAGCCGTTTTATTAAAAGTAACTAATAAATAATAGACTGAAAGAAGAAATTATAGTCAGCTTTTAAATAGAACTGCGTAACACAACCACCATAGAAGCCATTGTCTTCTGTGGACATTTCCCGTCAAATTAATATCCGACTTGTGGCCGAGCCTGGCGTTTGACCCTAATATTGACCCCGAGATTGAACGGATAGAATAAAGAATAATAAAATAACCACCGGACATGTTTGGACAGAATTGGACACCACTTCAAGCAACACAGTGGGCTCATTCATGTAATGGCTACATCGTTCCGCTGACAATGCAGTGGTATGAGCAGCAGTTGGGCAAGGTCTCGACGTCAGCTCTAGATGCTCGCTATGGAAGGGGAAGACTGACCACCTATTCCTCCGTGCACTCAGGCCTACTGCATGTGACGGTTCTAACATTTCACACCCACACCAGTTTCCGGCTTTGAGACGTTAGTTGTGTTTGTTTTGCTTCCAGCAACGAGTCGGGCACTAAGTGTCAATGTGTCAAACATGATATACTATTGTCAAGGTTGCTGAGTGCTGGTGTATTAAACATTTTCTGGTACTAGGCTAAGTCGACGACTCCTGCAGCGAAAATTCCAGCCTCTACGATTCGAGCGACAATCACCGGACCGGCTGGCGGGTGACTAGCTATAGCGTGCATTTTTAATGACTGTGCAGTGTTTGAAACTATTACCGGTCCCAGTTTTGTATTCACCCTCTGTAAAATTCATGCAACATAATAGGTAAATACAAAACTTGGACCGGTAATATTTTCAAACACTGCACAGTCATTAAAAATACACCCTGTACAATGCCGACTGGGTTCTTACGAGGCTAATAAAATTTCGGCCACAATCAAGCCAAAGTCTGATGAAATACGGCGACCACAATAAAAAAAAAACGTGATTGCTACAATATACAAAGCATCTAAAATAAGTGATTAGTGGACAAACCCCACTGTCAGACCATCAAGTCCTTAAACAGCCGAGCCCAGCCAACCCACGCCTAAATATATCATATGTTTACAATCATCATCATATAGCATTCCTCTGCACAACGTCGTCCTCATCGTGGGCCGCCAAAAAGATTCTCGATCCCTTCTGAGGTTTTCTGCCTCATGAATGTTCGTGCCCAATGTGTCCTAAATGTCCGATGGCCATCTGTCGACCCTGATCTCTTCTTCCACAAACCATGCCTTCCATCACTGTTCTTTCAAAACCAATATGGCGATTAATATGGCCAAAGTATTTCATGTTCAGATACAGGATGCTATTTATAAGCCTGTTGCCTTTGATGTTAAGACCTCGCAGAAAGTCAGTAGTGTCCATCTTGGTCCACGATACACTCAGAACTCTTCTGCAACAATTTAATTTCAAAATTCCCAATTTACTTCTTAAGCGACTGTGAAATGGTCAATGATTTACATCCGTACGTTACCAAAGGAAAGATGCATGATCTATAAGAGCGAACAACAGGAGGTCTCATGTGGGAGCTGTGCGCGGCGGTGGGAAGGGGTGAGGAGTAGGCTGTTATTCTGGCAAAATTGTTAGGAAACAAAACCTACCAACCTTTGACTGAATCTGTCGCGAAGACGTGAACCTTACACAAATGCGTGCCACGTCACCGACCTTTGAGGTGCGTACCTAGATGTAATGCACTTCCCTTGAAAGAGAAACGAAGAAACAGAGAAGGGTGATGAAGGAGAAGAAGAAGATGCACGATCTCACAGTATAGTATATTCTTTGCTTCCCTTACAGTCCCTGTAACCTACAGGCGACGGTAGTATTGGCAATCAGATTAGTGTAACTCTTTGTTCTGCGACTTGGGGCAGACAAAATCAATAGCTCACGGACCATCCATCACATTAGTATATCCCACGTGATGTCAACGTTTGGTAAATGACTGGAGAATGCCCAGAGAATGAGACAGGAGGCAAGTAATTGTTTTTCCCTGGGGTAAGAATGCAGACGTATTAAATCAGGTAATCACTGAAGGAAGGAGGAAACATTTTCCATTCTTGCAGTCTCCTCTCTAAACCCAAACCATGCGCGGTGCAGACATCAATAACCTGAACTCCTTCTCTTATACGCTTATATATGAGACTAAAGCATGGCGGACATGACGTCACTCTTCAGATCAATGAATCTATTTGTGTAGTTTGTTAATAACCTTTGCTTTGTCAGTTTGTTCTGTTATAAACTTCCCCTTTTTAAATGTACCAGGCATAGATTAAAATGGCAGGCTCTATTCTACAAATGGATTCTAACAGAGACAACGCTGGTATTGAAGCAGATTCCCCCCAACTATTTGCATAAAAAGTCAACGCCAAAAGAGCCAAATTTATAAATGGAAATTATCAGTATTTCAAATTTGGCATTGCTAAATGGAATACATTGAGTCGGGGAGTTGGTAGTGTTGAGGATGTGATGTTATTTTGTTTTAAAGCTTAGTACATAATGCAAGTCCACGTGACGGGAGAAACATAAAAGGAAACGGAGCTGTGGCTTAGTGTCAAAGACTGAACTAGGAGGCCAGAGGTCTGCCTCAAGATAGAACACCACCGGGAAGAGGTCATCCTCATATAGAAGAGAGATGATACCTTGCCCCGGAATAAGGGCAGGGTAGGGGATAGAATGGAGAACTATTAACTAGTTCTCTCATGAGACACGGAGACGGTGACCAGATAGTTAGCACTCTGGTCACGACAGAATCACGGCGCCTACATGATAGCCACGATTGCTAATCAACAGAAAATAGCTAATGTAAGCGTGCCAAACAGAACGGCACGCAGAAAGCCGAAGGACACCTCAAGGTCCTTCCGCGTGGTGTGTAACCACGGGAGCAAGCTAGTCAGACGGGGGACTGACTTTGTAGCGGGCACCTCGTTGTAGTATTGATAGGAGATTTGTGTAACCAAATAGATAGAATTAGCATTAGGGTTTAGAAACTAGAGATAGTAATTCTGTGGCTTTGTGTGTGGTTTTGATAGCGACTGTTATGTACTTGTAAAGAGCCAACGGCAATAAAATGTATCATTTATTTCCTCTCACACGACTTGCAAGTTTCTTGTGTGGTGCGAGAGAAGTAATCTGATGATGCCTTACACATGGGTTGTTGACACTTAGGGTATAGTGAGACACAGTTTCAGAACTTCCCCGTCATACCCAGTTGAGGGTTCCCCGGGAAGGTTAACCCAGTCAACAAATGCCCGCAGAGGTCGGATGTGTCGGCCTAAAGGCGCAAGTAAACAAGCACAACGCAATTACATCTGGAAAAAAAAAAACCACTCCGGATGAACGCAGAAGAAGAAGAGGGTTCGAAATGAGTCGAGGGTTTGAAATCAGCCGCAGGCGATTTGGAAGCAGGCCATATTGCGCTGTTTCGATGGTATAAGGTGTAGGCCGTTCAGTAAGCAATGGCAAACTACTGAACTAAACTAGCTTAGTAAATCACAAACAGCCAATGGCATGGCCGAATGGATAAGAGTGCCCGCTCTTAAACTTCGGGTGCTGCTGCCGAGGTAGCAGGTTCAATGTCTATACAGGTCAATCGGACCAAATGTTGATTGCTCGTTCTTGACTCAGGAACGTAAATTATAAGTACCCCAGAAGTCAGAATGGGTACCCCTGATGACGAGGGACACTGAAAATAAGGAGAGCTAACCCACACGCAAAAATAAGTCCACAGCACTGTCCTGTTCTTCCCCGAGAGGAGAGTGGGAATCAACAAGTACATCTTCAACTTATTATCTGTTGGGATTATTGCCTGACTTTAGTCTACCCTCCTCTCTTCTGTCTTCCCTTCCATATATCTAGTGGTTTCACTCTCTCTCTGTTATTCTCTCAACACATACTCCGACAACAGTTTCTTTCAACAATAAACAAAAGATTTATTAATAAAACTATGTCTGGTGTATGTATGGATTTTGTAAGTGTAGTTGATAGGGTGTTCTATGGTTGGTGTTAGAAAGAACTCTGCATGTCTATCAGCGGTGTGGCTTCTCGCCCATACATTCTTCAAGATCACAGGACAGCACATCAAACAGGACAGAGCTCACCCGGGATTATCCGTATGCTTGAATCTGATGGTAAATCCGTTATTGAATGAAACAAAAACTGTTCACCACTGAGTCACTGTACCGTAATAAAAGTCCCGTAAGTTTATGACTGCGCTCGAGTCTGTTTCATGACGGTGCATATCCAACATCGAAAAAACCACCACCTCGTCACAGTTATTCCTATTGTCTATAGATTAATATCAATGTCTCAAATTGTCTATTCTTTCTTCTTTGTTTACTCAAGGGTATTCCTCTTCATCTCTTCTCTTTCAGGGCCTTAGAGTTATATTCGTTTGAGCATACAGTGTTCTGTATTTATTTTAACTTATTGCTTTCTTCATCGTAACCTTTTTTCTCAGGTTTGTTTGGTTCTCCGTATGTACTTTAGTTGTTTAATGTAGTACTCTTCATCATGTCTCTGCTTTCACTAGGAGAGTAGAACCTGGAAAAGTATAACAAATCCAGTGATAAGCAGCCGCCCCTTTCTACTACTTATGCAAGTGTCCTTCTCCAGCCATAATGATAAGGCTTCCGAAGTACATCCGCATAAGACATATGAATTCACCAAAGTCTAAACTATCCATAAATAGAAAGAAATGGTAATTGCTATTCACACACATCTATATTCCTATGCTAAACTATATCTAATATCTTTATACCTTATTTAGGCATCTATGTTCTTGGAATTGAAAAAACACTTAGCGAATAACACACTATTATCCCCTCTTTCCATCATTAGGGACGTGTATTTCTATTCCCACTCAAGAACATATCTCCTTCAGGTCAGTTTGGAACACACACTAAACTGTCACAAAGAAATGGATACTCTTTATAGGTCATCTCTGCCGCATAGTCCTTGACCTTGCTTGACATCTCAAGTCCCTACTTCATTATCACCTTTTAGTGGAAAATTACAGAACTGGAACTTTTCCGTTATTCATTCACCCAGACCGCAATATGCTGTCCAATAATGCTGTCTGCCTTTGTTGCAAACCAATTTTTCCACTCGACAGTTTACTTGGGCGGTTAGCCGTTCCCGTCTGTCTTGACCTATAAACACCTGGGCCTGGTCAACCCGTTGTTTGTTACCCTTACTGCTCCGCTTGTTAACCCTTCCTCCACCTGGTCAGTCGGTGTATACAGTCGTCTATCTGGGAATCATTAACTCTCAGTATTTCACGACATAGGCCCCCTCTTAAGAGATTAGACCGCGTCGAATCTTTCTCACTGTAGGTTTGATTTCCATGATCCACAATCCTAGTCTTCTTCCTCCGGAGCTGGATGTCTGGATATCAAATCCGATCATACCTTCTCCTTACCAAGGATGTATTCCCTTGTGAAGTCCAGTTGCAGCAACAACGTCCATCACATCCACCGTGCGTTGAGCTTCTGCGAAGTAGCTATTAACATCACGTGTTGATGATATGATTGGATCCTCACATGGCTCACCTCATTATCCAGTAGGCGCTCTAATTGACACCCTACTATACTACTCACGACTGAAACTAGTGTTGGCTCCTCGCTCCTGTACGTTCAGTCGACCTACTTTCGACTTGCGTCAGCGACGGCTCACAATACAAACGGATTGTCCCATCCTGATTGTAACACTGCTTCCATGTCCTCTTGGTTTCCCCCGGCTTTGCCTCTGGGGATGTTTCGCCTCGTCCTCGTTGGACCGAGTCGTCTTTCCCAAACCTCCTGGGCTTTTGCTTCCAGGACCATCTTGGGCGATATTGTATCTGGTCAGCCAATCTTCGGTTGGAGTCTTGGGTAATTCTCGCTTTTCCCGACATTACCGACCCCTTCTGAACTTGGTTACTGGGGAACGTTTCCCTCTTGTCCTTTCCCTGACGTGTGATTTCCCTCCTCCTGTCGTTGGGTAAATCTGACCTATCACGTACTGTCCCATAGGCCCTCCTATGTTGTACTGGCGATCTCTGGTCTTCGTCTGGACTGGTAACTTTTGTCCCAATGGCTGCCATCACCATAAAGTGCGAAGCTTTGCTCTTGGATCTCTCTTCATATTTCCTAATGAGATGTCTAGGGAGATTTTTCTTCTCTTCCCCGATCCGTATTTTGTAGATGTTCTTGGACACCACCTTTTCCACAGGATAAGGTCCTTTCCATCCTACTTGGAGTATATTGGTCTCTGCTGGACTCCACACTTCCACTTTGTCTTCCACTTTAAGAGCTAGTTTCCTCTTAATTCGCTTGTTGGGTGGTGCTTTCTGGCACTCCGAACAAGACTTCACCCACCGGCGTACATCTCCGGTCATTCCTGGCCAGCAATAATGGCCGGATATTTGCTGCAAGGTCTCTCTGACACCCATATGTCGATTCTCGCCTATGATGTGTCCACTCTGAAGAATGTGAGGACGGTGGGTCTCTGGAACCACCCACTGCTCATGCAGGGTATCTCCCCTCCCAGCTCTCCGATAGAGTAGTTGATTCTTCAGAACGTACTGTCCCCGTTCTGGTGGCTCAGCACTTCTTTGCAGCTTCCTGTAGCAAGGATGCAACGTAGTATCCTTCCTCTGGGCAGTATGCAATTCTCCTATCCCTGAGTTGTCGCATAGAGTCTCTGCCTCTTTTTCCTTCCCCTGAGATCCCCTGGTTACTGTTCCCTTTTGGGCTGGCTGTTTCGGCATCCCCAAAAAGACATATTTCGTGCCAATGATCATTGGGAATAGGGAGTCAGCTAATACCGCCGCAGGAATAATGCCCGTGACGTACCTGGATTTAATCTCCACCTTGGCGATTGGCAGCGTCATGGTAACAGCACTCCTCATTGCCGGCTTTAGCTCTATGGTCTCCCCTGTAAGTTGGTCTGGGCTTACCAAGCTGGCGTCTATCACCGCTTCCCCATCCAAACCTGTATCGTAGAGACAAGCAACCTGCTGGCCATTGACTTCAATCAGTTCAACCACAGGTGGTCTCTCTTGGTCCTGAGTGTCTTTCATCTCCTTGACCGTTTCCTTGCCTTCCTCTTTTGATTCCTCGAGGTTGGTTATGCAATTGGCGTCGTTTGCCTTGCATCTGCAGTCCACAGTATTATGTGTTATCGACTGGCAGTGTGTGCACCATGTTCCCTTCCTAGGTTTCCGTGTGTCCTTTGTGTTCCTTTCTCCTTCGCCAACCTCAGCCTTGTCTGTGATCACCGATGTAGGAATCACTTTGCATGCTGCGAAGTAAGAACTTTTAGGTTTCGATCTGCAGTCCTTCGTGTTATGCGATGGTACCTTGCAGAATGAACACCACCTCTCAGACCACGGTCGTTTCGCTTGAGAATTCGAGGTGCTCTGGTTTCCTACCTTCACCTTCTCTGAACTCTCCTCTGTGTGCTTTATATAAGGTTCCACTTTTTCTCCTTCCCAGTTTTTAGGTTTCTTTTTCTCTGGTTTCTCCTGACCTTTGGTTTGTGTACTTAGTTCCTCCGCTTCACCATGTACTTCCACGAATCGTTCCGCCAGCTTATTCACAACATCAATCCGTTCCGCCCCTTGTTCTCCCAAGAAGGTTCTGAGAGGTTTCGACATTTGCTTGCGCATCTGGTCGACCACCATCATCTCTTCGAGACTCTCATAATCCCTCTTGAATTCTGCCAAGTCCATCCATTTCTGGAGATAGGATTTCAGCCTTAGACTGTAGGCGGCGAATAGTTCTCCCGGCTCTCGTCTAGCCGATCTAAACTTCTTCCTATACGTTTGTGCTGTGACTTCATAATGTTTCATCAAAGCGGCTTTCAATTCCTCATACTGATTTTCCTGTCCTGGTGGTAGGCGTGTGTAGACCTCGTACCCTGAACCACGTAAAGACTGGGATACTTTAAGAGCCCATCTGGTTCTATCCAGTCCCATAGCGACTGCCATAGCCTCGAACCGATCCAAAAACTGGTATATCTTCTCTTTACTTTCATCAAAGACCGCCAAGGGAAACTTCATGGCATGGTAACCCTGTCCACTCATGTAGGTTGCCCCAGGTGAAGATGAACTTCCTTCTGCTGTATCTACTTCACCCTTAGTTTGTGTCTTGAGTTCTAACTCTTTCAAGCGGTATTCATGTTCCATTTCTTGTCTCCTGGCAGTCTGTTCCATTTCCAGTTTCTTGGTCTCCTGGTCCATTTTCTTGGCCTCTTGTTCCATTTCCAGTCGCTTGGTCTCCTGGTCCATTTTCTTGGCCTCTTGTTCCATTTCCAGTCGCTTGGTCTCCACCTCTATTCTTCTCACTTCCAACTCGGCCTTCCGCTCTTCTCGTTCCGCTTGACGAATCTCTCGCTCTCTTTCCTGGATGTAATCAGTTAGCTCGGACCCAGCTAAACCAATTGCCTCCCCGTTGGCCCTAAGTTCTGCTGTAGTTAGTTTGGGGGTGGCCATAGTTAAAGCAGGTAAGTCAGCACGTTGAGTAAAGACACCTCAAGGCAGTAAAGAGTACTCACTATAAACAGATAATCTACCTAGAACCTATATCATTTTCTATGCCTATCTAATATTATTAATCTACAACACCACACAGTACATCACAACCACTCTCTCATCCACAAGAGGAGATATAGGATAAAGACTTATGTAGACGTGTGACCGTGTGACTAGGTATGTAATGTGTCTTACCACCTATCCACATTCACTCTGTCTGGAACTTTTTCCCTGTAAAGTCACCAGCATTAATGAAATGTTTCTACCATAAATGTAATGGCACCATATATCCAATGGACGTCCTTCCATTAAAAGTCATCAATATATACTTCTTTTTATTCTAATCAGTATGTCCCAACATGTAGGTACTCCGCTATGCCTGTGCCAATATGCAAGTACCCCTTTATTCATATGCCATGTTATGCCTCCAGGTCATATGGGTATTTTTCCTACCCCGCTCGCTCCACCAATTATGTCCTGTTCTTCCCCGAGAGGAGAGTGGGAATCAACAAGTACATCTTCAACTTATTATCTGTTGGGATTATTGCCTGACTTTAGTCTACCCTCCTCTCTTCTGTCTTCCCTTCCATATATCTAGTGGTTTCACTCTCTCTCTGTTATTCTCTCAACACATACTCCGACAACAGTTTCTTTCAACAATAAACAAAAGATTTATTAATAAAACTATGTCTGGTGTATGTATGGATTTTGTAAGTGTAGTTGATAGGGTGTTCTATGGTTGGTGTTAGAAAGAACTCTGCATGTCTATCAGCGGTGTGGCTTCTCGCCCATACATTCTTCAAGATCACAGGACAGCACATCAAACAGGACAGAGCTCACCCGGGATTATCCGTATGCTTGAATCTGATGGTAAATCCGTTATTGAATGAAACAAAAACTGTTCACCACTGAGTCACTGTACCGTAATAAAAGTCCCGTAAGTTTATGACTGCGCTCGAGTCTGTTTCATGACGGTGCATATCCAACATCGAAAAAACCACCACCTCGTCACAGTTATTCCTATTGTCTATAGATTAATATCAATGTCTCAAATTGTCTATTCTTTCTTCTTTGTTTACTCAAGGGTATTCCTCTTCATCTCTTCTCTTTCAGGGCCTTAGAGTTATATTCGTTTGAGCATACAGTGTTCTGTATTTATTTTAACTTATTGCTTTCTTCATCGTAACCTTTTTTCTCAGGTTTGTTTGGTTCTCCGTATGTACTTTAGTTGTTTAATGTAGTACTCTTCATCATGTCTCTGCTTTCACTAGGAGAGTAGAACCTGGAAAAGTATAACAAATCCAGTGATAAGCAGCCGCCCCTTTCTACTACTTATGCAAGTGTCCTTCTCCAGCCATAATGATAAGGCTTCCGAAGTACATCCGCATAAGACATATGAATTCACCAAAGTCTAAACTATCCATAAATAGAAAGAAATGGTAATTGCTATTCACACACATCTATATTCCTATGCTAAACTATATCTAATATCTTTATACCTTATTTAGGCATCTATGTTCTTGGAATTGAAAAAACACTTAGCGAATAACACACTATTATCCCCTCTTTCCATCATTAGGGACGTGTATTTCTATTCCCACTCAAGAACATATCTCCTTCAGGTCAGTTTGGAACACACACTAAACTGTCACAAAGAAATGGATACTCTTTATAGGTCATCTCTGCCGCATAGTCCTTGACCTTGCTTGACATCTCAAGTCCCTACTTCATTATCACCTTTTAGTGGAAAATTACAGAACTGGAACTTTTCCGTTATTCATTCACCCAGACCGCAATATGCTGTCCAATAATGCTGTCTGCCTTTGTTGCAAACCAATTTTTCCACTCGACAGTTTACTTGGGCGGTTAGCCGTTCCCGTCTGTCTTGACCTATAAACACCTGGGCCTGGTCAACCCGTTGTTTGTTACCCTTACTGCTCCGCTTGTTAACCCTTCCTCCACCTGGTCAGTCGGTGTATACAGTCGTCTATCTGGGAATCATTAACTCTCAGTATTTCACGACAAGCACTAAAAGTAGTACTACGCATATGGACTATGTTTGAGTGAAAAGAAAAATTAACACAACAACAACAACACCAACAAACACACATATACAAAAAGCCAATAAATGCTGTGGTTGATGCAATGTCTTGTAAAGGATGAAATAACTGTATACAACATAGATAAATGTTAGAAGAATGTAAAATCATCTAGCTGCGGTTGAATCTTTAACTGTGATCTTCAGATGATGCCTTATTTTTGTAATTCAGCAACAAATAAGTTTAGCGCAGGATATGTTGCAGGTATTGAGAAATACTCTGGCGAATTGCAATACCATAAACAGTTACATTTTAAAACTATGAATTCGTATATGTGTTTTAAATATTATTTCACTCTTGACTGCGAGTATTTACTGCGTGTATTCTAAATCTAAACCGACAACACGGACCAAATCAACTACCTGAAGGGCCGCACGCGACATACGGGCCACATGTTGGAGAGCCCTGTAATGGACATTTCTTATATACTATGTCGCAATTACCGTGGCCTAACTCCTGCTCTGTTTGAGGACAGATTCGATGGATATGTCAAGTTGACTGCTGCCCCCCCCCCCCTTTCCCTTAAATAAATGTATTTACATTGTCGCCTGAAGGCGTGGCAAGAAGATAAAGATACACTAGACCACGGTGAGCCCAATTTACCTATTTTCTCCCAGGAGCAATGTCTCGTGTGTATTTGTCTACGCCTTGCGATGAAGTATGCGCGGCCACTTGGTTTAGAACTGATTGTAGTAACCACGACACTGCTTACACCCCTCTCCTCTCTTTCCCCCCAGTCTTTGGCATTCGGCATCCGGCCACCCAAGACCTTTTTTTTCCCGCGTTTCCATCCTGTTTCAGGATATTGCGGTCACCACCATCATCTTTCAGCTGTATGTTGATTCCTAGGCTAGATTTCGCTCATCAACACGCCACGACTTTCTGAGCGACCGGCTCATAAGTCACTGGCGCGATTCGAACCGCTTTCAATTCTTGTGCGCTCACGTCAACCACGAGAGTATTCGGGGTTACGGAGAAAGCTGCTCACCCCTCGGCCAGCTTGTTAAGACTAAATTTAAGGTAAATTCTCCCCCCTCCCCTTCCCCACCGCATTGATTTAGACTGTTGACAAGGAAATACCTAAAATCCCACAGAGGGAACGTTACCAATCTATGCCCAATAGCAGCCAGTCTGTATGTTTTTGTTTGTTTGTTTGTTTGTGTTTGCTTTCGCTCGTTTTGAACCCAAGCGTAGTCCATACACGTGCTACTACTAGTGCACTGGACTGATTTTGCGTGTGGATTAGCTTTCCTTATTACCAGTGTCCCTCGCCATCTGGTGAACCCACTTCGACCATCTGAGGTACTTGTAATTTACGTCCCAAGTCAAGGACGAGAAGTCAACATTGTAGCCCAGCTGACTGGTTTGAAAGTTGTTCGTGAATCACGACATGGTTACCGTCTAGTATGCCTATCCTCAGGTGTGAAGTTCCAGCCCCGGTCTTGCACACTCGCTGGTTTATAGGCTCGGGGGAGGGGGAAGAAAGGTCACAATCCCCGTAGAGATGGTACAAGATATACCCTGTCGGGAGAAGTCTGTGCATCAGCCTCACCCCGACAGATGCAAGCCCGATTCAGAGCTCCGACGTCCTGAACGTCAGTACAACTCAGTCTTCCAGAGCATTCACAACCAGTCAACTAACAGGGGTACGTTATCACAATATGAGCAAGAGAGACAGGAGCAAAAGATACACACTTAGATCACAAGTACACTAAAGCAACAGGAGAAACTAAAACGTCGTACAGATAATTAGATCACAAGTACACTCAAGCAACCAGAGAAACTCAAACGCGGTACAGATAATTAGATCACAAGTACAGTAAAGCAACAGGAGAAACTAAAACGTCGTACAGATAATTAGACCACAATTACAGTAAAGCAAGAAGACTATCTCAACCGGATACATCTATGTATATAAAAGAGACTGTATGTGGTTGGCAATGTATTGGATGCGTTCGATAACGGTACATCCGATTGAGATGAAATTTTCTACACGTCTTCCTTTCATTCCTGTGCAACCGACTGTAATAGTTTCTTAGTGTAAAATCGGCTACTTACTTAATAAAATTTAATATTTCATTTTTCATTATAATTTCTATATAGCAAGGGGACTTAACTCTAGAAAAGTTATTTCAAGGGGCATAACTTTTAATAACATTTCTATATACTTTATAGTCATATTGTTGCATGGTTTTCAAAGATTTATAAACTCTTTGCCTATAGTTATTTACAGGCGTATGAGTTATAATAAATAATGATATAATCTTTAAGGCATTTTCTAAGTTTTCATAAAAATAATGCATAATGTATAACATTGTAACTCATCTTTTTATGCTTAAAGAAGTTATCTACAGTCATGTAGGTGATTAAAACAGTTTTCATTAAAAATAATGGATGGTGTGTGGAAGGACATTCTTTTAAGTTACTGTGTGAATTTAATGAGACGCTCCCCGCCAGGAGCTGGGCGAAGCCACGCCGGGTCAGATAGATAGACAGACAGACAGACAGATAGTCGGGAACGGGAGCTTATATGACTACTTATATGAATTAAATGAAATGCTCCCCACCAGGGACTGGGTGAAGCCGGGCCGGCACAGACAGACAGACAGACAGACAGACAGACAGTCGGGAACAGGAGCTTATATGACTACGTCTCATCTCATCTCATCTCATCATGTTCCTCTTGTACCTTGCGGTTTCGAGGTGAAGTATAAACTTCGTGAGAGTGCCCGGTTATGGGCTTCGTATATCGACATTCCCATGGATTATGTTATTCCCTCCGTCCAACGTTTACGTGGTCGGCCTCTTCCTCTGTTTCCATCTGGTCTGTACATCATTGCTTGTTGTGGCATGCTGTTGACTGGTAGCCTACTTGCATGGCCAAACCATTTGACCTGCTGCTTTCTAATAAAATCTAGAGCAGCTTTAACCCCCACTTTAGTCCTGATTTCTTCATTTCTGATCTTATCTCTTCTTAATACGTTGAGTATTCTTCTCAGGAACCTCATTTCTGTTGTTGTGATTTTTCTTTTCTCTTTCTGTCATTGTCCAGGTTTGGCATTGGTAGCACAGAGTTGGTAGGAAGATTGTGTTGTAAAGTGCTTTCTTAGTAGTTATTGATACATGTTTGTTCTTTAGTATTGGTGCCATTTGTCCAATGAGTTGATTTGCCTTATTGCACCTATTTTCGATCTCATCTTCTGGTCTGCCATTTGATGATATTATACTTCCTAGGTACTTGAAGCTCTTTACTTGTTTCAAGGGATGTTCGTTTAGGTGAATTGTTGCTGTTTGTTCTTCTTTAGTTATAGTCATTACCTCTGTTTTGCTTGTGCTAATTTTCATGTTATGTTCCCTACACATTTCGTTTAGACTATTCATGTGGTCTTGTAATTCAGCTTCTGATTTTGCTATTAGTGCTTGGTCGTCCGCAAACAGGAGTTCTCTAATGGTTAGATTTGCAGATGGTTCTTCTTCTGTGTTCTCGTCATGCGGTATTCTTGCTGTCTCTGCTTGGCTGGTTTCTTTACATATGTTGTCTATATATGTTATGAACAAGAGAGGGGACAGGACACAACCTTGTCGTACTCCAGATCTTATGGTGAAGGGTTCTGAGTGTTCTCCAGTTGCTCTCACTATGCATTCACTGTTGTTGTATAAACTTCTACATAGGTTTGTTAGATGTGTACTCACTCCATATTGTTTAAGGATTTCCCACAGCTTGTTTCTATCTACCCTATCAAATGCCTTTTCTTGGTCGACAAAGGCTAAGTAGAGTGTTTCATTGAATTCAATTGATTTTTCTATAAGTTGTCTAAGAGCAAAAATGGCGTCTGTGCATCCTTTGTTTTTCCTAAACCCAAGCTGCGTTTCGCTTAGCTGGGGTTCTAAAGTAGTTCGTAATATTTTTTCAAGAATTTTGCAAAATATTTTCCCAGTATGACTCAACAGTGAAATGCCTCTGTATTGTGTGCAATCTCTTTTGCTGCCTTTGTTTTTCCAAATTGGGATAATTATGGCGTTTCCCCAGTCTCGTGGTGTCTGTTGTTATACCCAAACATGGTTGAATAGTCTTATGTAGCCAAGCTGTTCCTACTTCCCTTGCTGCTTTAATTAGTTCATTTGGTATTTCATCCTGTCCTGGTGATTTGTTCAATGGGGCTAATCTGATGGCTTCTATAATTTCTTCTTTTAGTATGTCTGGTTCTAGTTCCTCGGTGACATCTGTGTAGGTCTCTTGAATTCCTGTGACATCTGATGGGATGTTGAGAAGTTGTTCGAAATACTGCTTCCATCTTATTAGGATCTGTTTTTGTTCACTTATTGGTTCTCCATTTTCGCTGTTAATTATTTCAGTTGGGTCAAAGGGTTCTCCTCTGGTTCGCATTGCACTTATCTTTTTGTAGAAGTTTCTGGTTGCCTCCTTGTAGTTTTTATTTAGGGTTTCTCCATACTCTTCTCAGTCTTTTTGTTTTTCCCTCTTTACTATTCTACTCACATGTCTTCTCGCTATTCTGTATTCTCTGTAATCACATTCCTGTTTGCTCTTCAACCACTTTTTATATTTTTCCTTTTTTTCTTTTACCGCTTTCTTTACTTCTGCGTTCCACCAACTTGTTATTTTCTTTATCCGTGTTTTGCGTTTTTTCGTGGTTCCGCATGTTATTTTTGCAGTATTCAAAATGCTTGATTTGAACATCTCCCATTCTTCTTCCACTGTTTTTCTTTCCGTAGGTAATTTTACAAAGAGTTCAGTTAGTCCTTTCTCATAATTTTCTCTTACTGCCTCGTCATTAAGGCTTTTTAAGTTTACAGATTCGCATGGCATGTATTTTCCTGCTCTTTGTTTTCTTCTTCTAATGGTTCTTATTGTGGCAACGACTGCTTTATGATCTGTGTTTATACTGAAATTGGGCACTGCTCTTGCATCTAATATATTTCTCTTTCTGTTATTTCTTGTTAATATAAAATCAATTTGGCTTTTAGTATCTAGATTGTTCCATTTATACCAGGTGTATACTTGCGAATCTTTGTGTTTATAGAATGTGTTTGTTATATAGAGGTCGTGTTGGCTGCAAAACTCTATCAGTCTACTTCCGTTATCATTCCTTTCATTTTTCTGATCTCCAAATGCTCCCATGTGTTTTTCTATGCCCACTCTGTTATGTCCTAGTCTTGCATTGAAGTCTCCCATAACTATGATGTTGTCCTGCTTATCTATTTTATTTAGCACATCATGTATGTCTTCGTAGAAGTCCTCGCATTCTTGCTCATTATTGTTTGCATTACATGGTGCGTATATCTGTACATATGTTGTGATTGTTTGTTCTTTTATTCTCACTGTTATGATTCTTTCTGATATATATTTTATTTCTAGTATTCCTCTTGCTAGCCGTGGTTCGATGACTATTCCCACACCGTGTCTTGCCCTTTCTTGCTGTTCTACTCCAGAGTAAACAAACGTGTAACTGCGGTGGAGCTCCTTGCATTCTTTCCCTTTTGTTCTGGTGTCCGCTATTCCCATCAGACCAATATTCCTCTTCTCCATTGTTTCTATAAGCTCTTCTTCTTTACTATTGAAACCACAGACGTTCATTGTGCCTATTTTTTGAATCGCTGATCTATATGACTACGTATATGAATTAAATGAGATGCTCCCCACCAGGGACTGGGTGAAGCCGGGCCGGGTCAGACAGACAGACAGATAGTCAGGAACGGGAGCTTATATGATTACGTATATGAATTAAATAAGATGCTCCCCACCAGGGACTGGGTGAAGCCGGGCCGAGTCAGACAGACAGATAGACAGACAGACAGACAGATAGTCGGGAACGGGAGCTTATATGACTACTTATATGAATTAAATGAGATGCTCCCCACCAGGGCCTGGGCGAAGCCGGGCCGGGTCAGCTAGTGTCCTATAAAGGAGGCCAAGAATGTTATATAAGCAGAAGCTACAGAACCAATACAGAATCTGAGCATCCGGACCATCATAAAAATGTCGGCTATTAACCAGATGCACAGAAGCAATCGTTTCCCTGGTCTAGGGGTTACACGACTTTCTCCGTAATCACGTATACTTCTCGTGAGTAACGTGACGTACGCGAGAGTCGGTAGCGGTTCTCTCCGCGTCGGTAACTTACGGGGTATGTGTGCCGGCCGCGCGGAAATTAATGGCAAACTACTGAGCGTAATCTTGCCAAGAAATCAACAATCAACTGAAAGATGCTGATGTTGACAGCGATGTTCTGTAAAGGATATGCCAACACACACACACAACAAACAGAAGCAAGCAAGCCGTCTACGGACACAGCACAGGGCGAACACGATTAAAATACCACCCGTGCAACAAGCTAATGGTAGGAATTACTGATGAATGTTACTGTGCAATCCTCTCTCCCCCTCCCCAAAACACTGTGTTGAAGTCTGTTAACAATCATCATCATTATCCAGTGCCTTGCCGGCTGGCATGGGCAATCATGTCTCTCAACAAATTACGATCTCCGACGTCATGGATCAATTCGTGTGTTGACTCCCTTCCGTGCCATGACACAAGACTGTCAAGAATCTTCTCACGCTGTCTTCCTCTATCTCTCTTCCGCAAATCTTCCCGGTTGTCACAACATGTTACAGATTTTGTCTTCTCAGAAGCGATAACTGCCTCTTTCTGTTGTTTGTGATAAGTTATCTTTGCGACTCAACTTCTCTTAAAACGTCTTGATGGCTTTTCAATTAATTTTCAGCATGCCATGTTTGCTTAGCCAATTCTGTTCTTTATTTCAGTGTTAACAATAAAATAGCTAAAACATGTGGAGGAAGCATTACCAACTTAGGCCTAATCAGAGCGTCCATATGTGCCGTGCTGAACCATCCCACCATTCCTCTCCGCAGACGTGAGCTTCCAGTTTTGGTCTTGCCAACCCCAATAGTTTATGAGCTAGCTTAGAGATGGGAAGCAGAACCCCCATGGAGATGGGAAACAGAACCCCCATGGAGATGGGAAGCAGAACCCCCATGGAGGTGGCACTTAGTTACCGGGCGGGGAAGACCAGTCTACACCAACCCTATTTCAATAGTTCTTTTCAGACCTCGAGCACCAGAGCATTGGACATGAGAGAATTCTTACACTCTCCCTAATGATTCACAACCAAACAACAAACTGTGAAATTGGTATCAACAGCTAACCTTTTCTGCAAGTGTCTTCTAACATGTGCAGAACAGAGAAACTGGCTTTGACATACACAAGTCCCATCTAAGGACACACTAGGTGGAGATGTCAACAACCTTCAGTTGAACCAGGGGGTCACTTTGATGAAGAGGTCAAATCTGTTTCATGATAAGAAGGTCGTGGGTTCGTTATCGGACACTTGTCATTCGGTTGACGACCTGAAGACACAAGTCACTAGAGATACGGTGTTTGCGCCCTGTGTGACACTTTCAGCAGTCCGGTATGTGGAGAGCGGGCAGTGTAATAAAGCCGACCCTCTTGCCCTTTAATCCCTCTTATGAACTAGAAATTCAATAAAGGGTTTAAAATCTTACTTTCTCGGGTGCGTGTAATCCTCCTCCTCCTCCTTCTATCCTTTACCCTCCACTGGAGAAAACGCCTCAAACAACTTACGCCAAATAGTCGCACTTACTGCAGCTCCCTGCACGTTTTCCCCATATATTCACCATTAATTGTCTTCTCCGTGTGTTTTTACGCCTCCCTCTATCTCGTTTGCATTCCATTGAAAGGACTGTTTAGTTATACTTTTATCAGATTTTTAAAATGTGTCCAATCCTCGCCAGTATCTTTTCCTCATCTCTTGGTTAGTCGGAATCTGTCCAGCTTTCTTCTTAAACTCGTGTTTGGTACAGAAGGGCATTATCATCAATGAAGTGAAGATCATAAAGATGCTCTGTCAGAGTCCACTGAATTTCAGTTCTGGCGGTAGTTACTGCTGTCCCCATAATCCAGTCTACAGTCAGTACGAATAATAAAGGTGACAAAGGGTTTCCCTACTACATTCCTGTTCTTATTTCAAATGTATCTGAAAGTTTTTCCTCGTGAAGAATTGTGCAGGCCTGAATGCACGTAGGAAAGGGTGACCAGTCTTTCCTTCAATTAGTGAGACGAGGACTGCTGGTGTTGAACCCTCGCCTGACCTTGCTCATGACGTTTTCAGCATAGCTCCCTATCAAATATGTCAACACACCCACTAGAAGTGTCATCGCTTTTCTACTTTCTGTTTAAGATAGTTTCTAAGTTGATATTCAGCTAAACTTCTGCAGGCACAATATCAAAACGGTCTATTGACTGCTATATCCAAAAGTTCGCCAAAGTATTCAGCCCACCTGCTCATTTAATCTTTAATGTTTGTTAGCTTTCCCATGACTATTTTTCATAAATAAGCTCGGCTGACAACAATTTCCTATTTTCCATGTGGTGCTATAATGATTGATTGATTGATTGATTTAGGAACCGACATCACAGCATTCGGGGCATTCCCATAAGCGCTCCGTCCCCACCCTCAGAAGCCAGCGAAGGGTTCCAACCCCAATAGTACCAGTAGCAATCTGATTATATGTGCGTCTCGCCTTTCCTCTAAGCGTCGAGCATCGGCCAGATTCCCTCGTCACTCCTCACTGTCGCATTCTTGCCAGACCATGGTGATCCATTTGCTCCTCCGAGGTGTACACGTGCTCCCACAAGGCCGCAACCACGTCTGCCTTATCATGCATCAATACTACACCAAGTTTTGCAGAGCCAGGCAGTCTGCCTGCCTGTTCATTCCCCAGCACACCAGCATGCCCCGGAGAAAAGATCCAGACGATGCTTGCCACCCGTGACTTCCGAAGCGAAGCAAGCCACTCTACACGAAGCTTGCCTGTCCTCATCCTACTCAGCATGCTTTCTGAGTCAGTTACAATCACGATGTGTGTGTGTATATCGTATTCTCCATCCAGCGGAAAGCTGCACTGACTGCCTCCACCTCCATTCTTAAGCTAGATGTTGTGGTATCATATACCAGGCTCGCCTGCACCAAACGTCAACCATTAGCCTTTGCCAAGAACCCCCAGACACTTCTACTACCTCTCAACACCGAACCATCTGTGTAGATAATCACATCACACGGGCGAGCATTATCCTGAATTAGTTGCTGGATTTCCACTTCCGTGACCCCTGCTGGCCACTCCCTGCACTCCCGGCTCAATGTGATTATAACTCTGCACAAGTCTAACTGCTCCGCTGGCACTATGACCCACTCCTCTCCTCGCCTAATGTTCTCCAAGGGGCACACCTGTCTGATCGTATCCTCCGCCTGAGCCATCCATGATTTCCCTTATCAGTCGCTGGCCTTTAACTGCGTCCAGCGCCTCATGCAACGGGTGATCTGTGTCAGCAGCTACTCTGAGGTATGCCTTCGCCTGTATCACCTTAAGCCTACCAGCAACAGTCGGCAAACCAAGGATGTACCGCATACACACCACTGGGATGTCTCTGGCGCATCCCAGAATGACCCACATAGCCTCGTTCTGTATGCGCTCCAATCTCACCAGCTGACTCTTTGAGACAGTGAGCAGTCCTAATCCATAATCAATTACTGAGAGGATCAAGTGCTGGTATAGTGTGAAAAGCATTCTCTGCTCTATGTCCATTGCAGCCATAGTTTTAAGTGCGCTGAGTCCCTTTTGAGATCTTGTCACAACCGTCTCCACATGATCCTTGAAGGACAGGCACCTGTCAAATGTGATTCCCAGATACTTCAGTTTGTTCTCTCTGTTGACGCTTCCACCATCTATCGTGAGGCTTGGAACATCCGCTCTCACAATCCTGTTGTCCAGAGCACCACAAAACAGTTGCCTTTTCCGGGTGGATGACAGCACCAATTTCAGTGCACCAGTCAATCCTGGGCTGTTTTCTCCCTATCTCTCCCCTGCCTATATGCAAGAATATCATCTGCAAATGTTAGTATCCTTCCAATCCCTGGTGCTTCTAGGTTTGCAATTTTGCTCGTATACACGTTAAAGAGCATCGGGGAGATTGCAGATCCATGTGGCAGTCCCGGGATTGAAATATGTGGCTCTGAGGTCCATGCACCCAGACGGAGAGCAATCCAACGAGAATGTAGGACGGCCGCTATCCAGTTCACCAACCAGGGATTGACCCCCTTCTCCATCAGTGTGGTCATCAAAATATCATATCGAACTCTATTGTACGCATCCTCGAGATCAAGCGCCGCCGCCATCGTTTCTTGTCTTCTCTGGAACCCCTTATAAACGTCAAAGGCAAAAGTGGCTGCATTTGACCAGGTATCTTTACCTGGCCTGTAGCTCCCCAGGCCTCTTGGAAGAAGCTTCCCCCTTTCCAAAAAAACTCTTGCAGCTTAACAGCAACTATCTTCTCTAAAACCTTCCCAAATTTATTTTGAAGGGTGATGATCCTAAAGCCGCTAAGCTTTGAATGATCCTTGAATGGTTTTGGGAGAGGGATGAGATAACTGTGTACCCAATCCTGCGGTACTGATGCTGCCCTAATGCTCTGGTTAAAGCAGTCGGTCATCTCCTTCAGGTCTACATCGCTCAAAGCCTTCATGTGGCCCTGGTGTCGTGTCTTTTGCCTTTTTCAAAATCTTATATATAAAAGGCAATGTATGTGGGTGTGTGTGTCCTTTATGTGTTCGCGAACGGTCCATCCGATTGAGATGAAATTTTCTACACGTCTTCCTCTCATTCCCGCGCTGCCAACTGTGATATTTTTTTAGTGTGAAATCGGCTACTTACTTAATATTATTTAATTTTTCATTTTTCATTATAATTTCTATATAGCAAGGGGACTTAACTCTATAAAAGTTATTTCAAGGGGCATAACTTTTAATAACTTTTCTGTATACCTTATAGTCATATTGTTGCATCGTTTTCAAAGATTTATAAACTTTTTGTCTATAGTTATGTACAGGCATATAAGTTATAATAAATAATGATACAATCTTTAAGGTATTTTCAAAGTTTTCATAAAAATAATGCATAATGCATAACATTGTAACTCATCTTTTTATGCTTAAGAAGTTATCTACAGTCATGTAGGTGATTAGAAACAGTTTTCATTAAAAATAATGGATGGTGTGTGGAAGGACATTCTTTTAAGTTACTTTTTGTTGTTGTATGAATTTAATGAGACGCTCCCCGCCAGGAGCTGGGCGAAGCCACGCGGGGTCAGATAGATAGACAGACCCACCTTTTCGCTGCAGTTATCTACAGGCATATGCGTTATAATCCTCCTCCTCCTCCCCCCCTTCTCCTACGCTCTTCCTCTTCCCCTCCTCCTCCTGCGTTCTTCTCCTCCCTCTTCCTCCTCCTCCTCTCCTCCCTCTTCCTCCTCCTCCTCTCTCTTCCTCCTAATCCTTCCTCCTCCCTCCTATTCCTCCCTACTCCTCCTCCTCCCTCCTCCTCCTCTCTCCGCCTATCTCTTCCCCCCTCCTCCCCCAGATCCTACTCCTCCTTTTTCTTCTTCTGCTGCTCCTGCTGCCGCCGCTCCATTTACCCAAGTTAATTGTTGGGGAAGATGTAAAGATCTTTCAAGTGCTCTTTCTAATGCTTTTTGTAAGTTGGTCTTCGTTTATCTAAGGTTGTTCTAACTGCACCCAATAAATGATTAGACAGACAGGCAGACAGACAGACAGACAGAGAGGGAGGGACAGACAGACAGACAGACAGACAGACAGACAGACAGACAGACAGACTGACA